>SJYQ01096216.1:505063-611055 GCA_006410935.1 Redunca redunca
GCAGATGGTGACTGCAGCCATGAAATTAAAAGACGCTTACCCCTTGGAAGAAAAGTTATGACCAACCTGGATAGCATATTGAAAAGCAGAGACCTTACTTTGCCAACAAAGGTCTATCTAGTCAAGGTGGTCATGTATGGATATGAGAGTTGGACTGTGAAGGAAGCTGAGCGCTGAAGAATTGATGCTTTTGAACTGTGGTGTTGGAGAAGACTCTTGAGAGTCCCTTGGACTGCAAGGAGATCCAACCAGTCCATTCTGAAGGAGATCAGCCCTGGGATTTCTTTGGAAGGAATGATGCTAAAGCTGAAACTCCAGTACCTTGGCCACCTCATGCAAAGAGTTGACTCATTGGAAAAGACTGTGATGCTGGGAGGGATTGAGGGCAGGAGGAAAAGGGGATGACAGAGGATGAGATGGCTGGATGGCATCACCGACTTGATGGATGTGAGACTAAGTGAACTCTGGGCGATGGTGATGGACAGGGAGGCCTGGTGTGCTGCGATTCATGGGGTCACAAAGAGTTGGACATGACTGAGCAACTGAACTGAACTGAATTGACTGAACTACTCAAGATTAGGTATATTATTATATGCAGATTAATACATGAAAGAAAATAGAATATGTTGTGGTCACCCAGCAAGGAACTATTGCAAATTAAGTCTTCAGTCAAGTTGTCTGCAATTGAACAACTGTCCTTGTGATTTATCTGACATAGAAATAACTTTTTCTCTTGGTAACTTCCACGGAGTTCAGCCAGTCACTGAAAGACAGAACAGCTTGACTATGGAAGATATTCTATTCTAAGGTGTTGGGATATAATAGGATTCAACCCCAGTCTCACTGTGTTCTAATCTGGAAATCTCTGTTCCTCCTTTTTATGACCTTCTTTTAGAAAGAAAATACTCTACTTTAGCTCTGGGCATTTAGGATGGAAGAACCTGATCAGTTATAGCATATATTAGTTTCACTGTTTTTATAGACCAGAAAACATCAAATGAAAGAAAGAAGGGAATGGAAAAAAAATCAAATAGACATGAAACTCCTGATAAGTTTACAAGTGTTTGAATATTTTGAATCTGGGATGATGAGTGGTGAAATGGGATAGAATAGGATCTGGAATTGGAGAACCAAGATTTCTGTCTTGGCTAGATCATTTGTTTGTGTGTGACAGTATGAATTTTTTTTTTCTCATCTGAAAATGGGTACAGTAACTACCCCACAGGAATGTGGTGAGGGTAAAATGAAATAATGTATGGGAATGCATCCAGTAAACATTCACTAATGTCATTAGTTGTGTTGCAAGAGGGCATCAGAGGGCAGACACACTGAAACCATAATCACAGAAAACTAGTCAATCTAATCACACTAGGACCACAGCCTTGTCTAACTCAGTGAAACTAAGCCATGCCCGTGGGGCCACCCAAGATGGGCGAGTCATGGTGGAGAGGTCTGACACAATGTGGTCCACTGGAGAAGGGAATGGCAAACCATTTCAGTACTCTTGCCTTGAGAACCCATGAACAGTATGAAAAGGCAAAATGATAGGATACTGAAAGAGGAACTCCCCTGGTCAGTAGGTGCCCAATATGCTACTGGAGATCAGTAGAGATATAACTCCAGAAAGAATGAAGGGATGGAGCCAAAGCAAAAACAATACCCAGTTGTGGATGTGACTGGTGATAGAAGCAAGGTCTGATGCTATAAAGAGCAATATTGCATGGGAACCTGGAATGTCAGGTCCATGAATCAAGGCAAATTGGAAGTGGTCAAACAGGAGATGGCAAGAGTGCATGTCGACATTCTAGGAATCATTGAACTAAAATGGACTGGAATGGGTGAATTTAACTCAGCTGATCATTATATCTACTACTGTGGGCAGGAATCTCTTAGAAGAAATGGAGTAGCCATCATGGTCAACAAAAGAGTCCGAAATGCAGTACTTGGATCCACTTTCAAAAACGACAGAATGATCTCTGTTCATTTCCAAGGCAAACCATTCAATATCATGGTAATCCAAGTCTATGCCCCAACAAGTAATGCTGAAGAAGCTGAAGTTGAACGGTTCTATGAAGACGTACAAGACCTTTTAGAACTAACACCCAAGAAAGATGTCCTTTTCATTATAGGGGACTGGAATGCAAAAGTAGGAAGTCAAGAAACACCTGGAGTAACAGGCGAATTTGGCCTTGGAATACGGAATGAAGCAGGGCAAAGGCTAATAGAGTTTTGCCAAAAAAAATGCACTGGTCATAGCAACACCCTCTTCCAACAACACAAGAGAAGACTCTACACATGGACATCACCAGATGGTCAACACCGAAATCAGATTGATTATATTCTTTTCAGCCAAAGATGGAGAAGCTCTATACAGTCAACAAAAACAAGACCAGGAGCTGACTGTGGCTCAGATCATGAACTCTTTATTGCCAAATTCAGACTCAAACTGAAGAAAGTGGGGACCACCATGAGGCCATTCATATATGACCTAAATCAAATCCCTTATGATTATACAGTGGAAGTGAGAAATAGATTTAAGGGACTTGATCTGATAGAGTGCCTGATGAACTGTGGACGGAGGTTCATGATATTGTATGGAAGGCAGAGATCAAGACCATCCCCAAGAAAAAGAAATGCAAAAAACAAGATGGCTGTCTGAGGGGGCCTTACAAATAGCTGTGAAAAGAAAGGAAGCTAAAAGCAAAGAAGAAAAGGAAAGATATACACATCTGAATGCAGAATTCCAAAGAATAGCAAGGAGAGGTAAGAAAACCTTCCTCATCAATCAGTGCAAAGAAATAGAGGAAAACATTAGAATGGGAAAGACTAGAGATCTCTTCAAGAAAATTAGAGATACCGAGGGAGCATTTCATGCACAGATGGGCTCGATAAAGGACAGAAATGGTGGACCTAACAGAAGCAGAAGCTATTCAGAAGAGGTGGCAAGAATACACAGAACTGTACAAAAAAGATCTTCACGACCAAGATAATCATGATGGTGTGATCACCATCCTGGAATGTGAAGTCAAGTGGGCCTTAGAAAGCATCACTATGAACAAAGCTAGTGGAGGTGATGGAATTCCAGTTGAGCTGTTTCAAATCCTGAAAGATGATGCTGTGAAAGTGCTGCATTCAATATGCCAGCAAATTTGGAAAACTCAGTAGTGGTCACAGGACTGGAAAAGGTCAGTTTTCATTGCAATCCCAAAGAAAGGCAATGCCAAAGAATGCTCAAACTCCCGCACAGTTGCACTCATCTCACATGCTAGTAAAGTAATGCTCAAAATTCTCCAAGCCAGGCTTCAGCAATATGTGAGCCGTGAACTTCCAGATGTTCAAGCTGGTTTAAGAAAAGGCAAAGGAGCCAGAGATCAAATTGCCAACATCTGCTGGATCATGGAAAAAGCAAGAGAGTTCCAGAAAAACATCTACCTCTGCTTTATTGACAATGCCAAAGCCTTTGACTGTGTGGATCACAATAAACTGTGGACAATTCTGAAAGAGATGGGAATATCAGACTACCTGACCTGCCTTTTGAGAAACCTATAACAGGTCAAGAAGCAACAGTTAGAACCAGACATGGAACAACAGACTGGTTCCAAATAGGAAAAGGAGTATGTCAAGACTGTATATTGTCACCCTGCTTATTTAACTTCTGTGCAGAGTACATCATGAGAAACGCTGGGCTGGAGGAAGCATAAGCTGGAATCAAGATTGCCATGAAAAATATCAATAACCTCAGATATGAAGATGACACCGCCCTTATACAGAAAGTGAAGAGGAACTGAAGAGCCTATTGATGAAAGTGAAAGAGGAGAGTGAAAAAGTTGGCTTAAAGCTCAACATTCAGAAAACTAAGATCATGGCATCTGGTCCCATCACTTCATGGGAAATAGATGGGGAAACAGTGTCAGACTTTATTTTTGGGGGGTGCTCCAAAATCACTGCAGATGGTGATTGTAACCATGAAATTAAAAGATGCTTACTCCTTGGAAGAAAAGTTATGACCAACGTAGAGAGCATATTGAAAAGTAGAGACATTACTTTGCCAACAAAGGTCCATCTAGGTAAGGCTATGGTTTTTCCAGTGGTCATGTATGGATGTGAGAGTTGGACTGTGAAGAAAGCTGAGTGCCAAAGAATTGATGCTTTTGAACTGTGGTGTTGGAGAAGACTCTTGAGAGTCCCTTGGATTGCAAGGAGATCTCACCAGTCCATTCTAAAGGAGATCAGTCCTGGGTGTTCATTGGAAAGACTGATGCTCAAGCTGAAACTCCAGTACTTTGGCCACCTCATGCAAAGAGTTGACTCATAGGAAAAGACTCTGATGCTCGGAGGGATTGGGGGCAGGAGGAGAAGGGGACGACCAAGAATGAGATGGATGGATGGCATCACTGACTTGATGGCCGTGAGTCTGAGTGAACTCCTGGAGTTGGTGATGGACAGGGAGGTCTGGCATGCTGTAATTCATGGGGTCATAAAGAGTTGGACATGACTGAGCAACTGAACTGAATGTCCTTTAGAAATGAAAGAGAAATGTTATCATCATTCAACCACCCAGAAAATGTGACACACTCAGCACTATTCTAGCCTGTTGTTCAGAAGGAACATAAAGCAATATGCTGCTTCTGCAAACAGACCCTAACCCTAGGTCACAAAAAATTAGGACCCGTGATTTTACTAGAGCATGCTTCCAAGTCTTTATTTGGATTTTTCTATTATTTCCTTTGAAGATAGATAAATCTTCATTAGTATACACTTTTCAAAAGTGTATATAAGAGAAGGGCATTAGGAAACTTTAAACTTGATTGTTGCTTATTGAGGGTCAATCATAGACAGTGATTAAAATAGAATATAGTCTGTTCAAGCTGTGGAAAATAGCACTTGATTTGCCAACATTAATTACATTTTTTAAACTTAGGGGTACTGAATGAAGGCTGTGTGTAGAGTGGTTAAATGTTGAGTGGTTAAGAACACAGAGTTTGGTTCAGACCAGGGCATAGTTTGCAAGCTGACCATTGTATGCTACAAAAGGGAGACCCGGGTTCAGTCCCTGGGTTGGGAAGATCCCCTGGAGAAGGAAATGGCAATCCACTCCAGTACTATTGCCTGGAAAATCCCATGGACAGAGGAACCTGGTAGGCTACAATCCAGGGGTTCACAAAGAGTTGGACACGACTAAGCAACTTCACTTTCACTTTCATGTGACTTTTAGCCTTTGTTTCCTCATGAGAAAAACTGGAATATCGATTCATGTGGGCTGTAAAGAAAACTGAATGAGGTAACACATCTATAGATAATCCCAAAGACTTATTAAATATCTCATCTACTTTAGTTATTCCTTTTTCTTACTGTTGAAACTAGGGTACTGTTGTACCATACTGAGAGGTGGATTGTATAGAATCGTTTCTGTATCCATTACAAACTGCTTGAGCTATAGAAGTATACAGGATCTATAAGCTAGTCAGGACATTCAGTTCAGTTCAGTTTAGTTGCTCAGTCATATCTGACTCTTTGCGACCCCATGAATCGCAGCACGCCAGGCCTCCCTGTCCATCACCAACTCCCGGAGTTCACTCAGACTCACGTCCATCGAGTCAGTAATGCCATCCAGCCATCTCATCCTCTGTCGTCCCCTTCTCCTCCTGCCCTCAATCCCTCCCAGCATCAGAGTCTTTTCCAATGAGTCAACTCTTCACATGAGGTGGCCAAAGTACTGGAGTTTCAGCTTCAGCATCATTCCCTCCAAAGAAATCCCAGGGCTGATCTCTTTTAGAATGGACTGGTTAGAGATCATCTAATTCCAAGCCATCGTTTCCCAAAATGTTCCTGATGCTCATTCTGTGTACAGTTTAGAACCCAGATCACTATACCTTCTTCCCCAAATTTCATCCTCTTCATTCCAAAAGGACATTCAACAGTGCAATGGGGTCATAGGTTGGGAAAGAGGCCTGGAGACATGAAGAGCTTCAAGGGAGATGAGAGGAAATTTAACCTGTTGGAAAGGAAACTTGGAATAAGTTTAGACTTGTATCAGAGGAGAAATATGCCCCTAAGCCCTTTTCACAAAAGCCTATAGCCAAAGGCAATCACTTGGAGCAAAAGAAAAAGCTGAGTGAAATGAATTAAAAGTTGTGTGTGCCAAGGCGGAACAGACTTGCTAACAGTGAGAGACTCATTTAATGAATATCAGCCAAGGTATAGATTTATGCACAATAAAATTCTGCATTTGACAGATTTTTACTATTCACTTCAAGCTTATACAAAGAGCTAACAATTTCTCTCGATAGGGTCATTCTTCCCAAATGCATTTAATCAGTGATATGAACAACAAAAAGGCCTCATTCTGTGCCTCAGCCTTTATAGTTCTCTGTATGCTTTTTCTGGTTTTAAAATAAAATTACTCTTTGGGGGGAAAAAAAACTGACAGACCTAGGCAGTGCTCAAAGCATTCAAAATGTGGGTGAGTTTTCAAGAATATCAAAGTTAGAAGTCATTTTCAGTACAGGACACTAAGACACCAACATGATTTAGAGCAGAAAACAAGTTCTTCTGTAGAAATGCTTTATAAATTTCTAGGTTCTGAAGTCTTATGCTTGGGGAAAGTAAAGTAGGTGTTCATCTACTTGTTATGATTGAGATGCTTCTTCTCTACTACCCCTATAAGGTGTTGATGCTTGAAAAGCCAGTGCTCTTTGTGTCAGGCTTTACTTTTGTCATCCAAGGAGTGTAATGGTCATATGCTACTTGTACCCAGCAGGGAAAATATAACATGGGGTTTGTCAAGGAAAAAATTATAGGAGAAGTGGTAGACTGCATAGGCCAGGCTTAACTGCTCTGCAGGCATTATGGCCAACCATTCGAAGAGAGGCCCTGGTGAATGCTCTACATACTTACAGGGTCAGAGGGACAAGGAACATCCATTGACTATTTCAGTAGTGCAATGGGGCAGGCTTCCACTGCATTATAAAGCTGGTTGTGCTCACCTTTTCTCAGCTATGCCTTTGTGACTTCACACCACTAGCTTGGTGTTAGCCATGGTGAGAGCACTTGCATGTAAGATATTGACGAACTTTGCAAAGTGGGAATTTTTTTATTTTTTGGAGGTGGTGGGGAGCTACTCTTGTAACATACAGCTGCAACTATGTGATAGTGGAAGCACTCTGGTTAGAGGTGTACCCTTGTTAGAAGGATGAAGACTTGAGTACTCAGACCTCCTGAGCTCACTTTTGTAAAGCTACTCAGAAGATGTGTGTGTGTCTGTGTGTGTGTGTGTGTATGTGAGCTGGGGGTGGGGAGGTGGGGATGAACGTTATAGGGCCATTCAGGTCTGTCCCTTACCAGCTCTCTTGTAAAGGCTCCAAAGAGTGAAGATAATTCTAATAACACTAGCAGATATCAAAAAGCCCTTACCATGTGCCAGTTACTTGGCTAATTTGCCATTTAGTTCTCAAAGCAATAGTTGAGTTGATACAGTTACCACCATTTTGTAGATGAGAAAACCAAGGCCTATAACATACTTGCTTGAGAAATAAGAGTTTTATAAGAGGCAATGGGAAAGTTCTGTCAGGTTCTAGACCTGGAACTTCTTTTTTTTTAATTTTTTTAAAATTAATTTATTCATTTTAATTGGAGGCTAATTACTTTATAATATTGTAGTGGTTTTTGCCATACATTGACATGAATCAGCCATGGGTGTACATGTGTCCCCCATCCTGAACCTCCCCTCCCACTTCCCTCCCCATCCCATCCCTCAGGGTCTTCCCAGTGCACCAGCCCTGAGCACCCTGTCTCATGCATCGAACCGGGACTGGTGATCTGTTTCACATATGATAATATACATGTTTCAGTGCTATTCTCTCAAATCATCTAACCCTCGCCTTCTCTCACAGAGTCCAAAAGACTGTTCTTTACACCTGTGTCTCTTTTGCTGTCTCACGTATAGGGTCATCATTCAGTTCAGTTCAGTTCCGTCGCTCAGTCATGTCTGACTCTTTCTGACCCCATGAACCACAGCACGCCAGGCCTCCTATCCATCACCAACTCCTGAAGTCCACCCAAACCCATGTCCATTGAGTCGGTGATGCCATCCAATTATCTCATTCTCTGCCATCCCATTCTCCTCCTGCCCTCAATCTTGCCTCACATCAGGGTCTTTTCAAATGAGTCAGCTCTTTGCATCAGGTGGCCAAAGTATTGGAGTTTCAGCTTCAGAATCAGTCCTACCAATGGACACCCAGGGTTGATCTCCTTTAGGATGGACTGGTTGGATCTCCTTACAGTCCAAGGGACTCTCAAAAGTCTTCTCCAACACCACAGTTCAAAAGCATCATTACCATCTTTCTAAATTCCATATATATGCATTAATATACTGTATTGGTGTTTTTCTTTCTGACTTATTTCACTCTGTATGATAGGCTCAAGTTTCATCCAGTTCATTAGAACTGATTCAAATGCATTCATTTTAATAGCTGAGTAATACTCTATTGTGTATATGTACCACAGCTTTCTTATCCATTCATTTGCTGATGGGCATCTAGGTTGCTTCCATGTCCTGGCTATTGTAAACAGTGCTGTGATGAACATTGAGGTACATGTGTCTCTTTCAATTCTGGTTTCCTTGGTGTGTATGCCCAGTGGTGGGGTTGGTGGGTCATGATGGCATCACGGACTTGTTGGACATGGGTCTGAGTGAACTCCGGGAGATGGTGATGGACAGGGAGGCCTGGCGTGCTGTGATTCATGGGGTCGCAAAGAGTCAGACACGACTGAGCGACTGAAATGAACTGAACAGAACTGAACTGATGACAGTACTATTTCCAGTTTTTTTAAAGAATCTCCATGGTGTTCTCCATAGTGGCTATATTAGTTTGCATTCCCACCAGCAGTGTAAGAGGGTTCCCTTTTCTCCACACCCTCTCCAGCACTTATTGCTTGTAGACTTTTTGATGGCAGCCATTCTGACTGGTGTGAGATGGTGCCTCATTGTGGTTTTGATTTGCATTTCTCTGGTAATGAGTGATGTTGAGCATCTTTTCATGTGTCTGTTAGCCATCTGTATGTCTTCTTTGGAGAAATGTCTGTTTAGTTCTTTGGCCCATTTTTTGATTGGGTTGTTTATTTTTCTGGAATTGAGCTGCAGGAGCTGCTTGTACATTTTTGAGATTAATTCTTTGTCAGTTGGTTCATTTGCTATTATTTTCTCCCATCTGAAGGCTGTCTTTTCACCTTGCCTGTAGTTTCCTTCATTGTGCAAAAGGTTTTAATTTTAATTAGGTCCAAACAATAATTTGTTTATCTTTGCTTTTATTTCCATTACTCTGGGAGGTGGGTCATAGAGGATCTTGCTGTAATTTATGTCAGAGAATTTTTTGCCTATGTTTTCCTCTAGGAGTTTTATAGTTTCTGGTATTATATTTAGATATTTAATCTATTTTGAGTTAATTTTTGTGTATGGTGTTAGAACAGTGTTCTAGTTTTGTTCTTTTATAAGTAGTTGACCAGTTTTCCCAGCACAACTTGTTAAAGAGATTGTCCTTTCTCCATTGTATATTCTTCTCTCCTTTGTCAAAGATAAAGTGTCCATAGGTGCATGGATTTATCTCTGGGGTTTCTGTTTTGTTCCCTTGATCTATATTTCCATCTCTGTGCCAGTACCATACTGTCTTGATGACTGTAGCTTTGTAGTATAGTCTGAAGTTAGGCAGGTTGATTCCTCCAGTTCCATTCTTCTTTCTTGAGATTGCTCTGGCTATTCGAAATTTTTTTGTATTTCCATGCAAATTGTGAAATTATTTGTTCTAGTTCTGTGAAAAATACCATTGGTAGCTTGATAGGGATTGCATTGAATCTATAGATTGCTTTGGGTAGTATACTCATTTTCACTATATTGATTCTTTCAGCCCAAGAACATGGTATATTTCTCCATCTATCTGTGTCCTCTTTGATTTCTCACATCAGTGTTTTATAGTTTTCTATATATAGGTCTTTTGTTTCTTTAGGTAGATTTATTTCTAAGTATTTTATTCTTTTCATTGCAATGGTGAATGGAATTGTTTCCTTAATTTCTCTTTCTGTTTTCTCATTGTTAGTGTATAAGAATGCAAGGGATTTCTCTGTGTTAATTTTATATCCTGCAACTTAACTATGTTCATTGATTAGCTCTAGTAATTTTCTGGTGTAACCTTTAGGGTTTTCTATGTAGAGGATCATGTTATCTGCAAACAGTGAGAGTTTTGCTTTTTCTTTTCCAATCTGGATTCATTTTATTTCTTTTCCTTCTCTGATTGCTCTGTCTAAAACTTCCAAAACTATGTTAAATACTAGTGGTGAAAGTGAGCAACCTTGTCTTGTTCCTGATTTTAGGGGAAATGCTTTCAATTTTTTACCATTGAGGATAATGTTTGCTGTGAGTTTACTATATGTGGCTTTTACTATGTAGAGGTATGTTCCTTCTATTCCTGCTTTCTGGAAGGTTTTTATCATAAAATGTTGAACTTTGTCAAAGGCTTTCTCTGCATCTATTGAGATAATCATACGGTTTTTATCTTTCAATTTGTTAATGTGGTGTATCACATTGATTGATTTGTGAATACTGAAGTTCCTCGCACCCCTGGGATAAAGCCCACTTGGTCAAGATGTATGATCTTTTTAATATGCTGTTGTATTCTGTTTGCTAGAACTTTGTTAAGGATTTTTGCATCTATGTTCATCAGTGATACTGGCCTGTAGTTTTCTTTCTCTTTCTTTCTTTTTTTTTTTTTGTGTGGCATCTTTGTCTGTTTTTGGTAATAGGGTGATAGTGGCCTCATAGAATGAGTTTGGAAGTTTACCTTCCTCGGCAATTTTCTGGAAGAGTTTGAGTAGGACAGGTGTTAGCTCTTCTCTAAATTTTTGGTAGAATTCAGCTGTGAAGCCGTCTATAGACCTGGAACTTCTAAGAGTTGCTCTTTTCTGTACATTATTCTTAAGATAGTGGTTTCCAGCTTATGGACTGTGTATCCCAGGGAGAGGGAGGTATACAATGAGCTGTAGAAGACTTGAAGGGGTTGTTTAATCTATATACACAGAAATCATTATGTATGAACCAAGAATAATTATCTCACATGTATTTATACTACTGTATTCAAATTTATGTGAATATTGTTGAAATGAATACATATTTACTTTTTGAATTTATATTCGTGTTCATTAAATGTCTACTATGTTCTAGACATTTCACCATATACAGGGCATGCAACGACAAAATAGATAAATATGGTCTGTGACCTAATATAGTTTCTTTAAAAATTAATGCTAAATACTATGATGTGTTGGAGAAGACTCTTGAGAGTCCCTTGGACTGTGAGAAGATCCAACCAGTCCATCCTAAAGGAAATCAGTCCTGAATATTCATTGTAAGGACTGATGCTGAAGCTGAAGCTGAAACTCCAGTACTTTGGCCACCTGATGCAAAGAACCAATTCATTTGAAAACACCCTGATGCTGGGAAAGATTGAAGAGGGGAGGAGAAGGGGACAACAGAGGATGAGATGGTTGGATGACATTACTGACTCAATGGACGTGAGTTTGAGTAAACTCCAGAAGTTGATGATGGACAGGGACGCCTGATGTGCTGCAGTCCGTGGGGTCACAAAGAGCTGGACACAACTGAGTGAACTGAACTATGATGTGAAGCCTTCCCTGGTGGCTCAGACAGTAACAAATCTGCCTGAAACATGAGAGACCCAGGTTCGATCCCTGGTTCAGGAAGATCCTCTGGAGAAGGAAATGGCAACTTATTCCTGTATTCTTCCCTGGAGAATTTTGTGGACAGAGGGGCCTGGGAGGTTACAGTCCATTGGGTTACAAAGAGTTGGACGTGGCTGAGCAACTAACACTTTCACTTTCTTTTCACATAATATGAGATGATAAAAATTTTGGTAATACAAGAAACACCTTGTTTTGGACATGTTCAAGAACTCCTGCCTCTGAAGAGAATGTTCCTTGCCCTAGCAGTCTCTCTCTTTTCTTTTTTTCCCCCTCAGCAGTCTTGTCCCTAAAACTCACTGCCACTTGTGCTATATGTGCTGCTAGTATCTCATCATTAGGACTCCTGTAACAGCTTCTAACTGATCTGTAACCTTCCATTTCCTCTTTAACCCAATCTCCTCTCCATGCACTGTCCTGTTCTTCTTCCTAATGCTTAGATATGATAAAATCATTTTTTTTTAAACTGGATGATAGTCAAGTCTGACCAACAGAATATGGATCTGAGAATCAATGTATTTTTCTCCAGATTTGGTGTAAGTCCCAATTGGCTCGGTGGTAAAGAATACACCTGCCAACGCAGGAGATGCAGGAGACATGAGTTCAATCTCTGGGCCAGGAAGGTCCTTTGGAGCAGAAAATGAAAACTCACTCCAGTATTCTTGCCTGGGAAATCCCATGGACAGAGGAGCCTGCTGGGCTACAGTCCAAAAGGTCACAAAGAGTCAGATATGACTGAGCATGTACACATAGGTGCTCTGTATAAGTGAACTATGCTCATGTCAGACTCAACATTCAGAAAACTAAGATCATGGCATCTGATCCCATCATTTCATGGGAAATAGATGGGGAAACAATGGAAACAGTGAGAGACTTTACTTT
Organism: Redunca redunca; assembly: GCA_006410935.1. Classification (NCBI taxonomy): domain Eukaryota; kingdom Metazoa; phylum Chordata; class Mammalia; order Artiodactyla; family Bovidae; genus Redunca; species Redunca redunca. Next base: position 517,694 of record SJYQ01096216.1, read on the forward strand.
TTTGGGCTCCAAAATCACTGCAGATGGTGACTGCAGCCATGAAATTAAAAGATGCTTGCTCTTTGGAAGAAAAGCTATGATCAACCTGGACAGCATATTAAAAAGCAGATACATTACTTTATTGACAAAGTCTGTCTAGTCAAAGCTATGGTTTTCCATGTAGTCATGTATGGATGTGAAAGTTGGACTCTAGAGAATGCTGAGCACTGAAGAATCAATGCTTTTGAACTGTGGTGCTGTAGAAGACTCTTGAGACTCCCTTGGACTGAATGGAGATCCAACCAGTCCCATCCTGAAGGAAATCAGTCCTGAATATTCATCAGAAGGACTGATGCTGAAGCTGAAACTCCAATTCTGATGCAAAGAACTGACTCATTGGAAAAGACTCTGAAGCTGGGAAAGATTGAAGACAGGAGGAGAAGGCGATGACAAAGGATCATATGGTTGGATGGCATCACCGACTTCATGGACATGATTTTGAGTAAACTCCGGGAGTTGGTAATGGATGGGGAAGCCTGGTGTGCTGCACTCCGTGGCCACGACTGAGCAACTGAACTGAATTGACTGACTCATGTCATTTTAATGTTTAGTATTTAGTTATTGTGCTTCCTTCATCCTCCTCAAGATCTCTGTTTTCTATTCTCTCTTCTGTCTCCTCCTCTTTCTCACCTCTTCTTTTATGCTCTCTCTCTACCTCTCTCACCTATGTACATACACCAAAAGAAAAAACAAAACAAGATAAAACAGCACCCAAATAACGAACAACATTTTTAAAACATTTTAAAGGCTTTACTGAAGAAAAGACCTCATCTGACTAAAAGTTCAGTACTTATAAGCTTTGCAAATATTCTCCCAGCAAGTTGTAAGACTTTCCTCTGTCAAATCTAAAATCTGTATTTTTTTCTAATCCACCTGCACTTTTCTTTTCACTTAGGTTATTTTCAAACATAGTTAATGACTGAAAAATACTGTATATTAAGCATCAGATAACAGGACATCCTGGAATGTAAAATCAAGTGGGCCTTAGAAAGCATCACTACAAACAAAGCTAGTGGAGGTGATGGAATTCCAGTTGAGTTCTTTCAAATCCTGAAAGATGATGCTGTCAAAGTGCTGCACTCAACATGCCAGCAAATTTGGAAAAGTCAGCAGTGGCTACAAGACTGGAAAAGGTCAGTTTTCATTGTAATCCCAAAGAAAGGCAATGCCAAAGAATGCTCAAACTCCTGCAAAATTGCACTCATCTCACATGCTAGTAAAGTAACGCTCAAAATTCTCCAAGCCAGGCTTCAGCAATACGTGAGCTGTGAACTTCCAGATCTTCAAGCTGGTTTTAGAAAACGCAGAGGAACCAGAGATCAAATTGCCAACATCCTCTGGATCATGTAAAAAGCAAGAGAGTTCCAGAAAAACATCTATTTCTGCTTTATTGACTATGCCAAAGCCTTTGACTGTGTGGATCACAATAAACTGTGGAAAATTATGAAAGAGATTGGGAATACTAGAGCACCTCATCTGCCTCTTGAGAAACCTGTATGCAGGCCAGGAAGCAACAGTTAGAACTGGACATGGAACAACAGACTGGTCTTGATGACAGTGAAAGAGGACAGTGTAAAAGTTGGCTTAAACCTCAACATTCAGAAAACGAAGATCATGGCATCTGGTCCCATCACTTCATGGGGAATAGATGGGGAAACAGTGGAAACAGTGTCAGACTTTATTTTTTGGGGCTTCAAAGTCACTGCAGATGGTGACTGCAGCCATGAAATTAAAAGACGCTTACTCCTTGGAAGGAAAGTTATGACCAACCTAGATGGCACATTAAAAAGCAGAGACATTACTTTGTGAACAAAGGTCCATCTAGTCAAGGCTATGGTTTTTCCAGTGGTCATGTTTGAATGTGAGAGTTGGACTGTGAAGAAAGCTGAGTGCCAAAGAATTGATGCTTTTGAACTGTGGTATTAGAGAAGACTCTTGAGGGTCCCTTGGACTGCAAGGAGATCCAACCAGTCCATTCTGAAGGAGATCAGCCCTGGGATTTCTTTGGAAGGAATGATGCTAAAGCTGAACTCTAGTACTTTGGCCACCTCATGCAAAGAGTTAACTCATTGGAAAAGACTCTGATGCTGGGAGGGATTGGGGGCAGGAAGAGAAGGGGACGACAGAGGATGAGATGGCTGGATGGCATCACTGACTCGACGGATGTGAGTCTGAACTCCGGGAGATGGTGATGGACAAGGAAGCCTGCCGTGCTGCGATTCGTGGGGACACAAGAGTCAGACACGACTGAGTGACTGAACTGAACTGAACTGAACAGATCTAGATATATTACCAGGTTGTTATTGCTCAACTAATGTGCTTTTGATAATCAATTGGTATTTAACCTAAGAAAACCACCTTTTGAAATCTTAATGAAAACTTATTATGGAAAAGTTAATTAAAATTTGTCACTCTTCCCTCTCCCCTCTCCCCCAAGTATATGGTCTTGCTTTGTATTTGTGTAATCGTGATCTGCAAGGGGAAGTTTTCCATATTCATTTTCAGAGACTGCTGTTTGAAATGAATGCACACAATATTATTTTAGGAAACAGGATCAATATATTCCTCCACATGGTGTAGAGAATGCCAGAATGAATCAAGCATGATTGGGGGGCTGATTTCTAATTTCATTGGTCCAGTGTAGAGATGCTTAAACTGGCTTGGTGACAAAAGCCAAGGACATCATGGATAAGTGGCAGGGGTAGGGCATCCTTTCCATTCCCCTCCCTCCCATCAAGTCTCCAACACTGTGCGTTTGTAGAAATGTTTCTGAACTGGGATACTTCCTCATGGCCTCCTACTTGTAAAGCCACATGCTAACACTCTACAATTTCATTAATGAAAGAAGGCTAATCGGGAGATCGCCATTAAATTTCAAAGTGAACATCTGGTTTGGAACATTTGTTAATTTTTTTCTTTTCTTTTTTTTTTTGTCTTCTAAGGAGGTCCTCACATTCAATATCAGGATGGGAGTATAATTGAGACCTTCCCTGCTGTCAGTATAACTGCCTTTCATTGCTAAAGCACAAATAATTACTTATAAAACAGATGGTGGTCTGCTTAAAAAATTCAAGTAAATGTTGTAGGTATTTTTAGATGTCCTTTGCTATAGATCTTTTTCATTCTCTCCTGGATCAAGTGGCCACTCTTAAAAGAGCCAGTTAGCATGATGTATACTCTGACATCTGTTTCCTATAGGTGCATTTGCCTTTCATTTCTCTTTTATTTTCCCACTTGTTGAAGACTGATCTTGTTTCATCCCTAAAGTTGTCTCTGTCTGAAGTATATAGGGATCTGTGTTTTTATTTATACAGTTACATCATCCAAGGATCTAATCATGAACTTAGCACCTCATTGTATTTGTCTATTTTCATCACCAAGTGAGTGCAGAGAAGTGAAGTTGTTTGTTGAGAGAAAATGATGGAGCTTAAAATTTAGTGTATCAAGTTGGATTGAGATGTGGTGCCAAATCCAACCATATCTCAAAACTGAATTTTCTACCCATATTCCTGAGTATGTTTTTATTTTTGTTTTCTGTCCTGCTGTCTATAAAAGCTACCCAAATTGTTGGTTATTTGGAAAGCTACTATTGTCAGAGTGATATCATGCATTATAAGCAAGATAAACCTAATGTTTCTAATTTAACACATTTTTAAAGGACACTAGCATCACACAGTGGAGAAGGCAATAGCACCCCACTCCAGTACTCTTGCCTGGAAAATCCCATGGATGGAGGAGCCTGATGGGCTGCAGTCCATGGGGTCATGAAGAGTCGGACATGACTAAGCGACTGCACTTTTACTTTTCACTTTCATGCACTGGAGAATGAAATGGCAACCCATTCCAGTGTTTTTGCCTGGAGAATCCCAGGGATGGTAGAGCCTGGTGGGCTTCCGTCTATGGGGTCGCACAGAGTTGGACACGACTGAAGCAACTTAGCAGCATCACACAGAACCAGTAGGAAGGCTGGAAGACCAGTTGTGGACATATGGAGAAACTAATTCATATTCTGTCTTTGTTTTGTAAGACTGGTAGTTGCCTAAATTAGGGTGTATGCACACTATCAAGTTTACCTAGATGATCGGAGAATGAATTTGGTGTAAGATACCTCAAGGAAGTCCTTAACCATGGCAGAGTATCTCAAACAGCTTCCTCAACTAAGTCCTGGAACAGAGAAAATTATTTGTATGACCATTTCCTTAGTTCTTTTAAGAATGGTGTATAACTACTACCATTCTACATGTGTGGGGAGAGAAATAATTATGTACAATGGCTGCTTAGACATCAAAACTTTATTCTTTTCTGAAATACAGTTGGCTTCATTAGATAAAATAGACATCTTCGTTTACTGCCCTGCAGTCAAGAGGAGATACCCTTCCTCAAAAGGAAATCAGAGTGCTATTAGAAAGTAGAAGCTGAGCAGACAAAACAACATTTCTACTCTGCTACATATACAATCTATTTTTGACACAAGTCAGTGCTTTCTAAAGTGTTTTATGTGGAATACTAATAGCCCTCTAGCCACTGATAGGTATTTCTAGGCAAATGTGTTCCTTAAAAATGTTTCAGAAATACGCTATACAGTAATCTTTTTCTAGGAGATTAATAATATGAAAGGCTCTAAGAATTCCTACAATAAGTAGTCAAGAGATCTGTTTAACTGTGTTTCCCAAACTTCCATGACTTTTTAAATCTTTTGATAGAATATCCCATAGAATACTATTGTAAAGAACTTACTTTAGAAAAAGAGTCTTAAAGGTGTATGTTCTGATACTTTTAGGTATTCTCCAATTTGCTAATACTACTCTAGGGCTTAAATTCCCTAATGATGGAAATGATAATAGCCAAAGGTGAGGATATTGAAATAATGTCTAAATTATTTATTTGTTTTCCTTGCCTAATTATCCACTATTTTCCTACCTCCTGTCATATGGCTGTGACCATTAAAAAATGAGAATTTTTTTTTTTAATGTGGTCTTCTCTTCCCTTGGATGTACATTGGAGAATTACCTGGAGAACTTTAAACACTATTGTCTTCTGTCTTGAGCTGTGAACTTAGCCTTATGTGTAAACAGTACCTTGACAGAATATCCAGAGATGGTGGGAAGCCATCATGACTGGAAAAAGACTAAGTTTATATTACACGAAGGCATATTGGAACTTAAGATTCTGAAACTTTATTATGTGCCAGAAACATCGGGCAGACTAGAGGTCACACTTCAGAGTTTCTCATTCAGTAGGTCTGTGATGGGCCCTGAACATTTAACACTTCTACTGAGTTTCTGGGTGATGCTGTTGCTGTTGGTCTCAGGGGTATAGTTTGAGAAGCATTTTTCTAGAATATGAAAATATATAGTCAAATGTGTTTTTAGCCTAGTAGTCCTGTTTGCTTCCCAAGTTGGCACATGAATTTGTTTATATGAGATCATACTATTTTTTGTCAAGTGCTATATACACCTCTGGGAATCCCTGGTGGTTTAGCTGGTAAGGAATCTGCCTGCAATGCAGGAGACCCAAGTTCAATCCCTAGCTTAGGAAGAAGGGAATGTCTATCCACTCCAGTGTTCTTGCAGAGAGAATTCCATGGACAGAGGAGCCTGGCAGGGTACAGTCCATGGGGTCACAAAGAGTAGGACACGATTGAGCAATTAACACACACACCTGCAAGTTTATTACTTTATTTTCACTGTAGCTTGTATTGCATCTTGAACTGGTATTGTGTTGTTCACACTTGTCCACCATACAATGAAGGAAAGCTATATTCTCAGAACTGATTTTTTTTTGATTTGCCTCAAAATCCTTTATTTGACCATGCATTGTGATTATTTCTGCTGATTAATCAGAATAATTATTCTGATTATTAATCAATCATAAGAATTGATTTTTATGAAGAACATAGATTTTTGTTCACTGGGGATTGGAAGCAACAAAAAATATATGAAGTATGTCTCATAGGTGATGAGCATCAGGGATAGTGGGCAAGAGGAATTTTTCTATGTTCATTTTCAGAGACTGTTTTTTCAAAGAAAGAAGCAAGTAAACTCTTACTTTGAAAACACTGATAGTTCCTGTGTTTGTGGAGGTAACCCAAAATAAAATCAGGAGCAGTTTAAATTATTTTCTCAATGAAGTTCTGAAAAATCACATCTTTGTGAGAATCTTCTTCAGCTCTTAAAGTATTACATTAATAGAAACATGACCTGAAACTTAAAACCAAAGCTTCAAATTGGTTTCCCACAAAATGTTAAATCAGTATTTTTAAGAAGTAATAAATGATCATCACATTGCATACCAATAATAAATGGTATCGAATTAAATTTTCTTTTAATATTTTATAATCTNGATATAATGGTCATCTGAGTTAAATTCACCCATTCCAGTCCATTTTAGTTCGCTGATTCCTAGAATGTCAACATTCACTCTTGCCATCTCTTGTTTGAACACTTCCAATTTGCCTTGATTCATGGACCTGACATTCCAGGTTCCTATGCAATATTGCTCTTTACAGCATTGGACCTTGCTTCTATCACCAGTCACATCCACAACTGGGTATTGTTTTTGCTTTGGCTCCATCCCTTCATTCTTTCTGGAGTTATTTCTCCACTGATCTCCAGTAGCATATTGGGCACCTACTGACCTGGGGAGTTCCTCTTTCAGTATCCTATCATTTTGCCTTTTCCTACTGTTCATGGGGTTCTCAAGGCAAGAATACTGAAGTGGTTTGCCATTCCCTTCTCCAGTGGACCACATTGTGTCAGACCTCTCCACCATGCCCACCCATCTTGGGTGGCCCCACAGGGCATGGCTTAGCCCGTGGGGCCACCGCTCCTTGGACGTGGGGTTGCTCCACCTGGCCACCGCCCCTGGCCTTGGGCGTGGGGCAGCTCCTCTCCACTGCTCCTGTACTGTCACAGCCTGGCACTCTTGGCCGCTGCTGAGAGTAGCTCCTCTCAGCTGCCAGCGCTGACCTTGGATGTGGCGTAGCTCCTCTTGGCTGCCGCCCCTGACCTTGGCCACAGGATAACTCCTTTTGGCTGCCGCCCCTGACCTCAGCCACAGGATAACTCCTTTCGGTCGCTGCCCCTGACCTCGGACATGGGGTAGCTCCTCCTGGCTGCCGCCCCTCGGGCGTGGGGTCCTCCTGACCTCTACCCCTGACCTCAGACGTGGGGCAGGCTGCGCTCTGCACGTCATTGCAGCCACCATTGACGACACATCTCAGGTGTCGTCACACCTCAGATATGCAGATGACACCACCCTTATGGCAGAAAGTGAAGAGGAACTAAAAGCCTCTTGATGAAAATGAAAGTGGAGAGTGAAAAATTTGCTTAAAGCTCAACATTCAGAAGACTAAGATCATGGCATCTGGTCCCATCACTTCATGGCAAATAGATGGGGAAACAGTGGAAACAGTGTCAGACTTTATTTTTGGGGGGTGCTCCAAAATCACTGCAGATGGTGACTGCAGCCATGAAATTAAAAGACGCTTACTCCTTGGAAGAAAAGTTATGACCAATCTAGACAGCATGTTGAAAAGCAGAGACATTACTTTGTGAACAAAGGTCCATCTAGTCAAGGCTATGGTTTTTCCAGTGGTCATGTATGGATGTGAGAGTTGTACTATGAAAAAGCTGAGTGCCGAAGAATTGATGCTTTAGAACTGTGGTGTTGGAGAAGACTCTTGAGAGTCCCTTGAACTGCAAGGAGATCCAACCAGTCCATTCTGAAGGAGACCAGCCCTGGGAATTCTTTGGAGGGAATGATGCTGAAGCTGAAACTCCAGTACTTTGGCCACCTCATGTGAAGAGTTGACTCATTGGAAAAGACTCTGATGCTGGGAAGGATTGGGGGCAGGAGAAGAAGGGGACAACAGAGGATAACATGGCTTGATGGCCACTGACTCGATGGACGTGAGTCTGAGTGAACTCTGGGAGTTGGTGATGGACAGGGAGGCCTGGCGTGTTGGGATTCATGGGGTCGCAAAGAATTGGACACGACTGAGCGACTGAACTGAACTGATATGTTGTCAATAAGTTAATAAGTTAACTTGCATTTCAATAGCCACTAAATAATAAAATCTTAGACTGGGTTTTGGTGAAGAGGGGATTTCTTTGAACCATAACTGGCTTTTAACTCATGAAAACAGCGATCCTGTAAGAGTTTATTACCACACGTTAAATTAGTGTGGCATCAGTGGCAAAAGGTGAGTAGTCCACTAAAGTGCTAGTCATGATCAATGGTTGCTAAGCAAATGCTTATCCATAGAAGGCCATTACCTTCTGTTATCCAACTAGCCAACTCTAAGCATAATTGACAAGAGAAAAAGCATAAAGGGAAACATGGTGGGCTTGTTAATTCTATGGGATGAAGAAAGTGCCAGAGTTCATTTCTGGTGTATTTCTGATTCCTTGAATACTAGAATGTTAGACTGCATCCCAAGCTGTGCAGACTCTATATATTGCACAGGTCTTCAGGACAGGTCCTTGATGAACTCCTAGAAGATAGCCTCTAAGTCACCAGAATATACTGCCCAGTAACAGCATCTTTGTACATGTGAAGACTTGGGCCATGCCAGATAGTTTATGCTAATAGTGTAATTTATAGTGAACATGTATTTTTATGGGCTTCCCAGATGACTCATTGTTAAAGAATTCATGCCCGTGCAGATGTGGGTTCAATCCCTGGTTCAAGAAGATTCCCTGGAAAAGGAAATGGCAACCTATTCCAGTATTCTTGCTTGGGAAATCCCATAGATAGAGGAACTTGGTGGGTCACAGTCCACAGGGTCACAAAGAGTCAGACACAATTTAGCAAGGAAACAACCACAACCTGTTTTTGTTCATCTGGGGCCCTGGACTATGCTGCATCAGCTTGACCTCTGGGGTCAATGCTGAAGATTGAGTAACTAAGGTCAGTCCTACAGGTGTCCCCTGCATGTATGACTAACTTCCACTGTGGATACCAAGGCTCAGGTGAGCTTCCTTGCTGGGCATGTTTTGTACATGTTGTCACACATTTTTGTCGGGAGAATTAAGCATTGCTGTGTGCTTCCACTGGGAAAAGATAGCGGGAAGCTTGCACCTGGTTTCTCTTGGACTCTGTCCTATTGCATTTTACCTTTACTGATTGTCATCTGCAGGTGGTCTTGAGGATTCCTGGCACCTCACCCAAGCCTCCACCTACCCATCATTTTATCTCCATGAGGTCAGGGATCATATTCATTTTTGTGCATAATTTTTGTCCACAGCGTATTAGGTCTTCATTTTTATTTGTTGACTAAATAAGATACTTCTGTAATAAGGGAAGAGATCTTTACATGGTAAGTTTTCAAGCTGTTCATCATCATTGTCAGAGGCCAAGCTGGGTCCTGTCTTGGTCCCACCCTTCCTTGCTGCACTGTGGATTCCTCATTTCCCCTAATCATGGATTGTGGCTTTTGGTAGCACTGTCTCTGTCCTCTTTCTCAAAGTTTGGGGTAAATGCCAAGGGGCCTTTTACAGAAAGTCCGTGGCCTGTAAATAGTGAAATTTCCCCCTAAACAAGCATCACAGAAGAAGTATGTAGTATATAGCAGAGGGGCATCTGAGAAGGGAGAATTCACTTCCTTTCATGGGTTCCCAAAAAGTACACTGAAATTAGATATTAGAAAAGAAAGTGAAAGTTAGTCATACAGTTGTATCCAGCTCTTTGTGACCCCATGGACTGCAGCCTCCCTAGCTCCTCTGTTCATGGAATTCTCCAGGCAAGAGGGTACTGGAGTGGGTTGCCATCTCCAGGGGATCTTCCAGATCCAGGGATCAAACCCAGATCTCCAGCATTTCAGGCAGATTCTTTACCAACTGAACCACCAGAGAAAATGTTAGAAGGGGCAGAGAAAAAGGGCCTTTCTAGAAGGTAGGAAAAATAGGAATCAATATCAAGTTAGGAAAAAGTTTGTCATAAATTAAAAATGTTAGGTACTCAGGGTGTGCATGAATTTCCTAGCAGAAACTTAACCAAGCCACGTGTTCATCATTCAGCAGAATTCTAATTAATTTTCCAGTTCTAAGAAAAATGACTAAAATCAATTAGGAAAACATCTTTCTATGCAATCCTTAGGGAAAGCTCCAGTGAAGCAGATGTAAAAGAGACTCTAGAAGAAATGGTTATTCTCCACCAGACTTCTGTAAATAAATGATCAGACTTGGTTTAATGAAAGGAAACTGATTTTGGAAACCAGCGAATCTCCATTTGGCCATCTTCGGTAGAAATGAAGAGAGAGACAGAAACTGTCTCAGCAGAAACTCATACACAGTTATGAATGTTAGAATGCTTGGATGGTAAAGAGTCCACCTGCAGTGCAAGAGACCTGGGTTCGATCCCTGGGTCAGCAGGATGCCCTGGAGAAGGGCATGGCAACCTACTCCAGTATTCTTGCCTGGAGAATCCTGTGGACAGAGGAGCCAGGCAGGCTATAGTCCATTGGTCACAAAAAGTCAGTCAGACACAACTGAGCAACTAACATTAGTTTGGGTGAAATCTAGGTATATTGAGTAATTTTTTTTTTTTTTTTTTAAAGACATGAATTCAGTCAATGGTCTTAAGTAAGTGCCAAACTAAGACATTTGAATTTTACCCTTAATTCACTGGGAGCTTTTGAAAGATTCAGAAGTAGGAAATCAAACGGTCAACTGCATCTTGAGAAGTTGCAAGCTAGGTTGGTTTCAATGAGAAAGAAACTACAGAAGGATAAACCAGTTAGGAGGCTTTTGTGAACGGAAACAGCAAGATCTGCTTTTTAGTCTTAACGCCAGTTTGCAACAGAACTGTGAGTTCCTGAATTATCAAAAGCAGCCGCATGTTCATTCTTTTGGAACTTTGGAACTGGCTTCCTCTTCAAAGGAAGCATTTTGAACCCATTGTAAAAATCATATGTCAGTTGGGAACCACAGAGTTCTCCTAACAATTTTCTAAGATCATTAGAGGTAATACAAATGACTTAGGTTAAAATCAGCATGAAATCCCAATGACAAATAAGATAGCCTCCCGTATATTACAATTTAACTTTGGTTCATATAGGTGTATTAGTAGCTTCATTGATTTATATTGAATCTAAACATGCAGAGTGGACACAGGCCAGAATGGAGGCAAGTATTAGGAAAATCAAAGCCAATGACCATTAAAAGTGAATGAACTGATTTCTGGAATTATATTCCTAAATTCATTTCATGATCAAAAACTTGAAACCCTAAATTATTTTCATTTCTTGTTTTTTTCTTCTGCTTCCCTGACTGACTGCTCTTCTTCCCATCCTGTTAATGATTGGGGTTGCTCATTCTCTGTACACTCTACTCTCTCTATTCATGCTTCTTTGTTGATCTCATCCCATCTTGGCTTTGAATACCACCCCGATGCATGCATGCCTCCATCTGAGATCTCCTAATTTGCATATCCAGTGTTTACTCATCTTCTTATGTGATTTACCTAATGACTCTTAGCCTCAAATCTGCTCTTTGAAACTCTGCTCATTGATCCAATCTTGGGACTGAGGTACATTTTCCAGATTCCCTTGCCACTGACTTTATCTTAGATGCTCCTAAATGGAGTCCTGAGAGAGAATTGGGTCACTTGCCTTATCTGCTCTTGATGTGTCTTTAATTCAGCTGCAGTGTGGGGAGCAGTGTCATGCAAGTTCAGTGTTCTACCTCAAGGACTTGCCATTATCTTTCAGCTCTTATGCCTCAGAGTTTTCTCCTGGGCCAGAGGACTCATTTAACCTATATACAGGTACAGTACAGAATTTAAAAAGAGTTAACATCCTTGCATAAAACCCTCATCCAGTGAGACTGGCTAAATATCCCATCCTTTTGGCCTTCACATGAACAGTCCTGGAAGGAATTCTGGATATGTAAGTGTGTGCTCAGTAAAGTCTGACTCTGTGACCACATAGACCATACCCCACCAGGCACCTCTGTCCCTGGAATTTCCCAGGTAAGAATACTGGAATAGGTTGCCATTTCCTCCTCCAGGGACTCTTCCCAACCAGGGATCAAACCTGCATCTCCTGTGCTTCCTGCATTGCAAGCAGATTCTTTACTGTTGAGCCACTAGGGAAGCCCTGATTCTGGATACTTCTCATAAAAAGAATCCACTTCTTGTTGCTTAAAGTCAACAACCTTCATAATATATTCATTTGTATTGCTTTTTCTTTTGCAAATTGTTTTCACTTCCTCACTTCTGCTTTCTGGGATCATATTTCAGTAAACTACCTGTACCCAAGTCCTTGTGGTTTACTGTCAGAGAAAGACACATAATTCAAAGGGGGTTCTCTTTGATTGTTTTATTTTCTAGATCTTTCAGGGTCATTCCCAAGTGGCAACAATAGCCCAGCTTCTGGCTCCCATCAGCATGCTAGATCCCATTTAATCTACTCTAGCACTTATCACCTTCTCATATGCTATTTGGTTTACTTGTTTATTATTACTTATAGTTTATTTATTACAACTCTAAGTTCTTTGAGGACAGAGATCTTGCTTACTTATTCACTGACGTATCTCAGCTGCCAAAAAGGATGTTTGAGCACATGGTAAGCATTCAATAAGTATTTATTAAAACAAAGACTGAACAAAAGTACCATGCCTGGTACTTAGTGAGTCATTGCTACATATTTAGTTATTAGTGTTGATACTTCCTCCAATGCATCATAGAAATTGGACAATCAGACACATTATTCACATTTTCTCGGGCAAAACATAGCAATTAGACAGATTTGTTGCTTAATCACAGGCCATCAGCATGGTTTATGCACACCCAACCCAACTCTGTCACCTCCTGTTCTCAAGTTGACTCCATATTACCTAGGGCTACACACTGCCTTCCTTGGAGTTTAATTGCGAATTTATAACTAGGTATACTCAGGTTTTTCATGATTAAAATTGAACCTTCGATTCACCCTACCTTCAGGAGAAATTGGTTTATAAATAAAGGCTCCATACCAAGAAGCCAGATAAGAAGTTAATTAATAGAGTGTTCAGTGTGTACTATAGCCAGACATTCAGTGTTTTATAGAATGTGTTTTTCCTTTTGATCCAAAAAAATTTTTTTTCCAAACTGCCATAGAATTTTTTTTTTCCCTTTGCCTAAGTCATAGAGCCACTGGATATTTGAAGCTGACCTTCAAGATATCCTGGTGGAGCAGTGTTATATACTGGTGTGGAGGGCAACAGTGATACATCAGAAATAAATCCAGCTCCCCACAAAGGCACAGCCAAGTAGCATATAGAATAAGAGAACAGGCTATTAGAGGGAGACTTAGTTTCTCAACATCCCCAAGCAGTTCAGTGGCACAGGGAGAACTGAACACCTAGTTACCCTACCCTTGGTTAACAGCCACCTGGTTAATTTGTTCATCTTTATAGAAATACCACGTGTAGTTCTTGAAAAATCAAAATCACACATAAAGGGAAAAATCTGCCTTATCCTCTCTTAAAGTCTTGAATTTTGTCTTTATTATGCAGGGAGGATTAGGTTTTCATCTTCCTCTTCCCTCTTCATTGGGCTTGGATTCTCTTACATGTTTCAAATGCTGCATAAAGAGGGGAAAAAAAATCCCCAAAATGGGCCACATGCTGACAAGCTCGTGGTGTTACCACATGGATCTAGGGCATTATGTTTCACAATTTCCTGGGTGAGAACCCTGCCTTCTACATCGGTACTTTCAACTGAGGGACTAAATGTTCTCTGGAGAAGGAGATAGGGAGGAAACACTGGCCAAATGGAATTAAAAGTCAAGAGCCTCTTTGTTAGGAAATGATGCCTTTGATAACCTAGATTCTTGGAAGCCAGACTCCAATGTACAAGTATTTTGGTATCCCAAACTCTTGCCCATTAAGAACAGAAAAATAATTTTCCTAGGCACATCAGCAGATGGAATTAAGCTGAAACTGGTGTCCCATCATCTGTTCCCATCTGACAGTGAAGTTCTCCAAGCACTTACTAGAAAAAAAAAAACAAAAAAACCAACAAAGCATATTAAGCCCTATAAGCTCTCAATTTTGTACCCAAGTTGAAATCAAACTGTGCTTCAAAACTTTCTCTTGTCAGATCCAGGCATGTTAGACTTGAAAAAAAATCCCTGCTGTGGGTCATATCATCTTAACTCCATGCCTATACATATGGGATTCCCTCCATCTAGAACACTGATTGCCCTCCTCCTGCCCACCATCCTCTTGCCCAGTGTTTAAGAACAGTCCTCCTTGAGTTCCAGTCCTAGGTCTACACTAACTAGTTGTGTAACACTATAGGAAAAGAGCTGGATCTCTGTGAGCCTTACTGTCCTCATCCAGAAAATGGAAACAATAACAGTATCTCAGAAGATTTTCATGAGATTTTCTAATGTTTCTATGCTAATAAACCCATATTAGCAGAGAAGGCAATGGCACCCCACTCCAGTACTCATGCCTGGAAAATCCCATGGATGGAGGAGGCTGGAAGGCTACAGTCCATGGGGTCACTGAGGGTTGGACATGACTGAGCGACTTCACTTTCACTTTTCACTTTCATGCATTGGAGAAGGAAATGGCAACCCACTCCAGTGTTCTTGCCTAGAGAATCCCAGGGACGGGGGAACCTGGTGGGCTTCCGTCTATGCAGTCGGACACGACTGAAGCAATTTAGCAGCAGCAGCAGCAGAACATTTAGAAAAGTGATGGACACATGGTGAATGCTCCATAAACATCAATCTAATAATTGTTATGAACATGCTTGAATTTTGGAGTCAGACACACTTGAATCAAATCTAACTGATTCCTAGCTTGGCTACTAGCTAGCTGTGTTTCTTACATTTATGTTTCCTCATCTGCAAAAGGTGAGGTGACCATCATCACATCCTCATCATCTAACTTATTCATAACATGTTATAAGCATTGAATGTGTTAGCAGTATGCCTGGAATATGATTAAAACTAATAATACCTAGTAATTCCATAGTTAGTAATTCTCTCATTTTTTAAGTCTCAGCTGTATTGCTACTTTTCTCAGAAAAAATTCTGTGTTTGTTAAGTCCAAATGATTTGCTGTCTTGACTGAGTCTCACACCCTGAATGGCTGTGACTAGCCTTACCATAGTGTAATTTCTGTTTGTTTGCCTATTTACCATTCTAGACTCTGAACGTCACTAAGGTGGGAATATTGCCTGGTTTATTTCTCATTGTATCCCAATTAACCAACACATGGCCCGGTACATGGTAGATTCAATAAAAGAATGAAAGCCTTATTTCTGGCAGTCTCTTCTCATCCTGTTTTTTTGTTTTTATTTTTCCTTCTTCTCTCATTCCCCCTATGGTAAAGGCATCCATCTGTATTTCTTTAAAGACTATGCTGACCTGGCAAAACATGGGATTGAATGATTTTTTGCTAGACAATACAGAATTTAAACAGTTTTAACTTAGTTGTCAGTCATCTAAAAACTGAATATTTAATAATCAAATCTGGTTTTCTGGATTCTCATGAAAAAAAAATTGAGATTTGACAAGACTGAGGCTCATATGTAAGTTTCATTTAAATATGTTCAGAGTTTAAGGATCCATTTTCCAAAACTAGGCCATAACTTGTGGACTGCAAACAAATGCACAACCTAAAAGTTGAGATTTATGTTTTATTTGGCCGACTGCTGAAGACTGAAGCTCAGATGACAGCCCCTCGTATAGCTCTGAGGGACTGCTCTGAAGATCCAGGGGAGGAGCCAGGATATGTAGAAGTTTTACAACAAAAACTAGATAGTCAGAACATCAAAAGATTAATGTTAATTAAAGAAAACCACATATCTCAAGTTAGTGAATTTAGTATTTTTCTATGGATGATGCACAAGTCTGGGCTCACTGGAATCATTCCTTTGATGTATACCTTGACTATCTAGGTCAGATGACATTGTTTGTCCACAAGCCAAATAGTATATACTTCTTTGGGGATGGTTTGAACTCTTCACTCAGTCTATTTCACTCATTTGTGTACTCCTTCTGACCATAAAGCCTTTGACTTTAAAACCCTTTGGCTAAGATGAATAAACAAACTGCCAATGGGTATGAAGGGAGGAGAGTAAAAGACTGATAAGATCCTATGATCAAGAAGGGTATTTTTTCTTTACTTTTTATTAAAATATGTTTGATATATGTGAAAGTCAGTCATATAAAAGTCAGACTCTTTGCAACCCCATGGACTGTGTACAGTCCTGAATTTTCCAGGTCAGAATACTGGAATGGGTAGCCGTTTCCTTCTAACAATGTATAAATTTAAGGTGTGTGTGTGTGTGAGATCCTCAGTCGTGTCTGACCTTTTGTGACTCCACGGACTGTAGCTCACCAGGTTCCTCTGTCTGTGGAATTCTCCAAGCAAGAATACTGGAGTGGCTTACTATTCCCTTCTCCAGGGGATCTTCCCAACCCAGGGATCGATCCCAGGTCTCCCGCATTGCAGGAGATGCTCTTCCATCTGAGCTACCAGGGAAGCCAAATTTAAGGTATACAGCATGTTCATTTGATACACATAAATTTTAACAGCCATTGTAGTGATAATTAGTATCTTTATCACATTCGATAAGTGTCCTTTCCTTTTAGTGGTTGGAAACATTTATTTCTTGTCTCTTAGAAAGTTTGATAATTGTAATATAATATTGTTGTCTATATTCTTTATACTGTGCATTAGATCCTAGGGCTTATTTACTACTCATTATAATGTACCATTAAAAAAGTACATGCCCTATCCTCCACTCCTCAGCCCCATTTTACTCTGTTTTTACAAGTCTGACTTTTTTTAGGTTCTACATATAAGTGCTATCATACAGTAGTTATGGGCTTCCCTTATGGCTCAGCAGTACAGAATCTGCCTGCAATGCAGGAAATGCAGGTTTTATCCCTGAGTCAGGAAGATCCCTTGGAGACGGAAATGGCAACCCACTCCAGTATTCTTGCCTGGGAAATCCCATGGATGGAGGAGCCTGGCAGACTGTAGTCCACAGGGTTGCAAAGAGTTGGACATGACCCAAGCAACTAAACAACAACAGAGTACAGTACTTGCCTTTCTCTGTCTGACTTCTCATTTAGTATGATGTGCTTAGGGTCCACCCATGTTGTTACAAATGGCTTCATTTTATATGTGTATATATATTAATATATACAAATATACACACACACATATATATATTACATATATGTATACAGATAAATATGTATACATTTAAATGTATGTATGTTTATGTGTGTGTGTGTGTAAGTGTATATACATTTTTATCCATTCATCTGTGATGGGCTCTTAAATTGTTTCTGTATCTTGGCAACTGTGAATAATGCTGGAATAAATATGACAAGTGCACATGTCTCTTTGATATCTTGCCTGAAGCGTATTTTTTCTTAACCTAAAAAAAATACCTTGTTATGTTCTTTAAATGAGTATGTACTGAGCTGCTGTACTGTATGGTAGGCAAAGTTATCTTGCTGTTGTTTAGTTGTTAGTCGTGTCCAACATTTTTGTAACCCCATGATTGTAACCTGTCAGGCTCCTCTGTCCATGGGATTTCCCAGACAAGAATACTGGAGTGGGTTGCCATTTCCTTTTCCAGGGGTTCTTCCTGACTCAGGAATGGAGCCTGTGATTCCTGTACTGGCAAGCGGATTCTTTACTGACAAGCCCCCTGGGAAGGCCAGGCGACGTGATAGTAAGCCTCTGAAAGTCAAAATGCATCTACTTCCTCACATAGTCCTCTCTGACTCTGGGTGAATGGCACTAGTTCAGTGGGCTAGTATTTTCATCTGAAAACATGGCTAATGCTGTGTCACCACAAACACATCACCACCATTTTATACCACGCCAGGTCAGTTTAATGCGAGCATTAAGAGGTGTGATTATGGAACCCGAAAGAGTAAGGTTCTGCTTACTAGGAGCATGATCTGGGGTGATTTTTAAAACCTCTGTGAATTCAGTTTCCTCTTTATAAAGCTGGGATAGTTATATTACCTGCCTCTATGTGTTGTTACAGAGATTAAATGGGATGATTCATCTAAAGAACTTATGAGCTCACATGTGTAATAAACTTCAGATGATGGTGTTTGCAGCAGTTGAAACAGTATAAAGGAATTTGTTGCTGAGGAGGTTGTGGAATAATGAACAAAGACTTCTGAAGGATAAGAAGTCTTCAGAAGCCATCCACTTTATAGAAGAAATACTTTTTGAAGTAAATACAATGACTATTAGACAATAATAATGTTCCACACACATAAAACGTTTCCTCTGATCCCTGACTTATGGGAATTAATAGAGTAGTTTTTATATCATAATCAAAGAATAGAAGCCAGGGAGGCATGGGGATTTTAATGGCTTGTTCATAACTGACTTGTTGGAATAAGTAGAGGACACTGACTGCTTTTAAAATGATACCTTCCCAGCAAAAATATTTACATACTAGTTAAGATAATGAGCTTTGAGTTAAGATTACTTGAGTTTGAATTTTGGCACTACTACTTAACAACTGTATGATCATGGGCAAGTTGTTTAAATTCTCTGTGCCTCAGTTTCTATATGGATAAAATAATAAACACAAGCATATCCTAAAGAGTATTGTGTGGAATAAATTAGTTAAAATGTGTAAAACACTTAGGACATATAATGTGCAGAACATTATAAATGCTCAGTAATCTTTTTTCTCATATATTTAAGATGACTTGAACCAGAGTTAGCTTACAGATATTGCCATAAAATTGTAATTTTATATAATTACTAATTCATGCACATGAGAATTGAATTCCTTCATTTCTGTTGTACTCTTTATTGTTGTTTTCTATTCTTTTTTTTTTCCCAAATATCATAGTTTCCCTTATGGTTCATTCTCAGTAGTGTGGTGTACATTTTGTGGGTTTGGACAAATGCCCAATGACAAGAATACATCATTATACGATGTATGATTATGATTATATAGATTATTTTCATTGTCCTGAGAATTATCTACACTCAAGCTATTTATTAGGGGGCTTCCCAGGTGGTGCTAATGGTAAAGAATCTGCCTGCCAATGTAGGAGACATAAGAGATGTGGGTTTGATTCCTGGGTCAGGAAGATCCCCTGGAAAAGAGAATGGCTACCTACTCCAGTATTCTTGCCTAAAGAATCCCATGGACAGAGGAGCCTGGTGGGCTACAATCCATAGGGCTGCAGAGAGTCAGACATGACCAAAGCAACTTACTACACACAAGCTATTTATTGCCCCATCTCTGTCACCCCAGGAAGCCACGGATAATATGGTTTTTGTTGTTGTTTAGTAGCTAAGTTGTGTCCAACTCCTGTGACCCCATCATATGGTAGCTTTCAGGTTTTTTTTTTAAGGAGTCTCCAAACTATTTTACGTAGTGGCTGGAATTCTTAAATACATATTACTAAGTGTAAGTAACCAGTATGAAAAGGGTACATGATAAATGATTCCAAAGATATAGTATGTTAAAAACATATGTTGTTTTCTTATTCTTAATGTGCTTCCCTCATATGACCTAACCAGGAAATTTGACTAGAGTTATACTAGAATGTAGAATACAGCCCTGAATTTAATTACAACCTAAAAAATGTCTTTTATTCAGTCCAGACTTTTGCCAATAAAATGAATTTCCCAGAAGGCTGGCAAACCATTAGGTATAAAAAGGCATTTGTAGAAAGACAAAATATGGAGGGATAAAATGGATTCTCATTCTGAGGATTCTCACAGTCTTAAGATTGCACACAAGGATCTGTTGCCAACATGGTAAAGAATTATCAGATATTGTATTGCTAGATGACTTAAAATTTTACTGAAGAAAATTATAATGATGGTATACTTTTAAGAATTTCTTCAAACTTTTCTGTAGAAACAGAAAACTAGGATAGGAAAACAATGTTCATCAATAATATCTATAATAAACCCACAATTTGGAAAGCTGGAGACAAACCACCAGCTATGTGTGTGCTATGTTGGAATCTATGTGTAAGAAAGCAGAGGGAAGTAATGAGGTGTTGGATAAAACTGAGACTAGGAGAATTCTAATATCACAGGAAACCATGGTGGATTAATTTAAGAAGAGCATCTCAGGACTCTTTGCATCTTCTAGCTCAAGAGTGAGCACAAGGCACTGATAGTAAGGTATAAGGTATCCAAAATATGATACACCCAAACACTTCTCAAAGCTGATTAACTAATGCTCCCTTCTGGGGCTGAAAGAAATTACTGAAAGTAGAATCCAAATTGAGTAGAACAGACATGATAGGATCAAAGGAAAAAGAAGGCTCAGGTGAACTTGGTGAAACAAAAGATCTTGGAAAATGAAAGATTGTATTGCAGAAAGAGAGGGTGTGTGTGTGTGTTTGTGTGTGTGTGTGTGTACACTCACATGCTACAGATACAGCAGAAGGAGCTCTAGATCAATAAGCTAAGAAAGAAGTCTCTTCTTTCATACAAGCTTAGGAAACCTAATCTATGTAGAAGTGAGCAACAGTGAGGACTAGCATTCATATCCTGTAAAAGTTATTATAATAATAAAGGATAAGAAGGATCAGGAAAGGCATCCCTATTCTCAATCAGCTAAAAGAAATAAAATGACACAATAAATAACGAGAAACACAGAAAGAAGAGTAAAAATTTGAAAAATCAGAAATGAGATAATATATGATAGAAATATGAGTAAAAAAAAAATCCATTTCAGAAATGAAGACTAAGCCAGAAGGTCGGTCAGTCAGTTCAGTCACTCAGTCATGTCCAACTCTTTGCAACCCCATGAACGGCAGCATGCCAGGACTCCCTGTCCATCACCAGCTCCCAGAGATTACCCAAACTCGTGTCCATTGAGTTGGTGATGCCATCTAACCATCTTATCCTCTGTCGTCCCCTTCTCTTCCTGCCTTCAATCTTTTCCAACATCAGGGTCTTTTTAAAATGAGTCAGCTCTTCACATCAGGTGGCCAAAATATGGAGTTTCAGCTTCAACATCAGTCCTTCCAATGAACGCCAAAGACTGATCTCCTTTAAGATGGACTGGATGGATCTCCTTGCAGTCCAAGGGACTTTCAAGAGTCTTCTGCAACAGCACAGTTTGAAAGCATCAATTCTTCTGCACTCAGCTTTATAGTCCAACTCTCACATCCATAAAGACTACTGGAAAAACCATAGCCTTGACTAGACAGACCTTTGTTGTCAAAATAATGTCTCTGCTGTTGAATATGCTGTCTAGGTTGGTCATAAGTCTTTTAATTTCATGGCTGCAATCACTATCTGCAGTGATTTTGGAGCCCCCCGAAATAAAGTCAGCTACTGTTTCCCATCTATTTGCCATGAAGTGATGGGACCAGATGCCATGATCTTAGTTTTCTGAATGTTGAGCTTTAAGTCAACTTTTTCACTCCCCTCTTTCACTTTCATCAACAGGCTTTTTAGTTCTTCTTCACTTTCTGCCATAAGGGTGGTATCATCTGCATATCTGAGGTTATTGATATTTCTCCCAGCAATCTTGATTCCAGCTTGTGCTTACTCCAGCCCAGCGTTTCTAGTGATGTACTCTACATATAACTTAAATAAGCAGGATGACAGTATACAGCCTTAATGTACTTCTTTTCCTATTTGGAACCAGTCTGTTGTTCCATGTCTAATTCTAACTGTTGCTTCCTGTTACCAAGGGAAATTTCATGCAAAGATGGGCTCAATAAACGACAAAAATAGTATGGACCTAACAGAAGCATAAGATATTAAGAAGAGGTGACAAGAATACACAGAAGAACTATCCAAAAAAGATCCTCATGACCCAGAAAATCACGATGGTGTGATCACTCACCTAGAGCCAGACATCCTGGAATGTGAAGTCAAGTTGGCCTTAGGAAGTATCACTACGAACAAAGCTAGTGGAGGTGATGGAATTCCAGTTGAGCTCTTTCAAATCCTGAAAGATGATGCTGTGATAGTGTGGCACTCAATATGTCAGCAAATTTGGAAAATTTAGCAGCGGCCACAGGACTGGAAAAGGGCAGTTTTATTCCAGTCCCAAAGAAAGGAAATGCAAAGAATGCTCAAACTACCACACAATTGCACTCATCTCACACGCTAGTAAAGTAATGCTTAAAATTCACCAAGCCAGGGTTCGGCAATATGTGAATTATGAAGTTCCAGATGTTCAAGCTGGTTTTAGAAAAGGCAGAGGAACCAGAGATCAAATTGCCAACATCTGCTGGATCACGGAACAAGCAAGAGAGTTCCAGAAAAACATCTATTTCTGCTTTATTGACTATGCCAAAGCCTTTGACTGTGTGGATCACAATAAACTGTGGAAAATTCTGAAAGAGATGGGAATACCAGACCACCTGACCTGCCTCTTGAGAAACCTATAACAGGTCAAGAAGCAAAAGTTAGAACTGGACATGGAACAACAGACTGGTTCCAAATAGGAAAAGTTGTACATCAAGGCTGTATATTGTCACCCTGCTTATTTAACTTATATGCAGAGTACATCATGAGAAATGCTGGGCTGGATGAAACACAAGCTGGAACCAAGATAGCTGGGAGAAATATCAATAACCTGAGATATGCAGATGACACCACCCTTATGGCAGAAAGTGAAGAGGAACTAAAAAGCCTGTTGATGAAAGTGAAAGAGGAGAGGGAAAAAGTTGACTTAAATCTCAACATTCAGAAAACTAAGATCATGGCATCTGGTCCCATCACTTCATGGGAAATAGATGGGGAAACAGTGGAAACAGTGTCAGACTTTATTTTTTTGGGCTCCACAGTCACTGCAGATGGTGACTGTAGCCATGAAATTAAAAGACGCTTACTCCTTGGAAGGAAAGTTATGACCAACCTAGATAGCATATTCAAAAGCAGAGACGTTACTTTGCCAACAAAGGACCATCTAGTCAAGGCTATGGTTTTTCCTGTGGTCATGTATGGATGTGAGAGTTGGACTGTGAAGAAGGCTGAGCGCGGAAGAATTGATGCTTTTGAACTGTGGTGTTGGAGAAGACTCTTGTGAGTCCCTTGGACTGCAAGGAGATCCAGCCAGTCCATCCTAAAGGAGATCAGTCCTGGGTGTTCATTGGAGGGTCTTGTGCTGAAGCTGAAGCTCCAATACTTTGGCCACCTCATGCAAAGGGTTGACTCATTGGAATAGACCCTGATGCTGGGAGGGATTGGGGGCAGGAGGAGAAGGGGACGACAGAGGATGAGATGGCTTGAATGCATCACCAACCCGATGGACATGAGTTTGGGTAAACTCCGGGAGTTGGTTATGGACAGGGAGGCCTGGCGTGCTGTGATTCATGGGGTCGCAAAGAGTCAGTCACGACTGAGTGACTGAACTGAACTGAAAAAAACAAAAACAAAAAAACAAAAAAAAACATTTCTGACTTGTTAGCAAAGTAAAATGTTGCTATATACAATGTGAATAGCTAAAATAATGTGATTGAAGGGGAGTGGAAATTTGGACCAGAGAAATGCACATAAAAAGAAAGAGAAAGTCATGATATTGCTACCATAACAAGGTGAAATATAAACAAAAGGCCTAACAGAGACAGGAGGAAAACTAGAGGCTCCGCTTCACAATGGAGTTATGCCAGTGGGATTTCTTTGGAGGGAATGATGCTGAAGCTAAAACTCCAGTACTTTGGCCACCTCATGTGAAGAGTTGACTCACTGGAAAGGACTGATGCTGGGAGGGATTAGGGGCAGGAGGAGGAGGGGACGACAGAGGATGAGATGGCTGGATGGCATCACTGACTCGATGGACGTGAGTCTGAGTGAACTCTGGGAGTTGGTGATGGACAGGGAGGCCTGGCGTGCTGTAATTCATGGGGTGGCAAAGAGTCAGACACGACTGAGCGACTGAACTGAACACAGTATTTTCATTGAGGAAAAACAAAAACAAGATGCAAAGGTAAAATAACATAGACACACCAATTATAAGGAAATGTTCATACATTTTTCTCCGTCTATAACAAAGAACATGAACTAAAAGTGAGTTGAAGTTTAGAAGACTTAAATAATATAACCAATAAAGTAAATCTTATTGATATCAAACTGTAAGCCCAGATAATAGAGAATATACTTTCTTTCCAAGTGTTCATGCAGTGCCCACAGGAATTGATCATATAGACCAAAAAGAAAAAGTTAATTTGAAATAATGCAGATGATGCTAAGAGCGTTCTTTGGTTGCTATGCACTAAAATAAGCTATGATGAATTCAAAACTGTTAATGCCCTTAGCCTGGAAATGAAAAAAAAAAAAAGGAAAAAATCCTGCTACTAAACAACTCTTGAGTCACGGTATTTCTTAAAAATTAACAGGATTGACCCCCCCCATACCCCCCACACACACCCTCATACACTAGAATCAATGGTATATAGCTAAAGTAGTACTAGAGAAAATTTGAGAACATTGAATATCCCTAATACTAAAAATCAAACTGTGAATGTAAGCAAATTAAAACCAAAAATGAAAAGCTAGAAAAGAAAACCACAGTAATGGAAAAGAGACCAGAAGAAATTCATAAAAGCAGAATTTAGTTAGAAAACAAAGAATGAGTAGAATTAATAAGTCCAAAAGCTGATTCTTTGAAAGCAAAAATAAATATAGACAAGCTCCTAGGTAACATAAACAGAAAAAAGAACACACGCCTATATAAAATTAGCAATGACAAAGAAGAAATAGTCTTCAAACAGAAGAAATTTAAAGTCATCAGAGACTATTTTGTACAACTCTGTGCATTTAAATTTGAAAACCTAAATGAACTGGGTGATTTTAAAGAAGAATATAACTTATCAAAATTGGCCTCATTAAAGACACAAGGTCTAGAAAGATTAGACATGCATAGAAGCAATAGATAAAATGGTTAAAGAACTCACCCCCCAAAAGCATCGTGCCTTGTATACCCCATCCCCTGCCACCAACACTGGAAAGGGACCTAAGCCAACTTGAAGGTGCTCTCCCTGGCCATTTGAACATAAACAAAGAGTAGCTGTCAAAGACTGAAGCATGCAAAATATCTCATCTATGATGACACAAAACAAATCCAAACTGGTTCCCCTGGAAGGATACTAGTAAATCCGCATGATATTTTGAAAACTACGGAATAACAAGAAAGAATCATGCATTTATCCTATTTTCCTATATGAACCATATTGCTTGGTACCCAAATATATGGTGAAGGCAAGTTTCTCTTTATAGAAGTATTACAGCTAATAAATATCATCATTTCACAATCTGTAATGAATTAATGGATCATGGTAAATATCTTAAAGTTCTGCTAACATCACTAAAAGAGAGACAACCGGATCTCATATGCCTCCTGATACAACAATATAGTGTCACTTGTGAATTAGTCCTGCCAAAACAAAACCAAAAAGAAATCAATCCTCAATCTGATTATGAGTTTAGATCCAAATAGTTCCCAAATAGCCCAGGGATACAAGCATTAAATCTATACTTTAGGAACCTCTACAGGACAAATAATCTGATTTCTTTATTAAATAAATTGAAAGGACAAAAAAGAGATGGAGAGGAATTTATAGATTAAATCAATATTAAGGCATATATCATCTAAAATATAGACTTTATTTGGATCATCATTAAAGTGGTGAAAAAGCGAACATGACATAATTGGAAATGGGATCATGCATTGGATATTTGTTAACATTAAAGAATAATGATTATTAACTTTTGATTGAGGAGTCGTAATGATCTTATTTTTGTTACAGAAAGAAAAAAATCCTTTACCTTACCAAGTTCAACACTGCAATATTTACAGATAAAATATGTCTGGAATTTCATTCAAATAAGGAGAAAATAGGAGAAATAAGTAAAGCAAGATTGGCCATTAGTTGAAAATTGTTAAAGCTGGTTTATGTATATATGAGAGTTCATGATATTATTCTGCTTATTTTTGTGCATGTTTGAAGTTTTTCATAATATAAAAATTAATTAAAAAATGCATTGCTAAAATTAGGGCATAACTCTCATGAATATCACATGGTTATGATTAACAGAAGTGGGAGAAAGTGTTCCATTATCTCTGCTTTAACCTATTTGAGATCGCTCCAACTTCTATAGCAAAGGAAGTATCGAAACACTAACAGGGGCAATAAATTCTGTCATTGTTCCTCTGATTCTTTCTCCATTTCCAGACATTCATTCAGCTTGCAGTTATAGAGCTGCTGATATTGTAAAAATGTTGCTTAGCAACATGTTAATGGGGAAAAACACTCCTTAAACCATTAGGGTTTTTGTCTTTCGAAATGTACTAGTTCAGCATATGATACCTCCCACAGCTCAGTTTAACAAGAGGAAAAGTATCAACTCTCTGAATATAGTTCTTTTGTTTTTGTTGTTGTTGTTTAGTCTTCATAGCTGGGTCTGAATTTAATAAGACTATAAGAAATGGAGTCTGACATTGACTCTGAACTGCATACAGTTCTGTTAGTCTCTTTGGTAAGTGTAGTTTAGAGATGATAGACTATAGCACTCTGCCCCTTACCTAATATCTGGGGTGAGGATGGAGGTGGTGAGGCCCAGAGGATATATAGAGAAAATGCCCCAATCTTTATCGTCCACTTGGTATCACTGCCTAAGAAAATGAATCAACTACTTAACCATCTAGAAGTTGGGCCCAGGGAATCACTCTTGAAGCCTTCGTTCCTTTTTCCAGGAAATCAGGGTATTTGACCAAATGCTTTTAAAGAGCTTTTCTGTTATGCTGTGTTTCTTTATGGAAGAACTCCTAGTCCAGCCGTTCTCGAACTTCAGTATGTCAGCTGTGCCTTTCCTGGGCATCCTATGAACATGTGGATGCTGATTTAGCAGGCCTGGGTGGGGCTTTGAGTTTCTGCATTTCTCACACCTCTCAGGAGATGCTAATTATGCTGGTTGGGGAAGGGGAAAGAATCACCCTCTGCTCTTACAGCCAGTCTCCCCAGCACTTTGAATGAGCAGGGAAATTAGAATATGTGATTTGTTAGCCTTGGCATAGTACATGGCTAAGAGGACAGCTTGAGCATTGAAGAGATTTAAGTTCACATCTTGGCACTGTCTTTAGAAGTGTGACTGAGCCATGCTGGCCTTCAAATTCCTCATCTGCAAAATGATCATTTTGGAGAAGATTGAAGATTGAATAAGAAAAATATCACTTGTAACAGTCTTAACCAGGCACATGGTAAGCACGCTGTAAGTGTTAACTATTGTTGGAATAAAGAAAGACAAGAGAGCACTGATGAAGGGTCATATTGAGTCTTTGTCCCCTTATTTATGTGTGGGGCAGTACAAAAAATTGGAAAGAGCTTGGGCTGACTCAGAATGGAGTTTCTCTTCACTGCTGCAAATATGGCTGTCCTATCCTTCACTGGGCCTCAGTTTACACACCTGCCCAGTGGAAAGGCTGAATTCATTCCTACCTGGTCCGAACAGCTCAAGGATGTGTTTTAGCGCCTCGAGTGACACGGTCCCTGGGCTGCACCAAGGAGTTCAAGTAATCTGCTCTGTATTTAATAAATTGAGGGGAAAGGAGAGTTAGGTGGCAAAAAGCTTATCAGAATTGAATGAAAATCCCAGACCCACAAGAATTTGCTAAGCAATAGATCTATTTTAAAATCCAGTTCTTTTTAGCAACAGAGAGCCAGGACTGTGATTTAATTACCAATGGGCTATATCAGAGGCAGAATTGGAGCCAGTATCCCTGAACTGGGGTGAAGCACAGGGTAACCAGTTCTGGAAAGAACAGGTTAACTTCTGAACCTTCCTACTAATTTCTTGCTCATACATCTTCCGGGTCTCTAATGTGCCAAGCTTCAGATTTTTAATCAAATGTCTTTGGGACTATAAAATTTTGTCCATTTTCTAAAAGATTTTCTAAGCATCTGTCAGCTCCTGTCTGAATCATACATAAATGCGCAATGAATCACTTCCTGTTTCACACCATGATCCCCACCCCCACTCTTTCACAGACATCCTTCTCCTTCCCTACCATCCCCCACCATTTGAATAGGATAAATGAGGAAACTGATTGTGTCATAGATAGCATCGTTTCTCTTTCAAAACCACCAGGGCTCAGAAACTCTTGGGGGAGACTTCCTCATGAGAGAGATTTTAGGGGATCTGTCAGAGTGGGGTTGGCACTGAGAGCAAGCAGCTCATTCTACGGAGGGTTTAGTGACTGACATGGCTGCTCGGAACTAGAAAAGAGCTTGAGGATCCTGTGAGCATCAACGTAGTGATAAAGGAAATCCTGAATTCTTAGAGAGGGAAGCAGCATAAACACGACGTAATGAAACCTAAGGAATTTCGTAGCAAGCACAAGGTTTTAAATGAGATAACTTTGGCTCACATTCCTGCTTCGTCACAAGACAAATTTGCCTAACTCAATAGGCAAGGTCAACTAAATAGGTGACCTTGAACAAGTTACCTTACCTTTCTCGTTCTCCTTTCCTGCTGTTGTAAAAAGGATAGCAAAATACCTTTGTCTCAGGATTCTTGTAAAGATAAAATGAGATTTCCCATTTAAAGTACTTGGGATGGTGTCTTAAACAATAATAGTATAATAATAGAAAATTGTCCAATTGAGTAGATTTTCCAAGTGCTGTTCTAAGTTCTCCAGCATAGGATTTAGAGTGAAGGTGTCACCCAGAGAGCATGTGGGCTGGATTTTACCTGCAGATTTATTTTAGACTGCCCTTTGCGGCAGTGGTCAAGGAGCTTTTTTATTGTTGTTGCTAGTCTTTAAATTGAGAGATTTTATAATTTTGCATCCTAATCTACATTTCTTGAAACGTTTTGAATTATCAGAAGATCTGGCAAACACAAACCCCACATTTCTGCATCATAATTATCAGCCAGAGGTGAGAAGTGGTTGCCTCCCTTTCTTTTTTTTTTAAATTAGAGGTTAATTGCTTTATGGCGTTGTGTTGGTTTCTGTCATACAGCAATGTGAATCAGTCATAAGTATGTATATACATATCCCTTCCATCTTGAGCCTCCTTCCACCCTACCTCCCCCATCCCACTGTCTAGGTCATCACAGAGTGCCACACTGGGCTCCCTATTCTATACAGCAGCTTTCCGATAGCTATCTGTTTTGCACATGGTAGTATATATATGTCAGTGCTACTCTCTCAATACACCTGACTCTCTCCTTCTTCTCATTGTGTCCACAAATCTGTTCTCTACGTCTTCATTTCTATTGCTGCCCTGCAAATAGGTTCTTCAGTACCATTTTTCTAGATTCCATACTTACATATTAATATAATTTTTTTCTTCTTGACCACAGTCTCCACCATCCCTTGCCCCTTGCTATAATACTGTTAGGTAGTTAGAATAGGAAAAAGGACTCCAAAATAGTGTTGTCTATAAGGCTAGATGTGGTGGCTAAAAGGAAAAAGCTCACAGAAATAGAACTAAGACCAGAGTGAGAACCTCAGGTGAAACAAATTGCCCTCCTGGCTAGCCCAATTTACATAGGGCAGGCTCAGTGGGAGGAGAAAAAAACATATAAAAAGAGAAGCCAAAATTGAACCTCTCTCTTCTCTTTGCATTTTTTGGGTTGGCCCGCCTTCACGCCTCAAGGATGCATTTTCCTTTGCTTGCCAAATAAAACTGAGCTGTAACCAAGCTGTAACACTGGCCCAGCATTTATACTGAGCTGTAACTAAGCAGTAACACTGGTCATATTTTTGCTCCAGTGAGACAGAACCAAGGAAATTACACACTCCCCCAACATTACTGTTGCACTGTTTTATTTCATGTTCATTGCATTCTGTGTTTGAATTGATATTTGTGTCTGCCTTCCCTTGATATGGTACCTAAAATGTAACACCATGCTTTAGTGAGGTTTGCTTGACAAAGACAATTGTGAGCATGTTATTAGACACAGAGGCATCCACTAGTGATTTAAGGGAATGTCATGTATCAGGGTACATTATTAGAGTAGCCCATTTTGGGGTACCTTCCCAGATCACACACTCTTCTTTAAAATTATTTTCTCTTCCCACCCACAACCCTGCTGAAGCGGTATGGGGATTAGCTTGAAAACACCAGAAACCTTGTGAGATGACCCTCACCTTGCTCAGAGAAGGGTGGAACAAAAAGTCAGCTCCTGATCTGAGATAGACCAATCAGATTCTCTCTCTCTCCCAGAAGTTCTGAACTGCAACAGTGTGAAGCTGGCTCTGTGGCTGATGACAACGGTACTGAAACTAACAGTTCATGTAGAATTGGTTCTGGATGGGGGTGATAGGAGATATAGCCAAAGGCCATGCAAACCAAAGTTCTGGAGGAGCATATGGTAGCCAGGAGTCACTAAAGAAGTAAGTGTGTTAAGAGAAATAGAAAGGCAGAGGAGACTTAATGGATGTGAGCAGTGGAAATAACCTTGTGGCCTTCCAGAAAGAAAAAAAAGGTATCCATTACTGACCTTCCAGTCTGGGTTGGAAATGCCTCACTATGTTCAATCACTTTTTCCTTGACCTTCCTTTCTTACCTCTATGACACCTCTCTTATTACTCTCCTACCTCTCAGAATCCTTCTGCCAGCCCCTAGTTTTGGCTTCTTTTCTAACACTGAACTCAAGATGTGGAGTTTCCTGGACTCCATTCTAAGTTCTCTTCTCTTCTCAATTCACATTTGCTCTGCAATGGGCTGAAAGTCTGTGTCCCCCTTGCCTCGGATTCACATGTTGAAATTTTGGAGTTGGGGCTTTTGGGATGATGAGGTCTTGAGAGTGGACTCCTCAGGAATAGGATTGGTCCTCTTATATAAGAGACCTGGAGAGCACCCTTACCACTTTTACCTTGTGACGATACATCAAGAGAACAGCTGTCTCTGATCCAGGAAGCATGCTCTTACCAGATACTGAATCTGCTGGCACATTGATCTTAGATTTCCCAGCCTTTACATCTGTGAGAAATAAATGGCTGTTGTTTATAAGCCACCCAGCCCATGGTATTCTGTTATAGCAGTTTGAACAAAGACATCTTTCACAGATGATCTCAGTGTAATACTAGTTATATGCTGATGTAGCCTGCGTTTTTTCTTTCTTTTTTTTTTTTTAAATTGTCTTACTCCTCATTAGAATTTGAGTTCAGTCACCTTGGGCAAACTTTACGTGTCTGGTTTATAGGAGTACCTGACACAAAGTAGATACTTAATGAAGGTGTGCTAAATGAATGATGGATGAATAAATAAACTGGATTTGTGTTTTCTGCCTGGACCCAAGCTATCTTCCCTGTGTTTTGTACTAAGCCCCTCATACTGGATGCCTCTCCAGTTCTCTAATTTGCCAAGATCTCTCCTCCTTAAAGTCTTGAAAATTACATTGCTTTTGCCTACAAAGTTTTCCTTGGGTTCTTCCTTCAAGTGTGGACACAAAAGCTTTCTCCTCCATGGTATCCCACCATTTCCCACATGCTTTCTGTAATGATATACTATTCATTACATGCATAGCCTCACATTGTTTCCTTAATTTGTAAATATGTGTCAGCTTTTTGTTGCCATATATATGCCTGTTTCCCACTGTACTTTTCATTTTTTTCCAATATACTGTTAACTTCTCGATGCATCTTAATATATTGAATACCAAGCACAATTTCTAGAACAGAGGAAATATTCAATAATATATTTTTAATGGATGAATGGATACTTATGTTATTCTCCTTTTTACAAACCTCCTTTTTACATGAGAAGTTTGATTTGATTTTGTTTTTTTGTAATCAGAGAGCTTTGACTATTGCAATTATTAGTCATGAGCAGAAATTTATAGTTTTAGGTGCTTTTGTAATTACCCTCTTAATAGACTTGAAAAATACAAAAACATTACAGATGACTTTCTAATGACATTAATCATGTATGTTTCTATAGTCTAAAAAGTGAATTTACATCTATTCCCTGAGTTTATTTTCACGACAGTCTTGCACAGTAGAGGGTAATTGAGACAGGTCAAAAGATCTAATAGGAGACAGAACCAGAGCCCAGGTTTTCTATTTATCTGCCTCTTGTGCTTTTGCTATATCACAATACAGCAATGTACCTAAATTGTTAAATTTATAGTGCTGTCACTGCTGCTACTAAGACTACTACTAGCTATGATTTATTGAGTGTTTACTACAAACTAGGCACTGAGCTATGTGGCTTCCTTTAATTACATCAGTTAATATTCACAATGACCTCATGAGTTTGATACTTTTATAGATCTTGTAAGACAGATAAAGAAAGTAGGCAGAGAGATGTCAGAGATCAAAGTGGATAAACCAAGATGTGAGCCCAGATTTTTCTGATCTCTGAAACCACACTACAAGTTACTAAAGTCTTCCTTGTTACAAAGAGAAGTAAAAGAACATCTGGGACTTTGGAAGTCATTCATGCAGGATAATCTCGTCACTCATGTTTTTGGTAATAAACCCAAACCCTTTGAGGTATAATGACAAGTTATTCAAAACCTTATGGGAAGAGGAAGCACAGAAAGATGGGACTGAATATGAGCGGCTTCATCAACATCCCCTTTGAAATGGGGACTTAATTAATGTACTTAATTGTTGAGAGATACATAATGAGATTATTCAGAGCCTTGGCTGTGCACGTCTTTCCTATTGTTAACTGTGTTAATTTGCAAAGATGCTGGTTAAATGGGAACAGGTTAAATGGAAACTCTGTTTTTTTAAGAGTGGAAGAAAAGGTAATCACACTGAGTAATTTGATGTTGATGCACGGCTTTCTCCTCTTTTTAAATACACATACTCTTTATAAATAGGTGAAAGAGTGTGATCATATGGTGCGCACTGGAAGGCTGATTATCACAAATGGGACAAAGGGAATGCTGTCAAGCCTTCCTCCATGAGGAGGATTCCTGGCTCATTTTCCATTCAAGTAGAATAGAAAGGAAGGAGGGAGGGATAAAGAGAATATATTCAAAGAGTGTGCCTCTGTAGGAAGCATTGTCTCAGGATCTCTCAGACCCATTCTTTAGCTTCATTATGGGATGAGTTGAGAGAGTAGCATTGACATATCTACACTGCTGCTGCTGCTGCTAAGTCACTTCAGTAGTGTCCGACTCTGTGCGACCCCATAGACGGCAGCCCACCAGGCTCCTCCATCCATGGGATTTTCCAGGCAAGAGTACTAGAGTAGGGTGCCATTGCCTTCTCTGATATATACACTGCCATGTGTTAAATAGATATCTAGTGGTAAGCTGCTGTATAGCACAGGAAGCTTAGCTTGCTGCTCTATGATGTCCTAGAGGGACTGGATGGGGAAGGTGGGGTGGGAGGAAGCTCAAGAGGGAGGGGATATATGTACACATATAGCTGATTCACTTTGTTGTATAGCAGAAACTCATGTAACATTGTAAAGTGATTATAGCCTAATTTAACTTTAAAAAATTTTTTTAAAGTAAAGTTGGACTATTCTAAGACCCCATCAGTTACAAGGCCTGTAGACATGGAGTTTCCAGGATTAAGGCATTAAATGAGATCCTAAAAGTACTTAGAGTTTAAATAGGATATGTCCTGCTAAGTTGCTTCAGTTGTGTCCAACTCTATGTGACCCCGTAGACGGCAGCCCACCAGGCTCCCCCGTCCCTGGGATTCTCCAGGCAAGAACATTGGAGTGGGTTGCCATTTCCTTCTCCAATGCATGAAAGTGAAAAGTGAAAGGGAAGCCGCTCAGTCGTGTCTGACTGTTAGCGACCCCATGGACTGCAGCCTACCAGGCTCTTCCCTCCATGGGATTTTCCAGGCAAGAGTACTGGAGTGGAGTGCCATTGCCTTCTCCAGGATATGTCCATGTGTAAGCATTTAGAAAGAAACTGACATTTTCCTTTTGCTCAATGTATGTGTCCAGTTTTCTTATTGGATGAAAATAAGTGTGTTGGGATTCCTTGTATTAGTAAATGAAAAAAAAAAAAAAGAAAGAAAAAAAAAGCTCCTGTGTACAGATTGAAAGGCTCCCATTTTGAAGAAGAAAAGAGTTCTTGACATGATTCCTCCTACGTCAGAAACTAAGGAAATAGTTAAAATACCCAACTATCACATCTAGGATTATACCAAGGGGACACATTAAGAGATGTGGGGAAAAATAGAAAAGAGGGATGGGGACAGAGGTAGGGCTGTGGAACTGGGATTATATATTAGCATCAAAGAACCCAAGTACCTATATTCCCAAACTCGATTTGATATTCATTGAATTAGATAGTCAAATACATGCAGTTTAAAAATATATTCAGTTACCTAATTGAAACTTATAATAATAGTAATGATAATAAAAATTTGTATTTTAAATGTATTTTTTATTTTATTCCCATACTCCCCTGGCCCAAATGACTTAATCACATTTGAGTCCTTATGTTGCCCTTCTTTCAACCTTCCAAATCCAAGGTTTGGTTAAAAAGCAAATTATCATTATAAACATCCCAACCCTCTGGTCTCTGAACCTCACAGAATGGTTTTTGAAATCATTTTTCACTCAATTCACACTCTGAAAGATCAAAGAACTCTTCTCTGTGCCCCTTACAGAAGCCCCCGTGGGATTAGCCAATCATGAATATAAATCACTGTGTTTGTTATGTTTCCAAAATACCCATTCATAATCCATCTTCACATTGTTCAAAGCGATGTGGGGTCAGGTCAGCTCTCACCTTCACGAGGCTTTGTGCTTCTGTTTGCGCAGCCAGAGGAGCACTGCACTTGAGACAATTAGCTACTTGCTGCTGTGGCTGCAGCCAAAGGTCTTCCCGAGGGAGCTGAGAGGCGATCTCCTCAGGAGGCTGCTCCATTCAGGCCTCAAGTGTGGCTCTTCGCTGAGAAGACAGTGCCTCTTTCTACCCTCTGACTCAGTGCCTTTTGTGTGCAGCCAGATAAAAGTGAACAATGGCCACCTCCTCTCTCCTGGAGGTGACAAGCAGAGGAAAGTAGAAAGCTAACTTTTGAAAACTCAGCCATTAAACTCCCTGCCACCCCAAGAGCCTGACCTGAATCCACTTTCTGACAACCACAGGAAGCTATTGTGCTTTTCTTTAAGAAGCTGTAAGCTTGGAAAAAGACCACCAAGAGGGAAAGGGAGTGCCTTCCCAAAGGGTCTTAGAGAACATCAAAGCTGGAAAATCTCAGTGACTTTTGAGACCCACCTCCTTAATTTATAAATGAAACCCTGAGGACAAGAAGGATTTAATTTAAACCATACAGTCCAATGCAGGCTCCTCCATAAGTCACTGGAACAACCTGTTGATAGGTTGATAAGTCAGAGCTGACTTTATCACTCACTGTGGGAAGAGAAAACACTACCTACATAGCCAGTCTTGATTGCATCTAGCTGGGGAGGAGCAGTCAGGGTGATTGTTGAAGCCTGGCTTAAGGTGGGTCCTTTAGCGGAGGAGGGGCATCTTGTTAGGATTGGATGGGATCACGATATGATAATTTAGAGTTGGTAGACACAACAAGGCAAGGACTCTGAGGTAAACAATTAAAAGGATCTGGGGGTATAAACAGTCAGCTAGTATTTTCTGTTGAAGAATTGATGGATCTTTCAGATAAGTTCTTGGAATGTACAATAAAGTTGTTTTCTCTTCCTGGGAAAAATTTCCTGAAATAGTGAATCTATGCTGATGAAGACAGAGGACTGGCAAAGTCATATCAGTAGGCAGGAAGCTGAGTGGGGACAGAGAGTTCAGGGTCTCAGAATTCAAGCTCGAAATTTATAAATGAAACCTTGCTTCAAGCCACACAGCCCTTTACTGCAGAAACAGGAATTGGAAACCAGGTACCAAACTCTCCTCCTACTGCCCATTTTATGACCCAGTGATGGATTATATGAACCAAATGAATAAAATCAATTTCTGGACTTAAAAACTTTTTTTTGAAAGGTTGGAGAAAGAAAAGATAGGAATGAAATTAAGAGTATTGTGTGTGGGAGAAATTCTGAAACATCTTTCTGAGGAGCTGACATTTGAGATGTGACCAGAGGATGCAAAGAACTCAGGAGTTCTTCAGGCTCAAAGAAAGAAGGCTGGGGTTTGAGGAAAAGAAAGAGTATGTGTGACTCGAGTCCAGTGAGCAAAAGAAGAGAGGTAGGATATGAGGTGAGCCTGGAAGATAGGACCAGATTCCTGGAGGACTTTTGGGTGCTCTCAGAATGCCTGGCCAGGATAGATGGTTCTGATATTGCATATGCAAAATGTGCTCTGCTTGTTTACCTCATGAACACTCACAGTAGAAGCCATTCCACCATAAGTGTTGGATACTTGATCCACATTTTCTAAGGAGAGGGTCTGGAAGATACTCAGATATTCACTTGTTCATTTTTGCGTGAACAAAGTGAGAAATACATCAATTAAGCCAGCTGTGGGGCTTCACAGAGCAATAAATTATCTCTTTTTTTTTGGTTTGTTTGCAAGAAATGCTTATGATTCCAGGATATTCTCCTCTTATTCTTTGCCATTATCACGCTCCAGCATTCATTTTCAATTTCTGATGTTGAGCTGGATGGTTTTTATGGCATCTCAGCTAGAGAAAAATTAAAATGAATATACAAAATGAAAGGCAAGATTTATTTGAGGGTGGGGGGTACTCTTTTGTAGTTCATTCTCAAGCAAAAAAGAACCTTTTTGTAGGATTTAATTATGCGCACCATTTTCTTTTAAAATGCAGATGCAGGCACTAATTGGACAATTCACATCTTCTACGCCCAGTATTATCAACAGATGATGATTAAAAAAGTTTAAGAGCATTGCTTGATGCTTTCATGAAACCACTCAATAGTTTATATGCAAGCTTATCAAGGCTGTGTAACAGATCTGAAAAGCCAGAAAAGCAGTGAGTAATAGAAAATAGCAAAGTACTCAATTCATCAACTGGAATACTCATTTTTATTTCATGAATTCAGATGCAGAAAAGTATTTGTGTACTGACACTTGGGTGTGTGAAAGCTGTTTTAAAATTCATTATATTTTCATTATTACTTCTCAAGAAATGAACACCACCATTACAGATAAATTCACTGGGCAGTCTGGGAAGTTTAAAGGTGTTAGTTTCAGGGTAGACCTTCCCTCAGGATAGGGCAGGACATTGTAAATGATCTGGGAGGAAGAATGGCTCAGCAGTTAAAGGTGTGAATTTTCAGTTTTGAATCTCACTTTTATTCTGGAATATTCTGTCCGTGAACTTCAATATGTTCAAGCTGGATATAGAAAAGGCAGAGGAACCAGAGATCAAATTGCCAACATCCGCTGGATCATTGAAAAAGCAAGAGAGTTCCAGAAAAACATCTATTTCTGCTTTATTGACTATGCCAAGCCTTTGATTGTGTGGATCAGAACAAACTGTGAAAATTCTGAAAGAGATGGGAATATCAGACCACCTGACCTGCCTCCTGAGAAATCTGTATGCAGGTCAAGAAGCAACAGTTAGAACTGGACATGGAACAACAGACTGGTTCCAAATCGAGAAAAGAGTATGTCAAGACTGCATATTGTCACCCTGCTTATTCAACTTATACGCAGAGTATATCATGTGAAATACTGGGCTGAATGAAGCACAAGCTGGAATGAAGATTGCCAGGAGAAATATCAATAACCTTAGATATGCAGATGATACCACCCTTATGGCAGAAAGCGAAGAAGAACTAAAGAGCCTCTTGGTGAAAGTGAAAGAGGAGAGTGAGAAAGTTGGCTTATAATTTACCATTCAGAAAACTAAGATCATGGCATCTGGTCCCATCACTTCATGGCAAATAGATGGGGGAACAGTGGAAACAGTGACAGAGTTTATCTTTTTGGGCTCCAAAATCACAGCAAATGGTGACTGCAGCCATGAAATTTAAAAATGCTTGCTTCTTGGAAGAAAAGGCATGACAACCTGGAAAGCATATTAAAAAGCAGAGACATTACTTTGCCAACAAAGATCCTTCTAGTCAAAGCTATGGTCTTTCCAGTGGTCATGTATGGTTGTGAGAGTTGGACTATAAAGAAAGCTGAGCACCAAAAAATTCATGCTTTTCAACTGTGGTGTTGGAAAAGACTCTCGAGAGTCCCTTGGACAGCAAGGAGAGCCAACCAGTCCATCCTAAAGGAAATCAGTCGTGAATATTCATTGGAAGGACTGATGTTGAAGGTGAAACTCCAATACCACCTGATGTGAAGAGCTGACTCATCTGAAAAGACCCTGATGCTGGGAAAGATTGAAGATGAGTTGGTTGGATGGCATCACTGACTCAATGGACATGAGTTTGAGTAAACTCCAGGAGTTGGTGATGGACAAGGAGGCCTGGTGTGCTGCAATTCATGAAGTCACAAAGAGTCAGACATGACTGAGCAACTGAACTGAACTGAACTGAATCTTACTTTTATTCCGAAAATCTACTTCATGACCTTGAAAAAGTTATTTAACCTCTATGATCCTTAGTCTTTCAGCTTTTAATATGGGAGTAATAATAGTAATTAAATCATAGTATATCTCTGAGGATTAAATCAGACTAGCTAAAGCTTTTTTACTTCTTCCAGCTTTACTGACATATAATTGACATATAGCACTATATAAGTTTAAGATGTATAGCATAATGATTTTACTTATATGTATCATGAAATACTTATAATAAATTTACTGAACATCTATCATCTACAGATACATAAATAAATAGAAATATTTGTCCTTGTGATGAGAATTTCTAGGACTTAATCTCTTAAAAACTTTCATGTATAACATACAGTAGTGTTAATTTATTGGGTTGATTTATGTATCTTATAACTGGACGTTAGTGCATTTTGGCCATCTTTGTCTAAGTCCCCTCCCTGTCCTTCCCTCACTCCCCACCACTGGTAACCACAAATGTAATCTATTTTTCTATGCATTTCTTTACTTCTGAAGTATGATTGACCTATGTTAGTTCCTATTAAACAGAATTGCTAAGTCGCTTCAGTCATGTCTGACTTTGTGCGACCCCATCGACGGCAGCCCACCAGGCTCCCCCGTCCCTGGGATTCTCCAGGCAAGAATACTGGAATGGGTTGCCATTTCCTTCTCCAATGCATGAAAGTGAAAAGTGAAAGTGAAGTTGTTCAGTCGTGTCCGACTCTTAGCGACTCCATGGACTGCAGCCCACCAGGCTCCTCCATCCATGGGATTTTCCAGGCAAGAGTACTGGAGTGGGGTGCCATTGCCTTCTCCGATTACACAGAATAGTGATTCTATATTTCTCTACTTTTTGAAATGATCATATCAGTTAATCAAGTTATGATCTATCACCAAACCAAGATATTATATAGTTGTTCATTGTATTCCCCACATTGTACATTTCATATTCATGATTCATTTATTTCACAGCTGGCACTTTGTACCTCAGTCTCCTTCACCTTTTACTTTTGTCTCCTCACCTCCTCCCCTCTGGCTAACTCTGGTTTGTTCTCTGTATCTTTATGTCTGTTTCTGTCTTGTTATGTTTTTCCATTTGTTTTTTAGATTCCACATATAAGTGAAATCAAACCGTATTTGTCATTCTCTGATTTATTTCACTGATGACAATACCTTTAACTCAAGACCTAAAACTTTTAATATTTTGACTTATTATCATGTAGAATGATA
Source organism: Redunca redunca (assembly GCA_006410935.1). NCBI lineage: Eukaryota > Metazoa > Chordata > Mammalia > Artiodactyla > Bovidae > Redunca > Redunca redunca. The sequence goes on from SJYQ01096216.1 coordinate 557,303, forward strand.
AGATATATTAATATGCTACAGTCAATTCCAGAGAAAAAGGGCTGCTACCGTTGAATGTGTGTATGTGCACACATATCTGTGTTTCTTTCTGTACACAGGGGTTCATGTATAAGGAAAAACATAGTTTACAGTGAAAAACTACAGTCCTCCTGCTTGCCTTTTTCTATTCTTTGTCGTGTTCCTCAGAGATAAACTCTCTTAACTATTTCTATTTTTCTGCCCCATGTATCTAAATAGTCTGTCTGCACACCATTTCTTGATCATCAGCTTTAGGCAATATCTTTTTACTCCATTGTATAAGAACTGAAGATTTATTCATTCTATTATTTTCCCCTCTTATCTTCCCCAAATGTTTGATGATTATATTAGTATTTTTATTTCTTCTATTGCTCATTTTTATAACTTTTAAACCGTAAAGTTGTATGTATATATTTTTATTCTATCCACTTTAGAAACTGTCTGGACTTCTCTCTATAACTTGAAAGTTTTAGTTCCTCAGTCCTTTCTTCTTTAACTTCTTTCTTTTTTTAAACTTTTTATCTTGTATTGGGGTATAGTCAGTTAACAATATGTGATAATTTGAGGTGAACAGTGAAGGTACTGAACCATATGTATACATGTATCCATTCTTCTCTAACCCCCCCTCTCCTCTAGGCTGCCACATAACATTGAAGAGTTTCATGTGCTATACAGTAGTTCCTTGTTGGTTATTCATTTTAAATATAGCAGTGTGTCCATGTCCATCCCAAACTCCCTAATTATCCCTCCCTGGCCCAGCAACCGTAAGTTCATTCTCTTGTCTGTGAGTCTCTTTCTGTTTTGTAAGTAGGTTCATTTGCATCATTTCTTTTCAGATTCCACACAAAAGGGATGTCACATGATGTCTCTACTCCCTAATTTCTGAATACTGTTTCTGTGTGTGTCTGGAAGATGTCTGAGGAAAGAGTTTCTCTAGGTAGAGCTTGCCATTGGGATTCCTGTGCCTGTGACTGATGAACAGCGTGCTTCCAGGGGGGACCTGTAAAGGAATACAGGAGTCCGAGCAGGGAAAGGGCAAAACTGGGGAAGGATATAGTTTTCATCTAGGGTCTGGTTTCTGCCTCCTCTCATGAGGAACTCTAGATTGTAAATTGCACCCCAGAATAAGGCCACCCTTTGGAGATCCCTTGGGATTCATTGGTGGCTCAGAAGGTAAAGAGTCTGCCTGTGATGCGGGAGACCTGAGTTTGATCCCTGAGTCAGGAAGATTCCCTGGAGAAGAAAGTGACAACCCACTCCAGTATTCTTGCCTGGAAAATCCCATGGATGGAGGAACCTGGCTGGCTATCATCTATAGCATCACAAAGAGTCAGACACGACTATGAGACATCACTTTATTCCTTACTGGAGATCCCTTATTTGGCAGTCACTGTAGGCTCCCTGCAGGAGGAAGAGCATGGCTTCCTTCAGGGGGAGTACTATACTCTGGGAGCTGAGGGCAGTGCTCTGAGCAGGGGGCAGCTGTGAGCTCTTATCAGCCAGCAGTCTCAGCAGCTATAAGATGGGCACCCAGGCCAGATAAGGGGGTCTGGGTGGAGTACTAACAATTCAACAGTCCCGAACATGTAGGTGATGACAAGGAGGGTGTGATGAAGACAGTGTTCTCTCAACTTTTACATCATTTGAGATTTGCTGTTTACAAAGCATTTTCGCTTATTTTTCATTTGGTCTTCATTCAAACACACACACCATCACCATACTACCATCACCAATACCAATAACATCAACAAAGCAATAGGAGTTAATGTTGGTGTTATTTTCTCTATTTTAAAAATTAAATACATGATCACATGTGGATTGTCCAATACACATAGTAACTAGGGAAAATCAGAACTAATTCCAGCTTCAGAATATAGTTTCTATATAAACATCTTTGGTTTCTATCTTCATAGTTCTTTCAAATAGTATTCAATCTATTTGCTGTATATTTGTGTTCCCCTCTATGTTTAGCCTAACTTTGAAGACTCGCTTTTATTTTTCTCAAAACACGTTTTTCTTCTTTTGCATTTTGGATCGAGCTCTCAGTCTTCCTGGTCGTTTTGTTCATTTCTATCATATTACATCTTTCTCAGCCAGGGCACTGTGAAGCCACAGAGGACAGACTAACTAGCCATGGCCTAAACAATAGAGGTGTTCATTATCTCTTGTAAAAAGTCCAGAGTCCCAGTAGTTCCGCAACAATCCTGTCATCAGTGTCCTTAGGACCAAGCTCTCTCCTTCTTCCTCAGCCTCCTCTGGGTGGTGGCTTCCCCTCTCAGGTCAGTCATGCCAGGATGACCAGGAGGCTGGTACAGCTTCAGGCTTCACATTCTTGCAAGGGGTCTCATGTTCAGAAAAGAGGCAGTTTTCCTCTCTCTTTCAGAGAAGAGAGGGGACATTTCTCAGAACCCCCAATTCTCATACCCCGTTGACCAAAGCCAAAGAATCTTTCATTCTAGCAAAGTAAGCTGGGAAATTAAAGACCTGGCATTTCAATTCTGTGTGTGTGTGTGTGTGTATGTATGTGGAGGGGCTCTCAGTCAGCAAGGAAGGAGTGGCAAGTGTTTTTGGATAGCCTTTCTCTCTAGAATCTCTTCCCACATGCATGCATGTGGAGGGAGGGGAGATAAAGATAGGTAGGTAGATGGATCAATAGATAGATTCATTTAGATTACTTCCTTTTTGTGTGTAGCTGATTAGTTCCCTGATGGTGAAGTACCAATTAAGGAGGCTTTTGTTTCTTTCTTTTTATACTGAAGTTCTGTGAATAGAGCACAGTGTGATCTGGTAACTTTGTAACTTTTTAATGGAACTAGGGAGTACTTGTCTGAGGCCTGTCTTACTCTAGCACACTGTCTACTCATGGTCTGTGAATGGACTGTTCTGAGGCAGACCTTGGGAAATACACCATCAACAGCTGTGAGTGTCTGTCACCTAGATTACTCTCTCTGGAGAATCGTGGGTTGGGATGTATGCTCATTTGAAAGAGTTATGAGGAAAGCAGAAGCAAATGACAGTGAGCATTTACTTTCTGGGAGGGCAAGAGTTGATGCGCACAATTCTGAAACAACTATGGGCAAAATCACAGTTCAGTGACAGAAGAGAGAAGTGTCCAGTGTGCATTCCTCAGATATTACTTGCAATGTTAGGAGAAAGATTACGGTCAAGAAATGGACTTCTGGAGATCTGCAGGATGATGGTTTAGTTCCAAGTATAAGAAAACCCAATTGGCAGTTGCTTATAATAAAAGGGCCTTTATTGACTCAGATAAATAGGAATAGCTGAACATGGGGTTTAACTGACGTCCAGTTCTGCTGGATAAAGCAGTGTTCATCAGTGCTATTGTCAGGGCCTGGTCATCTGTCATCCCCACTCTGTTAACAAGCTTTGCAGATCCATGTAGTGGTAAGATGGCACACCAGCTCTGGGTTCACACCCTTTTATGTTCAAATAGGACAAGGAGAAGGAGCTTCTTTTTTAATACCTTCATCAAAGGGCCTGAGATGCACTTAGTCAGTTCAAATGAGCCTAAGGAAGGGGCTACTTTGAACTTCAACCTAAGTCACTCTCAGTTTAGTGGTGGTGTCTCAACCAAATCGTATAGTCTATGAATGGGGTTGAGGGTGACTTGCAAGAAGAAGTATGTAGTCAGAAGAATGAACCTTAGGCTTTAGACATCTGTCCACTCCAGTGTTTTAAAGGAAAGACTGACCTCTAAAGTCTGGAAAAACTGAAGATCAGCTGGGTTATACTTTTTTGAAAGGGAATTTCACCAGCAAGAGAAAAATTCTCTTGTGCTGGTTTGAATACTTCTCTGAGAGTGGTTGTATTGGGATTCTCACAAGCCAAGTGGTTTTGTCCCCATGAGCTTTATGCTGCCGCTGCTGCTAAGTCGCTTCAGTCGTGTCCGACTCTGTGCAACCCCATAGACGGCAGCCCAACAGGCTCCCCCATCCCTGGGATTCTCCAGGCAAGAACACTGGAGTGGGTTGCCATTTCCTTCTCCACATGAACTTTATAGCGGCGAATAAAAGACCACAGCACAGCTTCCTATTGCAGCCCCCATGACTCGGGAAAGTGAACCTAAGCTCTCCTAAACCCATCTCCCTGCCGGAGCAAGTGGTAAATAAAACATAAACCACTTTTGTACATGTTTCAAATTTTGGTGTAGATGAAAGGCAATTTACTCGTGGCTCAAAACAGAATTCCTGGCAAAAAGCAAAGCCTATTAACAATGGAACAGTCCCCTGGTGACAAGATGGAGGCGTGCAACTGGGTACGTTTGTCATTTTAACTCCAGGGACAGACTTGAGGTATTTTAATCATGCTGAAGTAGAATTACAGGTAGAAACAGCATCCTATTTGATATAGGAAAAACTGCCAGCATTGCTCCTCTGAACAGGTTTCCTTCTACATTTGAGTGATTTGATAAGAGAACTTAATATTCTGCATTTACTTAATTCCTCAGTATCTAAAAACACATAAATGTCAAATCTATTTTTTTTTCAAATTCATCTTTCCATCCATATGCTTGCAAGTTACTCCTTTGAATGTACTCTTGTAACCAAGTTATCCTTCTGCTCAAAGACCTTCAGAAGCTTTTATTGTCCACAAAAGAGCTGTGATTCAGTAGCTAAGTATATGAGGCCTTCTGAAGGAGACGCCTGAAGTATAGACTTTATTTCCACCATTTCTGTGTGAACGAGGAGAGGCTAGTTTCTGTTGGGCGTCTTAGTTGTCTACCGTTGTGTAGCAAACAATGACAGACCTCAGAGTTGAAAGCAATGTTCATTTCTTCTCTCCTACTTTCTGTGGGTAAAGAATCTGGGCACAGCTTGCTTGTGTCCTCTGCTCAGGGTCTCACAGGCTATGGTCTAGACTGCTATTCTTTCTGGAGTTTGAGGGCATTTTCCAAGTTTACCTGATTGCCGCTAAGTCACTTCAGTCGTGTCCAACTCTGTGCGACCCCATAGACAGCAGCCCACCAGGCTCCCCCATCCCTGGGATTCTCCAGGCAAGAACACTGGAGTGGGTTGCCATTTCCTTCTCCAGCGCACGAAAGTGAAAGTGAAGTTGCTCAGTCGTTTCCGACCCTCTCAGAGAACCCATGGACTGTAGGTTTCCAGGCTCCTTACGTGGGTGAAGGCGTTCTAGTCCTGTCTTTCCTGTGACTGTCAGCTAGAGGTCACTCTTAGCTCCTAAAGGCCCACCAATCTTTGTCACGTGGTCTTTTCAGACCATGGCCATCTACGTCTTCACAGCCAGAGTGGGATCTGTTAAGATGGAGTCTAATGTTACATAAGGTGGTCGCAGAGATACTTTGCCACCACCTTTGCCATATTTAGGACTTCCCTGGTGGCTCAGATGGTAAAGTGTCTATCTATAATGTGGGAGACCTGGGTTCGGTCCCTGGTTTGGGAAGATTCCCTGGAGAAGCAAATGGCAATCCACTCCAGTACTATTGCCTGGAAAATCCCATGGACAGAGGAGCCTGGTAGGCTACAGTCCATGTGGTCTCGAAGAGTCGGACATGGCTGAGCACCTTCCCTTTCTTTCACTTTGCCATATTTGGTTGATTAGAAGAGGGTCACTAAAGAGGAGAGGATTACACAAAAGTGAGGATACCATGGGGTGGAAATCATGTAGACTATCTGAGAATTCTGTCTACCACAATGTGATAACAATCAGCCACTGTTTCTGTGCCTTAAAACAGTAATGGCTTGTGTCTGCCAAGGGCTGGCTGAGGGCCTTGGCTCTGTGTCTTTGACAGGGAACCAGTCTGAAGGAGGCTCTGACTCCACATTCCATCGCTGCCCAGGCAGAGTAAATACCATGGAGCAAAGCTTGAAAAAAGTGAAAGTGTTAGTTGCTTAGTCATGTCTGACTGTTTGTGACCCCATGGACTGTAGCCCACCAGGCTCCTCTGCCTATGGGATTCTCCAGGCAAGAATACTGGAGTGGGTTGCCATCCCCTTCTCCAGGGGAATCTTCCTGACCCAGGGATTGAACCCAGGTTTCCTGCATTGCAAGCAGATTCTTTACCATCTGAGTCACCAAGCAAGCAGCAAATCTTGCTTCTTCTCAAATCTCTATCAAGTGGCTTCTTTTAGTTTTAAGGGGTTGGGGAAGGTACCCGACATAGCACTGGAACTGTTTGGTGCACAGCACAGATGAGGACTGACTTCTCCACCGACAAAATCTCTTCTTGCTGTGTTCTGGATAGAGCCTACTAGTTCTCTTTTTGGGGCATTGGTTCATTGTCTTTTCTCAACCAGGATGACCTTTCTGCCACCTTTTGTTTACAAATTCCTCCTGTAATTTCTGATCTTTCCCATCAAAATTAATTTTCTCTCCTTGGATCTCCCATAACACTCCTCTGTGCTTTCTCCGTCTGTCTTCTATGGCTTTTATTTTATTCTATCTGGAGAAAATTATGATTTGAAAAGGCACATGCACCTTTGTTCAAAGCAGCACTGCTAACTGCCAAGACACGGAAGCAGCCTGACTGTTCATGAACAGATGAATGGATAAAGAAGGTATATATCTATCTCTCTCTCTATAGGCTCTCTCTATATAAATATAGGCTTTATCCCTATATATAGGCTTCCCAGGTGGCACGGTGGTGAAGAACCTGCTTGCCAATACAGAGGGCACAGGAGATGCAAGTTTGATCTCTGGGTTGGGAAGATCCCCTGGAGTTGGTAATGGCAACCCACTCTAGTATTCTTGCCTGGAAAGTTTCATGGACAGAGGAGCCTGGCAGGCTATAGTCCATGGGGTCGCAAAGAGTCAGACACAACTGAGCACGCAGGCATATGTATGTATGTGTGTGTGTCTGTGTGGGTGTGTGCATGTATGAATTATATGGCATTTACAATTTCTTAATTTTATCTCAGCTAAATATTTTAGATGCCTTAGCTCCCTATTGGATTGTGAATATTTTGAGGATGGTAAATTTGTCTGAGTCACAGCTCTTTACTCTAAAGGGGCCAGTACGCAATCCAGGGCTATACTCAATGTAGTGATACTGTTGTTGGTTGAGTGAAACGATAGCCAAATTTTGAGTTATTTAGGGAAAAGATTTGCCTAATTTCCTTATTCTATCATAAACTCTTAATTTTTTTCCAGTTAAACTCTTTTCTGAATATAACCTAAATCTCTCCTTAAAGCAGGAAAGCAGTGCTTTTTTTTTTTTTCCTTCTCATTTCCTCTTGTTTATCCATAATGAAGATCATAGATCACACCACACAGTTGGAAGAACCTTAAAGATTGTCTAGGTCAGTGATTTGGAAGTTTTTGTTTATTTTAAGAAGCTGACTCCTCAATTCAAATGAAACTTAAGCAGAGCACAAAACTAAAAAAATAACAACAAAAAGCTGATTATCTGATTGAAATGAGAATGACAAGTTCAGAATCCTGGTCACTTAATGTCTTCTGACCAATCACCAGTCCCAAGTGGACTTTGGGACAACTCTATGAAATACTAGACATTTAGTTTGAAATCTCTTGGTGTTGATTCAGCTTTTCATATTGCAGATAGGAAAACTGAAGCTGGAGACACAAAGGCCTTTTCAAGACATGGAGCTGGAGAATCTATTTCCATAAACATTTATGGAACACCTACCAAGAGTTCGGCTAATAACAAAAATACAGCAAGCTTCTTGATATAGGTACTAATAGAAGCCTCATTTCCTAACTCTCTGCCTCATGACTTAGATGGGTCCATTGGTCAAAACTTGTTTCCTTTGAGTCCACTTTGGTGACTTAGCAAAGTCAAAGTCAAAGAATAAATGGTTAATTTCAAAGTCAGTTTCTACAGTAGATTTGAGAATTGGGTTCATGCTGAGTTCAAAGCCAAATGAGATCCTAGCTCACAGTCAGAGCCTCCTGTGAAGGTGTGGGGCAGTGCCACTTATTCACCTTGAATTCCTGGAACTCTTCCCTCTCGTCAAACACAGGAGAAAGGTCAGTCTCTTAGAGAAGCTCACTCTTGCTGGGAATTCATTTATATTTTATGCAGATTGGCATCCATGTGCATGAACAAGATCAGAAGGAGTAAGATGATCTTATCCATCCAGCTGCTTTTGCACAGGGTGGTCCTGTGGCTGCTTAGCTATAATTAGAAATTGATTTTTCCTCCCACTTGTGGGTGGCTTAAATCACAAGTGGGAGGAAGTGGGTGGCTTCATTGGCATCCATTCAACATCAGTTGTTGCTCATAACACTATATCCTCCCGTTATCATCATGGAATTTGTATACTGTTAGGAAGTTTGAAGAATTGCACAGACAAATGGAAAATATGTTAATATATGAATAAGTTCTAAATTATACAGTATGAGCCCTAACTGCTGCTGGAGTTTGAAAGTGGCACTAATCAATATATATAAGAATAATTGGTAGAAATGTTCCTTGGGGAGGAAGTGTCAATGAGGATCCTGAGAGATAAGTCAAATTTGAATTCAATAGTTGGGTGTGGTTAGCAGAGATGAATGTTATTTTAGGCCCTGGCTATGTCATGGGATGGAGAAGGCAATGGCACCCCACTCTAGTACTCTTGCCTGGAAAATCCCATGGATGGAGGAGCCTGGTAGGCTGCAGTCCATGGGGTCGCTAAGAATCAGACACAACTGAGTGACTTCCCTTTCACTTTTCACTTTCATGCATTGGAGAAGGAAATGGCAACCCACTCCAGTGTTCTTGCCTGGAGAATCCCAGGGTTGGGGGAGCCTGGTGGGCTGCCGTCTATGGGGTCGCACGGACTAGGACACGACCGAAGCGACTTAGCAGCAGCAGCATGTCATGGAAAGAGACATGAAAAGTGAAATGAGTATATTTTCCTGGTAACTAAAATACATTGAGAACCTAAAATGTATGATGCTTATATTTCTCATTTGACTGTGATAATCTTCTGAATAGTCTCATGAGGAAAAGAGTTGTTTTACAAATGAAGAACTAAAAGTGGTTAAGTAATTTTAGATTTTACAGTTAGTGAACTATGGAGCTAGAATAACCCACAGGGGACGCTGCTCATCATTGTAAAGTGCACAGGAATTGAAGAAAAGTGAAAGTGTTATTTGCTAAGTTGTGTCCGACTCTAAGACCACATGGACTGTAGCCCATCAGGCTCCTCTGTCCATGGAATTCTCCAGGCAAGAATACTGGAGTGGGTTGCCATTCCCTTGTCCAAGGGATCTTCCCGACCCTAAGCTTGAACCTAGGTCTCTTGTGGCTCCTGCATTGGCAGGTTGGCTCTTTACTGTCTGAATCACCAGGGAAGCCAAATATTGGTAGTGCTGAGAAAATTTCTTTTAGATAGAATGAGAAAACTGAACTTGTCTCTTGAGGTAGTAGATTCTTGGCTAGAGAACGGAAAAGGCTGATGTGACCTTCTAGGTTTGATATCTCACATCAGTGGTCATTCATCACCTAGTTCTCTGAAGCAGATTCATCATCCCTCATCCCCAGATGGTCTGTTTTCAGTGTTTCCTTACATCGCTCTTTCATCTTTCCACTCATCTCCCGGTCCACCCCCCGCACTCTGTGGAGCCCCCATCTTCTCCTACCTGGAGTATGGCACTGACCTTCTCCTTCCTTGAAGTTCTCTCCAGAGTAGTTGAAATCATTCTCATAAAAAAGCAAATCTGGGCAAGTTACCTTAGTGCATAAAGCTCTCCAAGAGGCTCGTAGAGGGCCTAGCCTGATCTTTTCATCACAAGTCTTTCTCTCCTGACCTTTTTCTTTCAGTTCCCGGAAGGTGCTCTCCACCCACCCTCTTCTTTTTCTCTAGGACTTATATCACTTCTTCCTTTGCTTTGCAGCTTAGCTCTTACCCCATCCCATATTCTTTATTCTTTCAGTCTGGATCATGTGTCCTCATCCTTCAGATTTCAGCTTAAACATCACTTTCTTAGAACTAAATCATGATGTTGTTACTTAGTTGCTAAGTCATGTCTGACTCTTTGCGACCACATAGACTATAGCCCACTGTCCATAGGATTTTCCAGGCAAGAACACTAGTTACCATTTCCTTCTCCAGGGGATCTTCCTTACTCAGAGATCAAACCCACATCCCCTACATTGGTGGTGGATTCTTTATCATTGAGCCATCCCTAGGGAATCCCCAAATCATGACCTACCACCTTGTATTTCCCCTTTCAAAATACTTCTCACAGGACTGAGTGTTAGATCAGCATCTGGTATCCCTGATGGACTATAAACTTCACGTAGGTGGGAACCGTTTCTGTCAATACCGTATCCTCAGCACTTAGTAGGGACTCAGTAAATATTTGTTGAATTAGCTAATAATTGAGCACAGTCAAGGGCACTGAATAGGAGAAGAAAGATATGCTTGATTCTCCATCCATTTAAAGCTCTTGTATTTCAAAATGTGTACAGCATGGGCAGGAATAGAAGTTAGCACAGATGTTTCTCATTCAAAGAAAAGGAATACTAGGCAAATGAGAAATGCAAGTGGACACCGGATTTGGCTAATTTGATGACAAAAACCTTTTTAGAGACACAGTGAAAGCTATAATATCCTGAACAAGCAAAGCCTTTCTTTTCTCTTCAGCATCATCACCATGGCTTGGTAAAATAAGGACTTTTTGTTGGCTAGGAACATTACTGCCATGCAGAATGCAGACAGTTCATACAGTTATTTATACCTTAAGTTGCTGCTTTCCCCTCAACCCGAGAAGACACAGACAAGGTACAGAACATTCTCCCTCAGAGCAGCCAGCCACTAAAATATCATTTTTAATGGGAGAACAAGTGCTTCCCACATTTTCTCTATGAAAATGTCAAATCTTTCTCCTTTTTTATTGCTACTAATCCCTAGCCTTCCATCAGAAAGTAGATTCATTACAGGACTAAAGCTGCCACAACTTAACAAAAAGAAACTGGTAACACCCTAGGCAGAAATTTACTGCCATCTGACACACTAGATCCCCTAAGTGATATAAGGATAATTATTTTCTTACGTATTTATTTATTTATTGAGAGGTAAAGAGATAGTCCATTACAGTTTGATTTTTCTTCCTTGCCTAATTTTTTATAATGATCTTTAATTTTACTCTTGCAGTGAAAATTCAAGTCTCATTACTGGGAACTTGATTAATTGGACTTTAGCTATGAATGACAAATTACATGAAGAAAGCACCTTGTTTGAAGACAGTGTCTGTTCTGTTCTATAGAAGATAATCAATAGCACAATTCCCTATTCTGCTCTGTTTTTGAAGGGTGAATGTAACTTTATGAGTACAAATTTGGTGTCACAGTGTTATTGTTTTTAATGGAATCAAGCATGTAGCCAGTTCTAAAGGCTTTTTTTTAAACAGGCAATTTTTATTTGCCTTTCCTCCCTCCCTTTCTTCTTTCCTTCCTCCTTCCTGCTTTCTTTTCTTCCTTTCTTCTTTCCTTCCTTCCTCTGTCCCTTCCTCCCTTCCATCTTCCCTCACTCTCTTCCTACAAATGCACATTAAATTCCACTCTGGACATTATTCTGTCTAGACTTTGGGAATTCAGTAGAGAATTACATACAGATAACTAGCTTTTATAGACCTTATGTTCTAACAAAAGGGAAAAAATTAAAGACACAATGGAAAATTAAGTGAAATACAAAAAGCAGTATAGTTGCTGTAAATAACACAGAAAAAGAACAAAAAATGATGAGGTTAGGCTGGTCATATAAAGATTTGAGACATGTGTGTTCTAGACAGCAGCCAAGTCCAAGATCTTGACCTAGAATACAACATGGCATGTTTGCAAAAGGAAGGCTAGTGTGGCTGGATCAGAGTGAACTCTGTGTGTGGGAAGGGCATAACTGAAGTGGCCAAAGAGATAACAGAGAGGCTTGATGTTGTGGGGCTTTAAGAGTTATGATCAAGATTAAAATAATCTAATGAGTAAATATGGGAAGAGTTTTAAGAAGAAACGATACAAACATTTTTTACACACATAGTAAACGTTTATTTTACATTTGAGAAGTTTAGTCTGGCTTATCTGTGGAGGATACATTTTAGTGGGTGATCATATTGGAGAGAGGAGATGTTTCATGGGCTACTGCAGTGTCGTAGGAGAGAGATAATGGTGATCTGGTGATCTGGACCAGGTGATCATAGTGGAGACAGAGAGAGTGGATGGACTTGTCCTACTTAAGGGCTGCTGTGCGGCGTCGTGGGGAGGAAGGTAAAGAGCATCCATTTGGCAGTGTCAGTGAATAACACCTCCTGGACCACAGCTCCATTGTGTTTGAGGATACCCAACCCATGTGGGGATTCCCAGGTGGCACTAGCACTAAAGAACACTTCTGCCAATGCAGGAGCCATACAAGATGCAGGTTCGATCCCTGGGTCTGGAAGACACCCTGGAGGAGGAAATGGCAACCCACTCCAGTATTCTTGTCTGGAAAATCCAAAGGACAGAGGAGCCTTGTGGGCTACAGTCCATGGGGTCACAAAGAGCTGGACACGACTGAAGCAACTTGGCACAGCATGGCACAACCCCATTTAGAGGGCTTCCAAGGTGGCTCAGTTGTAAAGAATCCACGGAGACCTAAGAGATGCAGGTTTGATCCTTGGGTTGGGAAGATTCCCTGAAGTAGGAAATGGCAACCCTCTCCAGTATTCTTGCCTGGAAAATCCCATAGACAGGGGAGTCTGGTGGGCTGCAGTCCACGATGTCACAAATAATTTGACATAACTAAGCATGCATGCACAACCCCTTTTGGAATCAGACAGTACTATTATAGGGTTTGAGAGACACCTAAGTTATTAAAAGTTTTAGTCAGTTCCCTAGGAATCTGTATTTATCCTGAATAAATTTCAACTTTTAAAATTCTTCTTATTGTAACACATTGAGAACTTTTAGGATTCTAAAATGATTATATAAATTTTTATTGCTTCTTCCAGCTTTGCAGCATCTGCAGATTTGATTCAAATGCAATCAATGTCCTTATCTATCTCAGATATAAAAATATTTACTGGAACTTGATTGAGGATGAGGCTGTGTGGCAAGAAGACTAGAGTCTGATCTCCTATTTAACATCAGAGCACTAATCCACACTCTAATTAGGGTGATTTACTTGTTTTAAAATCCAGTTAAATACACCATTGTTAGTCTTTCCAACTGATGGAAATTTTAATATTACAGTTCATTTAAGGGTAGATATATTTAGTCATGTGAGTCTTTTATGCTCCTCATTTTACACCATGCAGATACCCCTTTCAATTGTATACAGCAATATCTAAACTTGTGGTTTTGCCTGTAATTTCTATTCTAGAGCTAGGGTGAGACAAAAGGAAATAGAATTTTGGAAGTGATGAGGTTAAATGAAAATTTGCTTTATTTTACTTTACAAAAAAACCTTTTTTACATGCTGTGAAAATATCATGTTATCTTCTTTTTGATTGCCTGCTAAGAAGCTCAAAAACTCTATTAATTTAGATTTTTAGAATGTAATTTCTATTTTATGTGTTTGGTGTTTGCTAAACTGTTTTCTATGTTATAAACATCTTTTCTCATTAGTGCCTTTTATTGTAAACCACTTTAAGATATTTTATGCTTATCTGATACTTTTAAGTACTAAGTAAGTAAGTAAGTGTGTTAGTCGCTCCCTCGTGTCTGACTCTTTGTGACCCATGGACTGTAGCCCACCAGGCTCCTCTGTCCTTGGAATTCTCCAGGCAAGAATACTGGAGTGGGTTGCCATTCCCCTCTCCAGAGGATTTTCCTGACCCAGGGATCAAACCCATGTCTCCTGCCTTGCAGGCAGATTCTTTACTATCTGAGCCACCAGCAAAGCACCACTTCAAGATATTTCACATTTATCTAATACTTTTAAGTAGATTTCTACTTTTATAACTAATGTATTGCTCAAAATGTGTGTGCATAAACAATAAAAAATGCATATGCATGATGTAATCATGATTTCATTCCCCAGAACTAAAATTGATAAAACTTTAATCTTACTATAATTTTAGATATTACATAATCCCAATATCTCCCCAATATTTTTGAAGGTTGGATTTAGTAGTTCTAATTTTCCATCAGCTACAGTATTAGGCAAGGTGGCTTTCCCAATAGCCAGTGGTGGTTGTGCATTTGTGTGTGTATGTGTGTGTCTGCACACCGTGTGTTGAAACAGGCTTTAGCAATGATGGCATTATTTTGAAATGTTATTCATTATCTGATGTATGACGTTGAGACGTGGCACTCAAGAGGAAGCTTAGAGCTGTCAACATATAATGCTTAAAACTGTGGACTGCTGGAAAGTTGAACTAATAAAAGACAAGGGCCGTCTGTTAGGTATGAATTAAAATACACTCATAATGAATGACAGTGCTTCAAACATTGGAAGAGTGATGCTTCACCTCTGAGTGTTCTTTGCTTTAGACAGCTACAGCCTAACAGAGAGGCTTGCAGCTCTGTAGGGTTAACAAATTGTACAATCCCAAGTCTCACCTACCTTATGGACAGGCATCTGCTTCCAGCCTCTCATCAGTAACTCTAGACTCTGAAGGTTCAGGCTCTCTCCCATTGGGAGGATTTGATGAGGTGGTGAATATAAAGCACTTAGATGGGTGGTGGTGGTGTTCAGTCACCAAGTTGTGTCTGACTCTTTGCAAGCCCATGGACTGCAGCAGGCCAAGCTTCTTTGTCCCTCACCATCTCCTGGAGTTTGCCCAAGTTCATGTCCTATTGAATCAGTGATGCCATCCAATCATCTCATCCTCTGTTACCTTCTTCTCCTTCCAGCTTCAATCTTTCCCAGAATCAGGGTCTTTTCCAATGAGTCACAACTTTGCATCAGGTGGCCAAAGTATTGGAGCTTCAGCTTCAGTCCTTCCAGTGAGGATTCAGTGTTGATTTTCTTTAGGACTGACTGGTTTTATCTCCTTGCTGTCCAAGGGATTCTCAAAAGTCTTCTCCAGCACTATATTTGGAGATGGAGGGTGCAGTGGTAAAGAACCCACCTGCCAGTGTAGGAGATGCAAGAGATGCAGGTTCATACTCTGGGTTGGGAAGATCCTCTGGAGTAGGAAATGGCAACCCACTCCAGTATTCTTGCCTGGAAAAGTCCATGGACAGGGGAGCCTGGCGGGCTACAGAGCATGGGATCGCAAAGAGTCAGACGTGACTGAGACTGAGCACACACACAGATGGGTGAATTGCACGCAGTCAGCAATGGCTACACACACACTGGCTCTTACTGTTCCCCTGATTCCACAGTCTCCATTCCTCTGATGAAGTGGTTTGGAAAGTGCCCTCCTCACACTGACTTGCTCTCCTCTGCATGAGCTCTGTTTGTTGGAATGAGCACTTCAAGCTGACATCAGTTATCCTCTTGGACTCACCTTGCTCTCCAGCCACAGTGACCACACACAGTTCTGCTCAGACTTTGACTCACTTTCGGCTGACACAACCTCATCTCAGTGTTGCACTGTGTCTCTCCCTTCCTTTTGGAGGCTTCTCTCACACTACTGAATCCCCAGGAACCTACTTGCCACCCACATAATGTGCAATCCAGAAGTGCAGGGCTGATAAGTGTCTGGCACCACCTGTGACTGGAGGGGAGATAGGTGATGGAAGTAAATGAAGTTTGTCCCTTTTCTCTCTCAGGTGAGGCTTCTGAGAGCTGCTCATAAGAGCTGATCCAGTAATTACTTGCTTGCCCTGGTGACTAGGTTGTAACCCTTCTTCCTCTGAGTGGTTTTTCCTCTTTCCCTCTTCATCCCCATGTGCCTCAAACAATTTGCAGGTCTTTGTCTCAAATGCTCCTTTCAGATGACACCTAGGAGAATATAATTATGTGCAGCACACTTTTGGGCAGATTATCCCGAAAAGCATTCATTTGCTCACTCATTCAAAATATGTTTAGTGAGCAGTTACTCCTTGAAATAAACTAAGACAAGTATGATCTTTGGGTCTTCTCGTTTTTGACAGCAGACATAATCAATGGTACAGTTTAGGAAGTAGCTATAAACTGTCCTCTGTAACTGATGTTATTTCATATTTGTCAGTTGTGTAACAATAGTTAGTTTGTTGAATACTGTTTATGTTTTGAAGTGCTTTCTGTGAATTATCTTGTTTAATCCTAAAACCTACCCTATGAAGTATGTTCTATTATCCCAATATTAGAGATGATGGAAAAGAGGCTAAAGAGACTACATTACTTCATAGAATCTCTAGTAAAGTAGCTGGCCTGAGACCAAAGAAACACTTTTAATCACTACTTTATTCTATATGCAGCAACTCGATCTTCTCTCTCTCTCTCTCTCACACATATTTACTTAACACTTAACTTATTTAAAGAGTATATAATCAAGAATTACAGCATATGAACCATGAGAAAGATAATGGTAACCTCAACATTTCTTCTCATTTTATGGCTGGAAAAACTGATGCTAAAGACATGATGCAATTTGACTAGATACATGGTAATGGACAAAATAAAAGTGAATTAGTAGAGCTTCAGGAACACATCTGACTCACCATCTCTCCTAGCACCTTATACTTCAATACCTTTTTCATTTTCATTTTATTGCCTTATATTTGATTTACAGTGTTATATTAGTTTCACATGTACACCAAAGTGATTCAGCTATAACTGCATATATGTACATATATTCATTCTTTTTAAGATTCTTTTCTCATACAGGTTATCACAGAATATTGAGTAGCATTTCCTGTGCTATGCAGTGTGTCCTTGTCAGGCTTCCCAGGTAGGGCTAGTGGTAAAGAACGCACCTGCCAATGCAAGAGACAAAGGAGACTTGTTCCCTAGAGGAGGGCATGGCAACTCACTCCAGTATTCTTGCCTGGAGAGTCCCATGGACAGAGTTGCCTGGTGGGCTACAGTCCATGAGGTTGCAGAGATTCAGACACGACTGACGTGACTTAGCACAGCACAGCACATACAGAATGTCCTTGATGGTCATCTAGGTTCCTTGTAAACTAAAAAGAAAATCATGGTGAGAACATTTAAAATCTACTCTCTTAGCAAATTTCAGTCGTATGATGATACAGTATTGTTAACAATGGTCACCATGCTGTACATTAGATTCCCCGGCATTTATCTTGCTTGACTGAAACTGTGTACTCTGGCCAGCAACACTCATTTCCCCTTTCCCCCAGCTCCCGGAAATCACTATTCTACTCTGTTTCTGTGAGTTTGGTTATTTTAGATTCCATGTATAAGTGAGATCATGCACTGTTTGTCTTCCTGTGTCTGACTTATTTCACTCAGTGTAATGTCTCCAGGTTATTTTATTACAAATGGCAGAATTTCCTCGTTGTGTGTGTGTGCGCATGCGCGCGTGCGCGTGTGTGTGTGTTTGTGTGTGTATGTATGTGTACTACTTTACTTGTTCATTCATTGACATTTAGATTATTTTCATATCTTAGCTGTTGTGAATAATGCTGCACTGAATATGCAAGAGTTACACTTAGATTCTTAATAATTATTTGGAAGATGAATAGGTAGAGGTGTTGATAGGATAGAATATTCACTAAAATAATTATTATAGTCATAAAATAATATTTTTGTTATTGACCCTTTAATGTTCTTTTTTTACAGACTGCATTCTGAGTGCGAGAAGTGAGAGTGTTTGAAAATATTCAGTAATATTGTATTATATGTTAAATTGTTTGTGATGATACTTATAGGGAAATGAGTTGTCTTTTACACTGTTGGTGGAAGTGAAAATTAATGAAATGAACCGAAAAGCCATTTGGTGGACTATTGCCCCAGGAAGAAGTAGCACATTTTGGTGTTTTTCTTCCCTTGTGATAAATGATAATTTATAATTAAAGTGAAAACTTATATATATATTTTTGTTTGCTTTCAGAGAGAGACATTCTGTTGTTCTCTAAACCTATTAAAGAAATTGTGGTAGAATTTCTCTATTCAAATCTTTATCTATATTGTCTTGGAATTTTTATTTCTTTTTGGTTCTCTGGACTCAATCCTTTCCGTATTTTCAGAAACTTAAGGAAGATTAAAATGTTTATCTCTTATGCCTCCAAGCATTTTCTGAGTATTTCTTAGGCAAAATTTGCAGGAAAAGGGAATCAACAGATTGTTTGGGGATAGAGTATTGCAATTTTACAGTGTTACTTGCTGAGGAAAATGTCTGAGTAAATGCCATGTAAATATAACCAGAGAATCAGTTTACCTCATTTCAGGTCTTGGTCAATATGGCTGTTAGAGTTCCCAGGGGTCTCTCTAAACTTTATAGAGGGAGATAATCAAAATGTGCTAGTAATATCCTTCTAACACAATAAGCCAAAATGTCCAAAAGTATGAATGATCTGTTAATTTCTAGAATGTAGGAACTGCTGTTTTGGGACTCTGGTCCCAGTCTCTCAGCATCCCTAAGCAACATTAAATCAGTTTGAGAATTAAATCAGGCAGGAGTATATTCAGCTACAAGAAAATAGAAAACCCCACTTTATTGGCTTTAAGAAATAAGAGTGCTATAAGCAGTTAGGAGTTAGGCAATCCAGGGCTGCTATAGTAGTTTTGTGATCCTTTGTCATCTCATGGTTATAAGATGGCTTCTGTATCTCTATGTCTCATTTCCACTTTCCAGGAAGAAGGAATTAAAGGCCTATTTCTAGCAGGTCTCTGTCTTTATGTGCAGAAAATAGATCCTTTCCCAGAAACAGTTTCCCAATCTCATTGTTTATCTCTGTGCACAGGGCCATTCTTATATGCAAATAACAGCAAGAAATCAAAAAATTTAGCTTTTCTATCTTTTGTAATACAGAAGGGTAAGAGAAACGTGGGTTGTGCATAAACTTGGGGCAGCATTCTGTAGAATCTCAACTTGATAACCAAAATAGCACAAGATTTTATGCACAGAGCCATGGAAGATATGAATCTAACCATCATGATTTGTTTCTATGCCCAAGTGCTAGACTGGTTTTGCCAACTCACTCTGCAAAATTAATTTATTTCAAGGCATGCAAAATAATTGAATGACTAATTTCTGCTGAGATTATTTCCCAATAAATGGATACTGATTAATATAGAGTTTATGTTTTGTCCTTCCATAGCGAACATCTGTTCTATTCGCTGCCAAAATCCATTCCTCCTTCCTCTGGCAATAGAAAATCCAGCTTTCCTTTCTGGAGCCAAACCACCCACATTTTCAGTCTGTATGATTGGAATGAGGCTGATTCTATCTCTGCAGGGGCCAGTGAGTCATGCATAAGCCAGTTGGGTACATGACTTTCACTAAGATTGATTGGACTGGTTGATTTCTTAGCGATGGACATGTGACCCAATTTAGGTCAATGAGAGAGAAGCCTAAGCCCTAGCTGATAACTGCTGAGGAATAGAGACTTCCTTTTCTGTAGGCATAGACCTCTGAGGGTCTAAACCTGGAAATATTGTAGGACACTACATGGAGAAACCGTGTAGTGAAGGCAATACTGACCTGGAGGACAGCAGAACAGAGGTGGAAAGTAAGGCTGTACTGGGTCCAGCCATGTCTGATGCCAGTATATCCCTAAGCTTTCTAGCTGTGTTAACCAGTAAATTCCCATTCTTTTTATTTTGCTTAAGCCACTTTGAGTGTTGGTCTCCTTCTCTGACATTGCCCTGAAAAATACACTATCTAAAGGAAATTTTAAAGTAGACTATATTCTTAGTCAGAGAAAAATTTCTATTGGGAAAATCTGAGCACAAGTTCATACCAGTGTGGGAGGTATATTTCTATCCTTTGAATCACATTATATATGTGACCAAATACTTCCACATGAGTAGATACAAAGATAACAGGAAATTTTGGTTTACCAGCAGGCAGAATATGTGTTTAGGGACCAAAGTTCTAGTTCTGACTCACACACAAAAAATGACTGTTTTATGATCCAGTTCAAGTGGCTTCAGCTTTCTGCACCTTAACACTTGCATTTCTAAAATTGGATTCAGAACACCTGCTATGTCACACTGCCAGTTGAGGCTCCAAGGAGACAATATATTTCATGGCCCTATATAAAACCCACAGCAGCAAACAAGCAAAACATATCATCTAAAACAAGGATCACCGAACTTTGCCCACAAGCCAAATTCTGTCTGCCACCTGTTTTGTAAATAAAATTTTTTGGAATACAGCCATGTTTCATCATATCAGCATTGTCTATGGCTACTTTGTTCTAAAGTGAGGAGTTTCACCAGAAATTATACAGCCTAATTATTTACCATCTTGTTCAATTGTTCAGTTGCTAAGTCATGTCCAACTCTTTGTGACTCCATGGACTGAAGATGTCCATTGAATCGGTGATGCTATTTAACCACCTCGTCCTCTGCTGTCCCGTTCTCCTATTGCCTTCAGCCTTTCTCAGCATCAGGGTCTTTTCCAGTGAGTCAGCATTTCATATCATATGGCCAAAGTATTGGAGCTTCAGCATCAGTTATTCCAATGAGTATTCTGGGTTGATCTCCTTTAAGATTGACTACTCGTGCCACGTAGATCTATCTACTATTTAGACCTTTGCAATAAAATTTTGCTGTCTTTCAGTCTAGAATTAGGAAACCCTTTTAGCACTGAAGAGAAATACTCTCATGTCTAATCAGCATCCTCTGAGAGATTAGTGGGTATTCACTGTGCTCCTTCCTTATTCTTTTCAACTCTTCTCAACTGTAGTTTTAATAGCATCGATATAGAAACACTGAGCTGCATGGAAAAATGGAAATGGGAATAATTCACACAAAAAATGTTCTTTTAAAATATGCATTGCACACAGCTGTTGAACTATAATTTGATTATTATTCTGTTGGAACAAAGGCATTTTGGATGGCTAAATTGGTGCTTTAAAGTACAAGGAAAAAAATGTCTCAAGTTGGAATCCAAAGAAAAGCTTCTGCTTCATCAGCTTGTGTGTATCACATCAGCATATGGTTGAAAAAGTTGAATCAGTTGCTCAAAGAGCCTTGTCCTCAGGTTTTATAAAGGTGAGGACAGAATGGAAGTATTGCTGCTTAGAATGGGTCACTGAACACAGGTCTGCATCATGCATTTATTCACTGATGCAAAGTGTATTTGCTGAGAGCCTGATATGGGCCCGTCATGGTGTGGAACACTGCAGTTAAGACTTCGGGCAAGACAGGGTGATTGCTCATGATCTCTGCCCTCATGAACTTCACTTCCACTGAAGATGCAGTTTTCATTTTGTTTCTTCTTGATTTCTTTTTTGGCTGTACTGACTCCTCATTGCTGTGCATGGGCTTTCTGCTACTCTACTAGCGGAGGTGTGCCGTCTTCTCACTGTGGTGGCTTCTCCTGTTGTGGCGCACAGGCTTTAGAGTGTGGGCTCAGTAGTTATGGCCCAGGAACTAGGTTTCCCTGCAGCTTGTGGAATCCTAGTTCCTGGACCAGGGATCAAACCCATGGCCCCTGCATTGCAGGCAAATTCTCAACCACTGGACCACCAGGGAAGTCCCAGTTTCTTCTTGATTCTGATATGCCAGTGTCTAGCTTTTGCTTGAACACAATAGAAATGCAGAGTATATTTCTTAATTGAGTAGATGTGTTCATTAGAGAATTCATTATGATTATTGCTCTTAGTATTAATCTGAAATAAAGTTTCTTGTACCACCCCCTTTTTGTCCTGGAAGTATGCTCAGAACATCACAGATCACATTTGCTCTCATTTTCACATAGAAGTCTTTCAGATAAAGTGTTCTCATGATCCATTGCTTAGCTCCAAGCTAAAAGATCCATAATTCTTGCAAATGTAGATTGCAGAAATTTGATATTCTGTGGTGTGCTTTGTCGCTTGGTTGTGTCCAACTCTGCGACCCCATGGGCTGTCACCTACCAGCCTCCTATTTTTCAGGTGAGAATACTGGAGTGGGTTGCCATTTCCTCCTCCAGGGGATCTTCCCAACTCAGGGATCCAACCTGAATCTCCTATGTCTCCTGCATTGCAGGCAGATTCTTTACCTGCTGAACCATCGGTGTAGCCCAATGTCACTTTCATTCCAAATTATCCTCAGTGTATTAGGATACACTTGTTGAAATTTGTAACAAAAGTCCCATTCAGTTCAGTTCAGTTCAGTTGCTCAGTCATGTCCGACTCTTTGCGACCCCATGAATTGCAGCACGCCAGACCTCCCCGTCCATCACCAACTCCCGGAGTTCACTCAGACTCATGTCCATCGAGTCAGTGATGCCATCCAGCCATCTGATCCTCTGTCGTCCCCTTCTCCTCCTGCCCCCAATCCCTCCCAGCATCAGAGTCTTTTCCAATGAGTCAATTCTTCGCATGAGGTAGCCAAAGTACTGGAGTTTCAGCTTTAGCATCATTCCTTCCAAAGAAATCCCAGGGCTGATCTCCTTCAGAATGGACTGAGTTTAATTTATTTTGCTCCTGAATACAATAATAATAAAACCTAGCAACTCCTTATTAGGGCTATTTCTAATGCTATGAAATTAATCTTGTTACTCACATTAGTTGTGAGAATGGGTGCTAGTTACTAGCTTGAAAATTGAATTGGGGGCATATGAAAAGCAGAGACATTACTTTGCCAACAAAGTTCCATCTAGTTAAGGCTATGGTTTTTCCAGTGGTTATGTATGGATGTGAGAGTTGGACTGTGAAGAAAGCTGAGTGCCAAAGAATTGATGCTTTTGAACTGTGGCATTGGAGAAGACTCTTGAGAGTCCTTTGGACTGCAAGGAGATCCAACCAGTCCATTCTAAAGGAGATCAGCCCTGGGATTTCTTTGGAAGGAATGATGCTGAAGCTGAAACTCCAGTACTTTGGCCACCTCATGTGAAGAGTTGACTCACTGGAAAAGACTCTGATGCTGGGAGGGATTAAGGGCAGGAGGAGAAGGGGACGACAGAGGATGAGATGGCTGGATGGCATCACTGACTCGATGGATGTGAGTCTGAGTGAACTCTGGGAGTTGGTGATGGACAGGGAGGCCTGGCGTGCTGTGATTCATGGGGTTGCAAAGAGTCAGACATGACTGAGCAACTGAACTGAACTGAACTAAAGATGTTTTGGTTTCCAGAAAATTCTAATTAATGAAATGTCAGGTAACATATCTTTTTACTAGTTTTAGGTTTAGCTTAAAAGTGTTTTCAGTTGCTTTGTAAATGACCTTTTGTGTCAGCAAATGAATTCATTCTTAGTTAAATCATTGCACAAGAAGAAAAGTCATGGGTTCCCAACACTCTGAGTATATACTGAAATCTTACTCTTCTTGGCCTTTGCCTTATTTAAAACAACCCATGGCGGATTCATGTTGATGTATGGCAAAACCAATACAATATTGTAAAGTAATTAGCCTCCAATTAAAATAAATAAATTTATATAAAAAATAAAACAACTTATTGATTTTTAAAATAGCACACATTGAAAAACTGTACCATTGCTTCCAGGAGCAGATCAAACAGTTCCTTTATTCCCACAGTGCCCACCAGGATTACTTCTTCCTCTATTTAATTTTTGACTGATAGGGCCAGAGTAGAATCACTGGTTTGAATCAAATCTCAAAAGCACTTATGGTTAAATGTGCTAACCTCTTAACCTGGTTAATCTCATAGTCTCATTGGTGAGTAGGGTGTCCCAGAATGACCATCCCATCGTCGTGATCATCACAATCACCCCAAAAAATCACTGAGTTTGTCCACAGCTATTTTTCCAAACAAGTGGCAGATGGAATAGTGTTCCAGTTACCTAATTAACCAGCACAAAACTTAATAACTTAAAGCAACATTTATTTTTCTCACAATTCAACAATATGAGTAGGGCTCAGTGAAGTTGCTCATGTGTGCCCCACTTGGAATCAGCTGGAAGCTCAAAATATGAGAGGTGGAAGCAACTAAAGTCTTTCTCACTCTCTTGTCTGGTGGCTGGGCTAGAACGAGAGAAGGAACAGGGGCCTGGAACACATGGGGCCCTTTTATCCTTTTATCACTGCATAGTCTCCACCATGTTATCTTTCCATCCTGGAAGCCTCATGAAAGTCAGACTTCTTCCCTGTTGTTTTAGAGTTCCCAAGGTACATGTTTCCAAAGGGTGAGCAAGGCAGAAGCTGTAATACCCTTCATAGGCCAGCTTCAGAAATCATGTAGCATCACTTCCTCTGTAGTCACAAGCCTGCCCAAATTCAAGGAGGAATTCCTAAAGGTGGAATGTCAAGATCACCTTGCAAGGTGATCATGTGGATGGGAGATATATGTGTGTACACCTTTGGAACATGCAGTCTATTACAGGTAATGGCAGAAGCCTATCCCCAACTCTTGCTGTTGAGAACATTTTGCATTGAGAAAGCTTATTTAAAGGTCAATATAAAGGTAAGAGGAGTCTAGGCATCACTTTACACAATCACTGGCTCTCTATGGGTCTATTGGTTTGTAAAGTGAGGGGAACACACTCTCCTCAGCCTCTACCCATCTCTCTGCAATCTGCAGCTTCTTTCTTTTAATCTTCAGTGCTCAATCTGAACTACAACCTCTACTTCACCTGCCATCAGCCTCCCCTTTTGTCTTCTCTTAAGTGCCACCTTTCCTTATTCTCAGTCCCAGTTCTATTCTTCCATTAGCTTTGAAGTTGCTTGGCCACAGCCCCACCCCTGACCCAGTGCTCCTGTTCAGGTGAGGATTTCCTAGTCATAGCATCACTTCCAGCTACCTCTTGCACTCAAATATTGACTCAATTTCTGTTCCCAGTTCCATTCTTCTGTACCCCTAGACCAGATTTGTCTTTCCAGGCTGCCACTTCCAACTTTCCCATGAATTCTGACACATGCCCCCAAATCCAGCACTCTTTCCACTCTTCACATTAACATCTTTCCTTCCATTGTTTTAATAGCTTAGAACCTTGATCAGTTAACTAGACCCACTCCTTTTTACCTGGCTGTGGCATTCCTGGTCTCAGCCCTCTAATGTGAGGTAAGAGGCTGGTCTTCCTTGTTATCCCTGTGGTCATTGTTTACATGTTTTTGCCCTATTTTGTCTTCCTTACCTGCTAAGTTTTCTTCTTTCTTTAAATTTCAAGAGGTCTACCATTGTCATTTCCTAATAGTTGCACAGTATTTTATTTAACTTTACTAGTTAACTATTGATGGGCACTTAGATTGCTTTCATTTTAGTGAAATAATAAATGATGCTGCAATAAACATTTGTCTTAGGTCCTGTTC
This sequence comes from Redunca redunca, assembly GCA_006410935.1. Taxonomy (NCBI): domain Eukaryota; kingdom Metazoa; phylum Chordata; class Mammalia; order Artiodactyla; family Bovidae; genus Redunca; species Redunca redunca. The sequence goes on from SJYQ01096216.1 coordinate 582,478, forward strand.
CTGAGAAACAGACTCAGAGAGATTTGCATTCAGATGGTTTACTGGGAGAATTCTTGGGATTAGCACCTGTAAGGTAATGAGGAAGATGATACACTTAAAACAGAGACCTCAGCCAGTTCCATAGGAATGTTTGAAACTGAGAGGACCCTTGCATTTGCTAGTTACTGGACATGAGATATCCTTTGGGGAAGTGATGTACACTTAGATGAAGCAGGTCCCTTTGGCAGAGGGCAATTCCTGGGGAAAGACATAGTGTGATTCCATCAGGCAGCACTACTGGCGTCTGGAAAAATGAATGCCTCCAATATTACAAAGGGGATATGGGCTAAACAACACAGTATCTATTATAATGTTCCACTACCCACGGGTCAATGGAAAGGTATATTTTAAAGTATCATTTAGTCAAAAAAACATACTTTGTATAACTTGAAAAAATTTAAATTAAAAAAAAAAGTATTGAGTCTTGTTTTAAATCCTAAAATACAGTGTGCCTTGTTCAATACTGGTGTACACTTGAAAAGAATGTGTACTCAGTTGACGTTGAGTGGAGTGTACCAAACATGCCATTTAGATCTAGTAGTAGCAGCAACAGCAGCAGCAGTAGTAGTAGTCTGAGAGTCTTATTAAAGGCTTATATCATGAATGATTTTTCTGACTTCTTGATGTATCAGTTGTTGAGAGGGGGTATCACCATCTCCAACTGTAATTATAAATTTGTCTGTTTTCCTTTTAGTTCTCAAGTTTTGCTGAGTGAGTTTTGAAACTTCTACTGTCCAAAAGCTTTTAAGATTGCTATGCATTTTTGATAAATTGACCTGTTTATCATCATGAAATTACTTTGTCTTTGGAACTATCTGTTACTCTGGATTGTACTTTGTCTGAGATTAATCAAGTTTTCTTTTGATTAGCTATTATGGTATATACAATTTTACCTTTATACTTTTCATCTATTTGTGCCTTTGCATTTAGAGTGTGTTTCCTGTGTGTGTAGCATACTTTTCNCTTGTGCCTGAAGGACTCTCTTTAACATTTCTTTTAGTGTGAGTGTGCTGCTGATGCATTCCTTATTTCATTTTGGTTTTGAAAGATATTTCATGAGGAATAAAATTATAAGTTGATGGAATTTTTTATATCCATACATCGAAGGTGTTCCATTGTTTTCTTGCTTACATTGTTTGCAACAAGATGTCTATGTTAACTTTGCTTTCCTCTCTGTATAGTGTTTTTCCTTTCTGCAGCTACTTTTCAGATTTTTCTCTTTATCTAGTTTTGAGCAATTTGGTTATTATGTGCATTGTTTTAGTATTCTTCATGTTTCTTTTACTTGAGTTTCACTGAGCTTGGATATTTGGTTTTACAGTTTTTCATCAAATTTGGACATTTTTCATCCATTATTTCTTCAGATATTTTTTCTTCTTCTGCCAGTATTCTCTTGTATATTCCAATTATGTATGTATTAAGCAATTTGAGGTTCACATAGTTCACTGTAGATGGGGAAACAGTGGAAACAATGACAGACTTTACTGTGGGGGGCTCTGAAATCACTGTACCCTTGGACTGCAAGGAGATCCAACCAGTCCATCCTAAAGGAAATCAGTCCTGAATATTCATTGGAAGGACTGATACTGAAGCTGAAACTCCAATACTTTGGCCACTCCGATGCGAAGAGCTGGCTCATTGGAAAAGACCTTGATGTTGGGAAAGATTGAAGGTGAGAGGAGAAGGGGATGACAGAGGATGAGATGGTTGGATGGCATCACCGACTCAATGGACATGAGTTTGTTTAAACTCTGGGAGTTGGTGTTGGACAGGGAGGCCTGGCATGCTGTGTATCATGGGGTCGCAAAGAGTCAGACATGACTGAGAGACTGAACTGAACTGAACTGATAGTTCACTAGTATTCATTTCTTCTTTTTAATTGTTTTTCCCCATATGTTTCATTTGAAGCTGTTTATATTGCTATGAATTCAAATTTACTAATCTTCCCTTTTGAAATGCCAAAGCTGCTATTAATTCCACCAGTATATTTTTTCATCTGAGATATTGCATTTTTCTTCCCTTGAAGTTTTTTCAGGTCCTTTTTGTACCTTCAGCATTTCTGTTTAAATCTGATCATATATAATACAATTGTAACAACTGTCTTTATGTCATTGTTTACTAGTTCTAATTTTTGTGATCATTTTTTATTGGTTTTGATTTATTTTAATTGATTACTGTTCTTATAATGAGTTATGTTTTCCTGCTTCTTTGCCTCTCTGGTAATCATTGATTAGAGTCATAATTTGTTGGGTAATGCATATTTCTTGAGGCTTAATATGGTATGTGGTTTAATTATTTGAAAACAGTTTGAATTTTTTAGGCTCTTGATTTTATGATTCCTTAGGTGGGACAGAGCAGTACTTCATCTAGAATTAATTTTTCCCTCACGAATGAGGCAAGTCCTTAATATTTAGCTCAGTGCCCCATGACTCTCCCATGAGTTTTCATTTCCAGCTTGTGGGAACCAGTTATATTTCTAGCCTGGTTTGAGAGTCAGTTGCTGTTGCTGCTGCTAAGTCACTTCAGTCGTGTCCGACTCTGTGCAACCTCATAGACGGCAGCCTCCCAGGCTCTGCTGTCCCTGGGATTCTCAGGCAAGAACAATGGAGTGGGTTGCCATTTCCTTCTCCATGAGAGTCAGTTACTCCTCCCTCTAATCCCATCAGAGGTGTTTTTTTTCCTTTCTTTTTCCCTCTGACCTTGAGTAGTTTACACATACATGCACGCGCACACACACACATTCACCCACTCATTAATATTCTGCTGAATACCAGAGGGAGATACTCCTTAGGCCTCTTTGACTACTTTCTCCTTTCTGGTACTTTCTATGGATTCTAGTTACCTTGGTTTTTCCAAATTCTCACCTGTTTCCTCAACTCAGGGGGTTTGAGGTAGATCTCAGATCTCTCTCTCTGTCCAGAGCCTGAAAACGCTCCCAGTACAGTAACCTGGGACAATCATGGGATTCACTTTGTTTATTTATTGTCTCATTGCCTGATGTCCAGGGTCTTGAAACCATTGTTTTATATATTTTGTTTGTATTTAGTAGTTTAATATAGGAGAACAAATTGGGTCTCTTTTATTCCATTTTGGTCAGATATGAAAGTCAGAAACTCATGTTTAAAAGTCATATTCATGGAATGGTTTCCTGCCCTAATGCAGATGAATGAATGAAATAACCTGCTCAAGTCTGTCCCCCTCTATCACCCTGAGTCCTGTATTCTGCTACTTGGATGCTGTTCTGAGACGGAATTTCTCCCGTAATCTGGATTTCCTTTTGAGGCCCATGATTTGCCTAGCCTGAATCATATCAGGCTGTAACCATATTTAGCTCTTGAGAAGGAATTTTTAAGTGCTGTCACTCTCAGGCTGCAGGTCTTCACAAGCTGACATTGTCATTATTACCTTTATCTGATTCAGTGTCATAGAAACCCAAGTCTCAGACACATCATCAATAGAGTGTTTAAAAAGGCTAACATCTGATAAATAATCACCCACCTCTCTCACCCACACATACTTTTATGGACAAAAAAAATTGCTTCTGAGGCTTCCTAAAAAATGAAGGCACTGCCATGATTATTATTGTTAAGAGCTGGTGAATATAGAGCTGAAAGTTTACCTCTCCTTGTGGTTCTTTGTCCATTTTAGCTTTTAATCTGAAGTGCTATAGTCCTACCTATGGTATAGGCTTCCACTTGGGCAATTACAACTTGTTAGAAATACTAAATGGGCTTTGGTGGTAGAAGCAGAACTTGATTCTTAAAGCCAGGTCTTATCCATGGGAGTCCATGGTATTTCTTAACAGTGGTGGTGGCCTGCTATTGTCTCTCTCTCTTCCCTCTGGGTCTCCTGGGCTCCCCAGCCAGGGCCTCAACTCCGTGGGAACCTATTACAGCATATTGACTCTTTGACTCTAGAGTAGAGCCTTTTATTGTTCAGTTAGCTTTTAGTTGTGAAACATGAGATTGAAGCTGCAAAGACCTAATCCAATCCTCTTTTTAGAGATAGGGAAGTGGAGGTTTTGGAGAATATGGGAGATGCCCAGGTCATACGATGAGGCTGTGACTAAACCAGTGATAGAATACAGCACGCTCCACTTGCTAGCAAAGTTAAATACCATAGTCACCAAGTCAAGTTCTCTAGAAATACCCACCCAAAATGATGGATATTGCCTATACTCCTTCATAAAATTTTCACAGGATTAGGGTTTGTGGCAGCATTTCTTTGGATGACCTCATTATGTAGGAGGTGAATCAGGCCCCCAGTTTATATCTTTTTCAAACTCCTTGCTCAGACTTCTTTGCCAAAACTCTCTAGATCCTAATAAGGATTCTATATAATAGGAGGAGGACACTATCTTCTATTTTGGTAGATGACTGTATACTTTTAAAAGCAGTAGTATTTAAGGGTTTTTTTTTGTTTGTTTGTTTGTTTTTCCATTTTTTCTGTAATGGAGACTGGTCATATTGAACCATCCACTAATCACCCACTCCCTCTTCCTGACAGAAAGGCGTGTGTGTGATGGGTGTGAGAGGTTTCTTTTCCTGTAGATCCCCTGGAGTAGGAAGTAGCAATCCATATTCTTGCCTGGAGAATCCCATGGACAGAGGACCTGGCGGGCTACAGTCTATAGGGTCTATATACAGTCTGTAGAGTCTGACATGACTAAGCCATGGAGCATGCACGCATGTGGTCTCAGTGAGGCTGCAAATCGAGTTGCCCTGACTTTTTACTGTAGCTATCAGTGTTCCAAGGAGTTTTATTTCTTCAGATTTTTCCTTTTGCTGGCCTTATATAGACAAAGGATGTCATGTGACTCAAGTTTTTTCCAATCAAACTGTTTCTCCCAGGACTACAGATATTAAATATGTCGCTTCAGGATGAGGACCAATTTAGAGGTCATTCATTAGGCTTGTAATAGATATAAAATTAATGTTGTGACAGATTTCACCATAAAGATCAGATAATCATTTGTCATTAAAAGCTAACTAATATTTTACTTGCCTTCAAAAATATGGGTCCAGGGATGTGCTGAGATTGTGAATGATATTCAACAGCAATTATTTGGATAGAGCATTTCCATTTCCCCCAGTTTTCTTTGATTTTTCCCACTAAGTGAACCCAAATGTCAGCAGCTTGCTTGAAAGGAAACTCCATCAAATCTGATGCACATACTTCATAAGTGAGAATCCTCCAAGCCTGATTGATGAAGGTACTTATCAAATTAGACAGTATCTAACTCAATGGTATATATACTCCACAGACTGTACTGAAACATATTTGATTTATTTACATATTTAGATAATTTCCCCTGTAGGGTTCATGGTCCTGGCTTTACTTTCATATGATCCTAGCCTCCTTTCATAGGCAGGGGGTCAAGGAGTGTCTGCTGACATGGAAAATGCTTATTCCCATCAGTTTCCAATTCTGTAGCTTGTCTGATAACCTCCCAATAAAGTCCTTCCTATTGCTTAAGCTATCTGGAATAACTTTCTATTACTTGTAGTCAAAGAATCGTAAGTGATACACATCTTCACACTGCCTGAAGAAGTCAGTCATGGCTGAGCTTGGTACATACATTTACTGTATAACAAAATTGAAGCTTAAAGAGAGTTAATTACTCAACATTTTAAGATTGTTAGCACATTATAAGTGAGTTAGCTGCTGCTGCTGCTGCTAAGTCACTTCAGTCGTGTCCGACTCTGTGCAACCCCATAGAAGACAGCCCACCAGGCTCCCCAGTCCCTGGGATTCTCCAGGCAAGAACACTGGAGTGGGTTGCCATTTCCTTCTCCAATGCATGAAAGTAAAAACTGAAAGGGAATTCGCTCAGTTGTGTCCGACTGTTCGCAGCCCCATGGACTGCAGCCTACCAGTCTCCTCTGTCCATGGGATTTTCCAGGCCTGAGTACTGGAGTGGGGTGCCATTGCCTTCTCCCAGTGAGCTAGCTGCAAAGCTGGAATTACAGTTTGTCTCTTGACTTTTAATTCTGTACCTTAATTTAACTATGTTGATTTAAGCACTGTATGCTTTTTATTTTATTCATTTATTTTATATTTTTTCATTTATTTTTTAATTTCATTTTTAAAGTCTTTATTGAATTTGTTACAATATTGCTTTTGTTGTATGTTTTTGTTTTTTGGCAGCAAGGCATGTGGGATCTTAGCACCCTGACCAGGGAGTGAACCTGCACCCCCTGCTTTGGAGGGCAAAGCCTTAACCACTGACCACCAGGGAAGTCCCTTGTGTGTTTTTTATTTTATTTTTTAATAAAATTATTTATTTTTAATTGGAGGATAATTGCTTTNGGCATACAGCAAGTTCCCACTGACTGTCTACTTTATGTATGGCAATGGATATGTTCCAGTGCTACTCTTTCCATTTGTCCCTCTCTTTTCTTCTCTCACTGTGTCCACAAATCTGTTCTCTAGTCTGTGTCTCCATTGCTTCCCTGCAAATAGCACCATCAATACTCTTTCTAGAGTCCATATATATACATTAATATATAAAATTTGTTTTTCTCTTTCTGACTGACTTTGCTCTGTATATGGGTTCTAGGTTCATCCATCTCATTAGTACTGGCTCAAATGTGTTCCTTTTTATGGCTGAGTAATATTCCATTGTATATATGTACAACAACTTCTTTATCCATTCATCTGTCATTGGACATCTAGGTTGACACTTGATAGAAGAACACTCTCTGAATTCAGGCTGTCATAGACTTAGGTCCTGAAATAAGGACTGGAACACAAATAGTTGATCTGGAACATGATTCCAGGAAACACCAGTAAAGGAGTGAGGAACTGAGATATAAGGGAAGACCGATAAAGGATGTGTTCTCAATATCTGGAGCTTACCCCCCTAGAGAGTTCTGAAAGCCTCTGTTATGGACTGACTTGTGTCCCCCTAAATGTTTATGGAAGCCTCCACCTCCCATGTGACCGCATTTGGAGACAGGGCCTTTAGAATGGTAATTAGGGTTAAATGAGGTCCTAAGGGCAGGACCCTAATTCAACTAGACTGGTCTTCTTGCAAGGAGAACAAAAGGTGCTAGGGGAATGTGTACAGGGCAAAGGCCGCCGGAGGACATGGTAGGAAGGCAACATCTGAGGGATGTGGAGAGAGGTGCAGGCTGAAACCCTAATCTTGGAATTCTAGGCTCCAGAACTGTGAGAAAATACATTTCTGTTATTAAGCCACCCAATCTGTGGCAGCTTATTATAGCCGCCCAAACACTAATGTGGCCAGTACATACCACACGCCTCAGGGTTATCCCACCTAAGGCATGACAGCAGCAGGATGTATACATCCTCATGTTTCTCAAGTGTGATGTCTGGACCAGCAGAATCTCCATCATTTGGCAGCTTTCAGAAATGCAGGTTCTCAGTCCCATCCCAGACCTACTGAATCAGAAACTCTGGGATTGGCCCTGCAGTGCATGAACCAATCAAAGCCTCACCACTTGTAAAAACACCTGGTGTTTCCCACTGAAATTTGAGAATTTCTGTTATCGACCAGTTCTAATCAAGAATTAGTTAAGGACTGCTCCTGAAGGCTGCCCCTGCCTCTCTGGCTGGCCAGGCAGGTGAACAGATTGGGTTCTAGTTGTTCATGAAAGCCACAGACAGACTCATGTTTGGAAGGTAAGCTGGTATGAGCTAAAATGAGAAGGGCCAAGAAAGATGTGTGTGAAGTAGCACCTGCTCAACTAATCATGATGACTGTTCTGAGGAAGTATCTTCTATTGTTGGGCACTAGAAGTCAGAAGTACTTCTTTGCAACTTCTCTCTGGTCTTCCCTTTAGTTGAAATTTCCAAGAGACTAATGTTTGTCTCTCCACATATGTGGTAATATTTTTGAGAACAGCAGAGCATAGAAAGAGAGGGAAAAAAAAAAACCAAAACCCTATGTATTACATTTCAGGAACTGCAATCAGGATCTTAAATGTGCTTAATCTTTGCAATAATCCTGAAGAGTAAATATCATTATCCTAATTTTACAGATGAGGAGGTTGATATATAGAAAAACACTTGGCCAAGATCCCATAGAAAAGGAAATGGTGAAGCTAGGATCTGATCCTGTGTGGGCCTGACTCTAAATATCCATGCTCTTTCCACTCTCTGAACCCCTAGGAGTTCATAGTGATTTCTCACATATGATATATTTTGACATTTTGTTGTGAGCATGTCTGGAAGAATGAAAATTTAGCCTGCAGTTGGAAACTTTCACTTAATCTACATGAGCACTGAGGAGAGGAAGCCAAGCCTTAGACTCTATCTATCACGAACACTGGAATTTGCTCAAAAGGCAAAAAAAAAAAAAGGGGGGGGGNATGGTTGTTCCTAAGAGATTCTCCTCTAACAAACTCTTTGTTCTCCTCTAACAAACTCTTTCCAATGCAGCTTTCTTAGGAAGCCTGGGCACCAGCCCAGCATGCCTAACTGTGGTCTTGTACTTCTCATCTGTTGAGTTTAATTGTGTGCACAATATTCCTTTAATAAGAAAGCTGGGGCACCTCTGTTTTCACTGCTCTAGCAATATGGGGAGCCCACAGAAAGATTCTTGCACAGGAAAACTACTTAGGAAAAAATCCTCATTGATACCAAATTCCTGGATAGATGCAAATTAGAAGATTTTTGATTGAAGAGAACTCTCTCAGTGCCATTCAGTCTAAACTTACCCTTAAGGATGAAATCCTCCTTGGAACAGACGGTAAGCATAGGCCTCCTTGGACCACCAAGCACACAAGCTGTGAGGCCTCCACTTCCAGTGGAGAGCAATTGGAAAATCAAAATGAAAACTAGAGTTTTTCAGAGACTTATGACCTGAATGTGGCCTCCATTAGCAGGAACAAAGCATGACTCTTTGTACTGGGATATATTGCTATCAAGCTCCATCTTTCATTATTTCTTCCAGTTATCAGTAGGGAAATGGTGAAATAGGCAATATTTATCTCTAGGTCCCCAACCTTTCATCTTTTGATTTCACCTCCATTGTAGGGGACCAGGAGATTAGACAGTGAGGGCTAACATGTCTCTGCTCATAAATGTATAGATGCCAGCTTCTCTCCATGCTGTCGTCCGGGACATCTTTAACCATCATTAAGTGAAGCCATTCCTGCCAGACCTCTTCCTGGGCACTTGCCCTTGTTAACAGCAACTCAATGGCAAACAAACATGCAATTTGGGCATCTATTCCTATGCCTAGACATAAGATTCTTTCTTACAATCATGGCTTGTTTTTTCTGTCCGTGGTATCTTACTGTGTTTGGAATACTGCTTGGAAGTAAGAGTCACCTGATCTTTCACTGAATCTTTTTTTCTAGTTTCTCTTGAAATGGCCTGATTTTTCCCCCTGGAGTGCTCCCCAGAACCCCACAGAATCAGTATTTTTAAGTTATACCCTTCTAAACTCATTACTCAAAATTAATGAATATCTTTTTAGCATTTTTCATATGATGTGGTATCATACAAAGAAATACATTGCAAAATATTTATAAAGCTATGACTATATAGTATACATACATGTATACATACATGACTGTATTCTTTTCACAGATGATTTTAAAATCAATAATTATGTCACTGGCACTTTTTCATCTTTTGATAGACTTGGATAAAATTACTTTCAGGTGCTTAATTTCTTGTCCTTGTCCTTTTTTAAATAATTTTTTAAATTAAAGTATAATTAATTTGCAATGTTGTATTGGTGTCAGGTGTACAGCAAAGTGACTCAATTATATATATATATATGTATTTAGATATATACTTTTTATTTTTCAGACTCTTTTCCATAATAGGTCATTATAAGACATTGTATATAGTTTCTTGTACTATATGGTAGAATCCTTGTTGTTTATTTTATACATGGTGGTGAGTATATGTTAATCCCAAACTCCCTATTTTTTTCAATTAATTATTTATTTTAATTGGAGGATAATTACTTTACAGTGTTGGGGTGGTTTTTGCCATACATTGACATGAATAACCCATGGGTGCACATGTGTCCCCCCATTCTGAACCCCCTCCCACTTCCATCCCCATGCCATCCCTCTGGTTTGTCCCACTGGCTTTGAGTGCCCTACTTCATGCATCAAACTTGCACTGATCACCTATTTTATGTGTGGTAATATACATGTTTCAGTGGTCTTCTTTCAAATCATCCCACCCTCACCTTCTCCCACATAGTCTAAAAGTCTGTTCTTTACATCTGTGTCTCTTTTCCTGCCTTGCATATAGGATCATCTTTACCATCTTTCTAAATTCCATATATATGTGTCAATATACTGTATTGGTGTTTCTTTTTCTGACTTACTTCACTCTGTATAATAGGCTCCAGCTTCATCCATCTCATTAGAACTGACTCAAATGTGTTCATTTTTAATAGCTGAGTAATATACTGATGTGTATATGCACCACAACTTCCTTATCCATTCATCTGCAGATGGACATGTAGGTTGTTTCCATGTCCTTATTTGAGGCTCCTAATATTGATGCTTTTGAAATGTGGTGTTGGAGAAGACTCTTGAGAGTCCCTTGGACTGCAAGGAGATCCAACCAGTCCATCCTAAAGGAAACCAGTCCTGGGTGTTCATTGGAGGGACTGATGCTGAGGCTGAAACTCCAATACTTTGGCCACCTCATGCAAAGAGCTGACTCATTGGAAAAGACCCTGATGCTGGGAGGGATTGGGGACAGAAGGAAAAGGGGATGACAGAGAATGATTTGTCTGGATGGCATCATCAACTAGATGCACATGAGTCTGGGTGAACTCCGGGAGTTGGTGATGGACAGGGACGCCTGGTGTGCTGCGATTCATGGGGTCACAAAGAGTCAGACACAACTGAGCGACTGAACTGAACTGAATATATATAACTGATTATAGGGGGCACTAAATTATATTCTCAGCAGCAGAGAATAAGAGTTTTTGATTCTCTCTGTCCTAAGTGTTACCCTTATTCTTCCTCTCAGGTGAAATTATACCCCTGTCCTGACTAGCCTTTGACACAAAATAGAGATTCTAGAGAAAGCAAACCACTAAAATAGAAAGACGCAATAAATTCATACACACACACACACACACACACTATCCCAAGGTTGTATTTTTCTTAGTTAACCTTGTAAATTAAGTTCTTCTGCATTGATGAAAATATATTTTCTTCTGCCTGACTCAATTTGGGCTGTGAAACATTATCCTTCAGACTATTTCTGCTATTGGTCTCTTCTTGAATATAAGTTGTAGCTTTTATGACACACATAATATGCATGTTCAGTAATGTTTAACAATCGTTTGTCAAGTCTGTGCTAAGAGCAGGGCTATGCCAGACATGGAGCAGGACATGACAACCCACTCCAGTATTTTTGCCTAGAGAATCCTGTGGATGGAGGAGCCTGATGGGCTGCCATCTATGGGGCTGCGCACAGTTGGACACGACTGAAGCGACTTAGCAGAAGCAGCATGCCTGACACTGGGCAATGCTGGGGGAAGAAATGAATATGACGTGGCCCTTGTGCATTGTGAGTTTTCTCACAACTGAGTGAACGATTGTAGTTGTAACCCAAGGCCCACTGGGTATGCAGAGGCTGTGTCAGAGGAATCAAACTCAGTGAGATAACAGATAAGTTATAGTAATATGGTCGCTCCCCTTAAAACTGCTTTAAATGCTCATTGTGAAACATGCGTTAATAATTTATTAAGTGCTTCAGATATCCTATTTCATTCAGTCATCATCACATCAATGTGAACTAGCTACTGTCATCCGTTTTTCAAACAGGATGGGTCTCCCTAGGTGGTGCAATGGTAAAGAATCCGTCTGCCAATGTAAGAGATGCAGGTTTGATTCCTGGGTTAGGAAGATCCCCTGGAGAAGGAAATGGCAACCTGCCCCAGTATTCTTGCCTAGGAAACCCCATGGACAGAGGAGCCTGGGAGGCAACAGTCTATAGTGTCACAAAAGAGTTGGACATAACTTAGTGACTAGACAACAAAACAAAAACTGAGGATAAGCAAGTTGCCTGCAATTGCATTGTTAGAAAGCATTGAAGGCAATGGAAAGCCTTTTGGGAAAGGTAGGGTTTGTGATCTAGAAAAAAGGTCAGGCTTCAGCAGACATCTTGGAGTTAGAGGGATCAGGCAGGGAATAGAACCTGAGAAAACCACTGCAGTAGGACAGGGAAGGCCAGCTATAAAGAAACAGGATTAAGGAACAGAAGCCAGGAGATGATAGAAGATAAAGGAGGATAGGATCTAGTATGGAAAGCCTAGAATGCCAGATTCAGGGTTGCAGCTTTTATCGTGTTGGCAGCCCAAAGGTCATGTTCTAGAGCCTGTGCAGAGGCTGAGAGATCTGATCAGAGCATCAGAAGGTAAGTATCATTTGATTGGATGAGACTAGGAGTTCTGTACAGAATGATAGATGAAGTCATGGTATATTTATATATCTAAGTGTTATATTTGAGATCGTAGGGCTAGAGATGTGAACACAGAAACAATTATGATTCAGATTTCATAGTCATTTGTTCCTGAAATTGAACTGTCCTTAGGAACCCCACAGCACTGTCCATCTATCTCACTGATCAGTTTCATCTCACCAGTGTGTAGCCCAAATGTGCACACTCATGTTCAACTCAAAAGAACAAAGGTAGATAAATTTGTAAGGAGCTTTCCACCACTCCCTTTTGTTATCTCTGTATATTTTAAAATCTAATTTCTAAATAGACTTGGTGCTTTTTGAATGTAGGATTAGCCTTCAATTTATGTTTTTCTAAGTATACAACACTTAACACAGTATTTTTATGTATTTGGTATTAAGCATGGAATGAATAAACCACAGATGAAACCCAGACTAGTATCCCATACTTTATTGTCTACGCCTAAACACATACCTAGAGCTGCGTCTGGATCTCTACTGATCTCGAGCCAAGGTCCATTAACAGGGATAACATTTAGCACATTTAGACACGAGAAACCTATTTACATTTATATTGGTGTCTAAAATCATCTGTTGGGACTGAGCTCATTTTAATTTATTACAGTCTTTACCGCCTGCCAGGAAGCAATGAAGTACTCAAATTTCACTTGCATTTCTTAGTAGGAGCCCAGCCTCAATCAATATTTGGGGGGATGACAGTTTTGGGGGAGGCTCAAGATCTGATTCTAGCTGATACGTTATGATCATTCATAATAGAACTATCATGAGGATTCTGATGAAAGAATTTGCCAACAGCTGTTCCCTGTATTTAGAATTGTTTCTGAATCCCATGGATAATCAGCGAGCACATTTCTCTGAGGATAGATCTTGGTCGCCAGAAGCTCCTTATAACAAGAGCACTGGGTGGGGAGTCTGGAGATCAGCTTTCTCTCTAGAGCTTAGGTACCCGTGAGCTCTGTGAAATCGTAATTGGTCTCCTGAGAGATGGAGGTGATGATTCAGCCTCAGTTCAGTGCAGTCGCTCAGTCGTGTCCGACTCTGTGACCCCACGAATCGCAGCAGGCCAGGCCTCCCTGTCCATCGCCAACTTCCAGAGTTCACTCAGACTCGAGTCCATCGAGTCCGTGATGCCATCCAGCCATCTCATCCTCGGTCGTCCCCTTCTCCTCCTGCCCCAATCCCTCCCGGCATCAGAGTCTTTTCCAATGAGTCAACTCTTCACATGAGGTGGCCAAAGTACTGGAGTTTCAGCTTCAGCATCATTCCTTCCAAAGAAATCCCAGGGATGCTCTCCTTCAGAATGGACTGGTTGGATCTCCTTGCAGTCCAAGGGACTCTCAAGAGTCTTCTCCAACACCACAGTTCAAAAGCATCAATTCTTCGGCATTCAGCTTTCTTCACAGTCCAANCTCTTTCAGAATTGTCCACAGTTTATTGTGATCCACACAGTCAAAGGCTTTGACATAGTCAATAAAGCAGAAATAGATGTTTTTCTGGAACTCTCTTGCTTTTTCCATGATCCAGCAGATGTTGGCAATTTGATCTCTGGTTCCTCTGCCTTTTCTAAAACCAGATTGAACATCTGGAAGTACACAGTTCATGTATTGCTGAAGCCTGGCTTGGAGAATATTGAGCATTACTTTACTAACGTGTGAGATGAGTGCAATTATGCAGTAGTTTGAGCATTCTTTGGCATTGCCTTTCTTTGTGATTAGAATGAAAACTGACCTTTTCCAGGCCTGTGGCCACTGCTGTGTTTTCCAAATTTGCTGGCATATTGAGTGCAGCACTTTCACAGCATCATCTTTCAAGTTTTGAAATAGCTCAATTGGAATTCCATCACCTCCACTAGTTTTGTTCATAGTGACGCTTTCTAAGGCCCACTTGACTTCACATACCAGGATGTCTGGCTCTAGGTGACTGATCACACCATCGTGATTATCTGGGTCATGAAGATCTTTTTTGTACAGTTCTTCCATGTATTCTTGCCACCTCTTCTTAATATCTTCTGCTTCTCTTAGGTCCATACCATTTCTGTCCTTTATCAAGCCCATCTTTGCATGAAATGTTCCCTTGGTATCTCTAATTTTCTTGAAGAGATCTCTAGTCTTTCCCTCAGGAAAAGACTCAGCCTCAGGACTTTAGAATCATCTTAAGGCCAGCTTGCTCTGGGCAAAGTCAATAAAGCCATCATAGTCAACTGAGAAGCAGGTGGGAAGAAACGCTACTGAGGAAATCTGATCAAAATTAGATCAAATCAAGGGTTTGGGAGTGAGAAGAAAATTTGGAACCACTCCATGGAAATCTCCCTATTTGCTTTATAGTCCATCAGCTTTTATAATCTTTTCTTGACATCTTCTCTTTAGGTGAAGTCATATTTTGCTTTACATCTCTCTCTTATAACTTTGTTGCCATTCCCTTCAGATCTTTACAAACCTTCATGCTTTGTAGAAAAATACTTGGGAGGTAAGGAAACAGGCCTACATTTTAGCAAAACAGAAAAAAGAAGAGGTTATCATGAGTGCATTTTCAGGACGTTTTAAAAAAAATTGTTGGAGTATAGCTGCTTTACAATATTGTATTCTTTCTGCTCTACAGCAACGTGAATCAGCTATGGTATACATATATCCCCTCTTTTAGGATTTCATTCCCATTTAGATCACCACAGAGCACTGATATAATTCCTTGTGCTATACAGCAGGCTCTCATTAGTTGTCTATTTGATACATAACCATTTATATATATCAATTGTAATCTCCCAATTTATTCCACCCCTCTTTACCCTCTTTGTGTCCATCAATTTGTTCTCTACATCTGTGTCTCTATATAGGTTCATATGTAGAAGATGTGGTACATCTATACAATGGACCACTTTCTTTGCTCTCTTGGAGTCAGAGGACGAGACAGTTGGATAGCATCACTGATTCAATGGAGATGAGCTTGAGCAAGCTCTGGGAGATGGTGAAGGACAAGGAAGCCTGACGTGCTGCAGTCCATGGGGCTATAAAGAGTCAGACACGACTGAGTGACTGAGCAATAACATGGAGTCAGACAGAATGGGTTTGTATGTGAGCTGTTTTGTGAGACGGTTCGCGTAAACTTGCACAGACACTTGCTTAACTTCTCCCAGTCTTTGTGCCCTCATGTGTAAAAGTGGAAATGATAAATGTATGTGCTTTAAAGGGTTACTGGAAGATTAAGGCATTTAAAGTGCTCCTGGGTAGGCCTATGTTGATGAACAGAGCGGTTACCCTCAGAGGGTGTACTCCCCCTGATATTTTGGAGCATGCAAAGTTGAATGCGGTGAGGGCATCTTCTATAGCAGTCCATATGTTGTCTGACGGTTGACATATACCCTCCAGTTTGAGCATCGTGGAAATGCAGAGAAAGCATATATTTAAAGTGAAAAATGGAGAATCTGGAAATCATAGAGCAGGTGATACTGGATCAGAGAAATGAAGGATGGAAGAATTGGGTTAAGGGAAGGGAGTAGGTAGCTGTATGTATTATATGCTATATGTATGAGGCAGGTACCACCATCCTCCAATCTACCCATCTTTCCCTCATTTACCTTCCAGTGCCTCTTGGTAACTTTGAATCTCCTTGAGGACAGTCAGTGATATTCCGTTTTAATATTCTTTCACCTACACACACACACACACACACACACACACACATATATATATATATATATATACTGCAAGGCTCTTCCGATAACATTCTGAGCTCCTTACTACCCACATTCCAATAGCCTTCCCTAGTGTTCTTTCTCCTTCCCCCTAATCATTGCTATACTTTTTTGTAGGACTAAATTTCCAGCCAATGAAAGGAAGATGGTGGAGTTACTGAGCTCCCTCTATGAACCAGACTCTATAGGGAGCATTTAGGTAGGTAGTATTATCTCATTAGAGTTTAGGAAATTGCAGCTGATAAAAATTAAGTATTCTGTCAGTAGAAGTGAGGATAAGAAATAAAAAGCATAGTAACGTAAAAAACCTTGAATTTCAGAGTTTTAAAATAACAAATATGTGTTTCTTTGCCTTTCTCATGTTCCTTTCCATTCTGGGTTGTCTGGTAGCTCCATTTGACATGTTCAGCCTGGCACTCAGGCCAATAGAATGGACGTTCCCAGTGATGATCTGCCCATGAGGCAGAGGGTCAGAGGAAGCACGATGCATGGTGTGCTGCTTCAGAAGCATTCCACCTGGAAATGACATGTGTTACTTCTCATCTTTCAGTGGACATGGCAAGTCACAAGGCCATATTTCCTCCCAAGGGGGAAGGGAAGTCCAATCTCGTAATCTAATCCAGGAAGAACTTAGAATGTTAGTGAACAGACTAGTGACTGCCATATTGCCCAATGATTCCTTGGTCCATCTGATTCGTAAACATGTGCTCTTAGAGACAGCAACCCCTGCCTCTTAGCTAGGGTTCAGTTAGGCCCCACTAAGCTAATAATAGACCTTTAAGAACCAAATATTTGTTTGATTTCTAATGGTGAAATTTCAGACCCTGCTTAAGGTAGAGATGAAAGATTTAAGCTAAGGGCCTGAAAGGGCTCTTCAGATTACACAGTATAGGACTCTATTCTGTGGCCTATGAGATCTCTCCCCACTTTTTTTTTTTTTTTAGCTCTCCTTTTTAAGTCTGTACCAATTCCTGATGGAGATGAGTCAGACTTGGGATTGTAAACAGAGAGGCAGGCAAAGAAGTGACAAGAGCGTTGAACACCTTATGCGAGAGCTATATCTTGCCCACAGCTTTGCCATTGATAACCCATAAGCTGTATGAACTTGGACACATGTATTCCCCTTGTCTCAGTTTTTCCTTCTGAAAGATGGAGCTATTTTAGATGGACTACTTCTCAAGCTGCAATGTGTTTATGAATGCCTTGGATAGTTCTTTAAAATGCAGATTCTGAATCAGTAGATCTGATGTGAGGACTGAGAGTCTTCATCTCAAAAAAGTTCTAGGTGATACTGAAACTAGACCCCTGGATTGTACTTTGAGGGCCAAGACCTAGTTTCTAAGGCCAATTCTTAGAAGTCAGCACACATCATTTGCATCAGAGTGCCAGGCACTCTGCTAAGGGCTTCTACCAACTAGAAATACATTCCAATGAGGAAGCAAGACAAGTAGATGATTTCAAAATAGTATGAGAAATAACAAAGCGGAAGTTTGTTACAAGGAAATGAGATGCCACGGAACCAGGGAGAAGTGACTGAATTGATGAGGGTGGGAGGGTGATGGTATAGATGTCAGAAAGTCACAGATCCTGTGGACGAGTGCTGAAAACTGTCAAATGTACATATAAAGGGAGTCTCTTTATCTCCGTGGACATTCAAGAACTCCTTTGTCCAAGGGAGGCACAGCTGTGGGGACTGGAGAGGAATTATTTTGATCAGTAATCTTGACCACTTCATCTCTCTCCGTGATTGCTTTCTCTGTGGCTTCCCATACACAGCTGTCTGTGGGCACCACGCTGATGAAAGATTTACTCCCCTGGCGGAAAGCTGGGGTCTGTTTGGAAGCTCTGGCAAACAGGAAGCTGGTGAGTTTGCCGCAGAGGCAGCACCTTCGCCCCCGCTCAGCTCCCAACAGGCCAGAAGCAGTGAGTCAGGGAAGGAAAAGCAGGTGGGTGGAGAGAGGATGCAATCTACATCTGTACCAGGCAGGGATTAGGTTTTCGAAAAGAACACCTGAACACACAGCCAGCCACCCGGAAGGAGACATGAGGTGTTCCTATCCCTGAATAACAAGGGGCTAAGCAGAAAGCAGCTTGATTCAAGGACTGTGGAGGAGGGGAGAGGGCAGGGGAAGGAGGGAACATCCAGGGGTGTAATCTTCCTCTGGCTGAGCATAGGTTTATACTGAAACAGTTAATGTGATGCCAAAAGGTGGTCACACTAAAAAAGGACCTCAGGTGTCAGTTGGGAGAAGTGGCTTCTGGCACCAGCTTATGGTGTGACCTTGGGGAGGTCAGCCTCTTTCTGAGACTCAGTTTTCCCAGCTATGTGGTGGGAGTGTTGGGTACAATTTCTTGGGTGACTTCTCACTTGAAGAGTCTCTGATTAAATTTTCATGTCGAAGTTCAGTTACCTTGTCCCATCAATATCTAACAGAGATCACCTCTTGCACCCTCAGCACCTCCACCTGCCACTTCTCCTGTACAATTAGATTTGTGGTTGAATTTGGTAATCTCAGAATCTGTATGTTTATCCCCACTGATCAGATAACTAGCCAGATAAATACATCTTTATTCAGGCTGTGAGCCTGAACTTTTATATATATGTTTGGCTGTGCCAGGTCTTAGTTGCAGCTTGTGGGATCTAATTTTCTGACCAGGAACTGAACCCAAGCCCCCTGCATTGGTAGTGCAATCTTAGCCACTGGACCCAAGGGAAGTCCCCTGAAACTTCATTGCTTTCAGAGAAGGAACTGTGCCTTGAAAACCACCATCATCCATGCTGGGTCTATTGTAGCAGTTTCCCAGCCACTCCGGAGGCACTCTTGTAACCGCGACACTTCCTTATCCAGGTGTAGTCCAGGAGATCTTCTGTCATGTAAATAAGATGGCTTCACTCCCTGCTTACATTGGCCTCCTTATATGTACAGTAAAATACAAACTCCCATGTGGCCTACAAAATCCTCTATCTTCTGACCCCCATTAGCCTCTGAAGTCCCAATGTTGTAGCCATGTGTTCCAAGAAACAAACTCACTCAGAAGGACAATACAGATAGTGGAGTGCAGTTTATTACACTGGCGGACCCAAGGCAGAGTCTCCTCTTAGCCAAGGACCCCAACCAGTTTTTGTGAAAACCTTATATACCCTAAGTGCACAAATCCACTTCCCCAAATACCCTGACAATCAAAGTTAACTGTGATTCATATGCCTTAAGCCTAGGTAGTTAACAGTGGACAATTATCAGTAGGCCTGTGGTCATTCCCCAATAAGCATAATAGAATGTATGATTCTATTCAGTCACACAGATAATTAGGGTATTCTTTTAGCAACGGAGAGCTCTGAGGCTCTTCCTTCCAGGGGCTTGATTTTCCAGTTGTTATGTCGTTTCCATAGATATTGGGCATATAGCTCAAAGTCCACAGTCTGGCCCAAGGTGGCGTCCTGCTTTCAAGATAGAGCCTGTTCCGTTTTCTCCTTCACCAATACTTAACCTCATCCCAAGTCTACTGTGTCCTACCCATCCACATCTATCTTCTGTTCCTTGAAAACTCCAAGCTTGGTCCTACCCCAGGGCCTTTGATCTTGCTGTTACTGTTGCCTGAAATGTCCTCTCTCCAGACCTGTACACGTGAGGCTCATTCTCATTCAGTTCTCAATGCAAATGTTGCCCCATCACTGAGACCACACTTGACCACACCAGCCCAGGCACTCCCCCTGCAATGTCATCCTCTGGCTCTTAACTTTGGTTTGTTGTCTTTAAAGCATTAATCATGACCTGATATTACACTACTTACCCTTTGCTTCCTGTGCTTTCAGCACCCCTGATATGCAAGAGCTCTGAGACCAGGAACTTTGTCGTCTTGCCTCTAGAGTAGTGCATGTACCTCTAAAGTAGGTGCTCAGGGAATATGAGATGGATAAATGGATGGAAAATAGAAGAAAGAGCGGGACAAAAGGCAATAAAGGGTAAAGAAGATATAGGTGAGAGAAAGTCACATTACTGACAAGGCATAGTCCTGAATGTTTTTCTTCATCAGTCTTGTGATATAACTTAATCTTTATACCACACCACATGGAAATGGAGAAGCACTCTGTTTGAATCCAGTCCTTGGTGGCTGCAAAACCTAGAGAGGTTAGTTAAGCAGGCTGTTGGACAGGCCCAAGCCCTAACAGGTGGAATGTGATGCCACCTAAGTAAAGAATTTCAGCCAGAGAAGAAAGGACGCAGTTTCAAAGAGATAGAAATGGCTTCCAGCTCCACAGTGCTTCCTGGACTCCCTGGATGGGGTCTTAACCACGCTCAGAGCATCAGAGCCTGAGGGGGTAGCTTAAGAGTTTGATCCTTATTTTTAAAGCAAATCCATCCAAGGGGAATAAGGCTTGTAGCTCTTTTATTTTGTGACTAACATTAACATGAGTAGGTTTAAGTGTGTGTTGAGAGATGGGAGGTGAGGACAGAGGGGCAGACCCTGAAAGACACCATGAAGAGGGATTCTGAAGCCTGGCTGCACATTACAGCCATTGGGAAGATTTTAAAGATATTCATGCCCAAATTCATTCCAAGTTGCTCTGGGGGGAGGCCCAGGCTAAGATACTTTCTGAAATCTCCCTAGGTGAATTATATAATGCAGCCAGAGTTGGGATGCCTAAAGAGAGGGATCCAGGAAGACACAGCTTGTTCTAAGACATCCCCTTCATCATCTGGGGATTATGCTGTGAAATTGCCAGGCAAACAACAATCTCTGAAAGCCAGCCACATCTAAGATCTGGGGATAGAAGCTTTGGGGAAGATGGCAGAAAATTTTATCAGACAGGTCTCTTAACCCCAGGACCTTGCAAAACAAACAAATATGGATTGCATACATTAACTGTCAAATAAATTAAGAGCAGGGTTTCTCAACCTTGTCACCATAGACAATTATTTGTAGTGGGGGTTGCCCTGGGCATCACAAAATGTTTAGCAGCATCCCTAGCCTATACCCACTAGATGCCAGCAGTGCCTGTTCCCAGATTATAGCAATCAAAAATGTTTCCAGACATTGCTATCTGGCCCTTGGGGAGTAAGATCACCCCTGCTTGAAAACATTTGTGGTTTACAATCAAAGCCTCTATGGTGAGGTGTCAATGTAATGAAATCTTCATTTCATTAGGGAAGATCGCAATGAATATAAAACTGAGGATAAGAATGCATTAAATTCTTAAAATGTATGCATAATGAAATTTTGGAGATAGTAGTTGGCAATTTTTCTTTTATTTGAAGGATACAGTTAAGTAGCCTTTTGCAGATGATTTGAAATGATGGAAATGGTAGCAGAGGTGGAGGCAGAGAAGTTGTGCCTGACACCAATAAGGCAAGCACCAAAGAAACAACTGATTTTGAAGCTTTGAAAGGTCCGAGGAGATCTTTGAAGCTTTATTATCTGGGGAGAGGAGCAGATTCATGTTTCAAGAGCAGAACATAGGTGGCCCTCTTCCAAAGATAGGGTTGATTGTACTTCTTGGGATTCTGACAGGGGACTTATGATTTTTTGTGGGCTTCTGAGGCAGAAACCCTAATCTCTCACTGCAGTGCCCTTGAGGTAGTACCACTTTCTAATGCGGGAATACCTGAAATGGATGCTTACCAGGTTTGGGAATTTATCCCCTTGACCTTGGCAGCTGGAACTTGTTTGCAAAATTGGGGAGATTGATAGCTCAATCATAGTTCAAGTTGCCTTCATTTTAAATTACTGTTGAACTGCCAGGCAACTTGTGGTATAAGGAAAGTGCACCGAAGGTACAAGAGGACACAAGCAGCCTCCAGGGTCGTTTTAGTCTGCAGGGAGTGAGGGACCCTCCAGGTTGGAGACGCAAAGGAACCGTGGACTCCATGACTTTTGCCACAGGTGTACTTTAAAGGGTCATTGACTTCAGTCACATACTTTTATGTAAACTGGCTTGAGTGGGACCCCCAAAGTGGCTGTACCCTAAGCAGGTGGGAGACCCTAGTTGCTGACTGCAACAATGGAGGCGTGGTGACAGCATTACTAGAGCACTGAGGACTACACAGCCTTTGCTCCCGTTTCTCTGGAATACACGAGGCCCAGGGAGCTATGTAACTCAGGGGAGTGGAAGAGCAACAGGGAGGGTGATGAATATTAAAGCCGCTGGTGACTCAGGGCTGGGTTGCTTTGATTCTAAGAAAATAAAGCCATGTGTTATCTCTTGTACTTGAGTCGTATCGAGTAATTCATTTGTGTTATAATAATGAATCTATTTTGGAATTTTATCTTAATGAACTAAACACAGTTGTATGCAAGGGTTTAGCTACAGGGATGTTCACTACCCCACTTTCTGTTAGAGTGAAAAATTGACAAAGATGCAGATGTTTATCGATTTAATACCAGTTAAATAGATTTTAGTTCATTTATACAAAGTGGTATGCAAACTATAAATATAGTATTGTGGAAATCCCTTTAATTAGTAGGGGGAATTGAGTATCTTTTAAATAGAAAATAGGTTACAATTACAAACACCACACATTTTTGAAAAATGAAATGGAACCAGCTTAAGTACACATATATCTAAAGAATCTGGAACATATATATTAAGGGCTAATAAGAATTTCTTACTGGTGGAATATGTTATTAAATTTTTTCTTTGTGTTTGTATTTATTCTGATTTCTCTACAGTGAGTATGTGTTGCATGTAAAACAACAAAATACATTTTAAAAGATAAGGGAGTAAGTATTGGAGGAAAAAGAACAAATCTCACCTGACAGTACTTGGCAGTAGTGAAGAAACATGGATTGGAAATGGATTTCACTCTTCTTTGGAGAATACCCCTTCTCTTACCTTTGTTCCCTCGATAAAACACTCTTGGTGGTGGAGTGGCAATGGATTATTTCACTTTGTCTAAAACCCTATCTTCTTTCAACTCCTGAACCGTTCCGCTGTACTGACTGAGGGGGAGCATTTTCATTAGAAGGTTGCCTGTGTTTCTCAAGGAGGAATAAGAGCGAGAGGTCCAACTCTTCCTCTCCTTCCCCAGTGCAATTCCAGTCTGCTTTATTCTTTTCCTCTTTAAACTCCCAGGGCATTTATTTTTATACTGTACAATTTAGATGGATTGCAGGGCATTTTACGTTGTTTTCTAATGATGTATGAGTCTTTTCCTCAAGCTTGATTAAACCTCAAATCCAGGATCCATCTTTTACATGATTTTTAGGTTGTTATTCTCTTTCTTATTATCATTACCATCATTAACACAATTGTTGGGTGGCTGAGGGAGAATTTCTCAGAGAGATGGAGTTTGAGTTTTGATAAGATTTGACTTTGATGATATGTTGGTCAAACTATATTCCATAAACCCAAGGGCAAATGGAAAATATTACTCAATATTTACAATAGTAAAATAGTAATACTGTGTTTGTGAACACTGTATAAGTATTGTATTCTTCCAAATCATGTTCACTTATATTCATCAATCCTCCGAATATTGAAGTGAATAGGGTAAATGAGTAGGAACTTTCTCCATTTTTACAGATAAGAGAAATAAAATACTGAGAAATTAGGTGACCATCTAAAATGATTTACAGTGGATTAGTTGCAGATCTGAGACTAGAATGCTGGTTTCTTGAGTTCATAACTGAAACTGGTTTCATATCAGCATAAAACCACAACTCTTGGCTGAACTTTAATATGTAGCTTTGATTATATGAACTCAACTTTTATCAGCAAAGTGATGTCTCTGCTTTTTAATATGCTGTCTAACTTCAGGGCACTGCACTATTCCTTGTGGGTTTCCTCTACTCATACCTTTGGGAAGCAGTCTTTCTATTACCCCAAAATACATACACCATTTGTTCCTGTCAGACTAGACTGATGCATTTGTAAATTACATTGGTTAATTCCCTAGTTTTCTATCTTGTCTCTGTTCCCTCCCATTTTATCCATCCTCCCTCCAAGTAGAGAGTAGATTCCATTGGAAAAAGGAGCTTCCTTGTTCCCATTTGTGTTTAAGACACTTCTGGAACTATGATTGCACACTGTCAATATTAGATTTTTTGGAATAAATTTCAAACAAAATATAGTGGATTGGTTTATGTGTTTTTATTTGCCCATAAATGAAAATCTTGGTTTTTTAGTTTGGTTTCATTTGCAAGATATAATAAGATTATCTTATAATAAAAGTAAAAAATTTAAGTGAATGGCAAGGAGAACTGTGGGTGGGAAGGGGTTTTTATTGTTGTTTAAAGGCCAACCAAACTGGAGAGGAATTGAAGAAAAGATTCATATGACATAGACCTTGTGAAGCAGGCATAGACTATTAGTTAAAGAAATACGAGGAGAAAAAGTCATGGGTGTAAATATCTGACACAGACTTCAGACACCTGAGATTTGTCTTGATTTAAGCCTTCTTTTCAGTGGCATTTATGAAATACTTGATTGTCAAATGCATTATCTCAGCCTATCGCTTTTTCCCCACAATAAAATGTCTTGAAGGAAATGGCAACCCACTCCAGTGTTCTTGCCTGGAGAATCCCAGGGATGAGGGGAGCCTGGTGGGCTTCCGTCTATGGGGTCACAGAGAGTCAGACACGACTGAAGTGACTTAGCAGCAGCAGCAGCAGCAGGAAAGTTGAATAAATATTTTTCTTAAAGTGATGTACTTAGTTTGCTAATAGAAAGTGTGTTTCAGTCTTTGGAGAACCAAGGCCAGTTTTATCTTCTTTCTTCATTAGATCTTTTGTAAATTGACTTTTTTTTTTTTTTTTTACAACAGCCACATTCTATAAAGTGAACTAATCAAAAAGCATCTTTAGGTAGATAGAAAATTANATAAATAATTACTGAGCATCCTGACTTTGTGAATTCAGCACTGATTCCTGCCCCACTGACTGTCCAATATAATGTAAGTATCTCACTTTAGGTCCATGAATCACCTGCTGAATCTTTGGAGAGACTCTTGGAAATATATTTTCCAAGATACTTTTGAACTTTGTTTTGCCAACTTTGTTGGCAAAGTAATATCTCTGCTTTTTAATATGTTGTCTAGGTAGGTTATAACGTTTCTTCCAAGGAGAAAGCACCTTTTAATTTCATGGCTGCAATCACCATCTGCAGTGATATTGAAGCCCCCCAAAATAAAGCCTGCCACTGTTTCCACTGTTTCTCTATCTATTTGCCATGAAATGATGGGACTGGATGCTGTGATCTTTGTTTTCTGAATGTTTAGCTTTAAGCCAACTTTTTCACTCTCCTTATTCACTTTCATCAAGAGGCTCTTTAGTTCTTCCTCACTTTCTGCTATAAGGGTGGTGTCATATGTGTAACTGAGGTTACTGATATTTCTCCCAGCAATCTTGATTCCAGCTTGTGCTTCATTCATTCACCCAGCGTTTCTCATGATGTACTCTGCATATAAGTTAAATAAGCAGGGTGACAATATACAGCCTTGACTTACTCCTTTCCCTATTTGGAACCAGTCTGTTGTTCCATGTCCAGTTCTAACTGTTGCTTCCTGACCTACATATGGATTTATCAAGAGGCAGTTCAGGTGGTCTGGTATTCCCATCTCTTTCAGAATTTTCCATGGTTTATTTTGATACACATAGTAAAAGGCTTTGGTATAATCAATAAAGCAGAAGTAGACGTTTTTCTGGAACTCTCTTGCTTTTTCAGTGACCCAGAGGATGTTGGCAATTTGATCTCTGGTTCCTCTGCCTTTTCTAAAACCAGCTTGAACATCTGGAAGTTCACAGTTCACATACTGTTGAAGCGTGCCTTGGAGGATTTTAAGCATTACTTTACTAGCATGTGAGATGACTGCAATTGTGCGGTACTTTGAACATTCTTTGGCATTGCCTTTCTTAGGGATTGGAATAAAAACTGACCTTTTCCAGTCCTGTGGCCATGCTGTGTTTTCCAAATTTCCTGGCATATTGAGTGCAGCACTTTCACAGCATCATCATTGAGGATTTGAAATAGCTCAACTGGAATGCCATCACCTCCACTAGCTTTATTTGTAGTGATGCTTTCTAAGGCCCACTTGACTTCACATTCCAGGATGTGTGGCTCTAGGTGAGTGATCACACCATTGTGATTATCTTGGTCATGAAGATCTTTTTTGTACAGTTCTTCCGTGTATTCTTGCCACCTCTTCTTAATATCTTCTTCTTCTGTTAGGACCATACCATATCTGTCCTTTATCAAGCCCATCTTTGCATGAAATATTCCCTTGGTATCTCTAATTTTCTTGAAGAGATCTCTAGTCTTTCCCATTCTATTGTTTTCCTCTATTTCTTTGCACTGATTACTGAGGAAGGCTTTCTTATCTCTCTTGGCTATTCTTTGGAACTCTGCATTCAAATGGATATATCTTTCCTTTTCTCCTTTGCTTTTTTGCTTCCTTTCTTTTCATAGCTATTTGTATGGCCTCCTCAGACAGCCATTTTACTTTTTTGCATTTCTTTTCCATGGGGATGGTCTTGCTCCCTGTCTCCTTTACAATGTCATGAACCTCCATCCATAGTTCATCAGGCACTCTATCAGATCTAGTCCCTTAAATCTCTCTCTCACTTTCATGTATAATCGTTAGGGATTTAATTTAGGTCACACCTGAGTGGTCTAATGGTTTTCCCTACTTTCTTCAATTTAAGTCTGAATTTGGCAACGAGGAGTTCATTATCTGAGACACAGTCAGCTCCCGGTCTTGTTTTTGCTGACTGTATAGAGCTTCTCCATCTTTGGCTGCAAAGAATATAATCAATCTGATTTCGGTGTTGACCATCTGGTGATGTCCATGTGTAGAGTCCTCTCTTGTTTTTTTGGAAGAGGGTGTTTGCTATGACCAGTGCATCCTCTCGGCAGAACGCTATTAGCCTTTGCCCTGCTTCATTCCGTGCTCCAAGGCCAAATTTTCCTATTACTCCAGGTGTTTCTTGACTTCCTACTTTTGCATTCCAGTCCCCTATAATGAAAAGAACATCTTTTTTGGGTGTTAATTCTAGAAGGTCTTGGAGGTCTTCATAGAGCCATTCAACTTCTGCTTCTTCAGCATTACTGGTTGGGACATAGACTTGGATTACTTTGATATTGACTGGTTTACCTTGGAAATGAACAGAGATCATTCTGTCATTTTTGAGACTGCATCCAAGTACTGCATTTTGGACTCTTTTGCTGACTATGATGGCTACTCCATTTCTTCTAAGGGATTCCTGCCCACAGTAGTAGATATAATGGTCATCTGAGTTAAATTCACCCATTTAGTCCATTTTAGTTCGCTGATTCCTAAAATGTCGACGTTCACTCTTGCCACCTCCTGTTTGATCACTTCCAATTTGTCTTGATTCATAGACCTAGCATTCCATGTTCCCTTGCAGTATTGCTCATTACAGCATTGGACCTTGCATCCATCACCAGTCACATCCACAGCTGAGTGTTGTTTTTGCTCTGGCTCTTTTCATTCTTTTTGGAATTATTTCTCCACTGATCTCCAGTAGCATGTTGGGCAACTATCGACCTGAGGAGTTCATCTTTCAGTGTCCTATCTTTTTGCCATTTTATACTGTTCGTGGAGTTCTCAAGGCAAGAATACTGAAGTCATTTGCTGCTCCCTTCTCCATTTGACCACATTTTTTCAGAACTCTCCACCATGACCAGTCTGTCTTGGGTGGCCCTACAGGCATGGCTCATAGTTTCATTGAGTTATACAAGACTGTGGTCCATGTGATTAAAGTGAAGACAATGTACAGGATCCAAAAACAAATATCAAGGGAATCCAGTCTACTAAAGCAAAGAATTAAGCCTGAAAGAGTGGCTGCTCGAGGGACACAGGGAACCTCAGCCTGGCGTCCCAGCAATCACATGAAGAGCAGGAGACCAAAGCCTTCATGTGCAGCTGCTGGGTGTTTGTGGATGAGATTCCACTCCAACCCTTGCCTGGTAGAGACTCTCTGGGAAAGGTGACCTCACATTCTTGCTTGCCCTGGACATTCTTGGTTTATACCTGTTGTCTCTGTATTGCTACTAATAATACTTGCCTCCCTTTCATCAATACCCAGGCTTGGACAATGAATGACATTGTTCATCTACTGAAGGGCTCTGTAGTGGAAGAATGGGCAAGGAAAGAGAGAGAAAGCATCCAGCTTCAGACAGAGAGATTGGGAGATGCTGAAAAATAAAGAAAATATCCATTTTGGCCTTGACTATGGTAAAAGAGATTTGTGTGTTTATTTGCTGAGTCATGTCCAACTCTTTTGTGAGCCCATGGACTGTAGCCCCCCAGGCTCCTCTGTCCATGGGATTATTCAGGCAAGAATACTGGAATGGGTTGCCATTTCCTCCTTTAGATCTTCCCAACCCAGGGATCAAACCTGTATCTCCTGTGACCCTGCATTGCAGATAGATTTTTCACTCACTGAGCCATCAGAAAACACTAC
>SJYQ01096216.1:613111-631530 GCA_006410935.1 Redunca redunca
TGCACTGATCACTGAGGAAGGCTTTCTTATCTCTTCTTGCTATTCTTTGGAACTCTGCATTCAAATGGATATATCTTTCCTTTTCTCCTTTGCTTTTTGCTTCCTTTCTTTTCACAGCTATTTGTATGGCCTCCTCAGACAGCCATTTTACTTTTTTGCATTTCTTTTCCATGGGGATGGTCTTGCTCCCTGTCTCCTTTACAATGTCATGAACCTCCCTCCATATTCATCAGGCACTCTATCAGATCTATTCCCTTAAATCTCTCTCTCACTTTCATGTATAATCGTTAGGGATTTAATTTAGGTCACACCTGAGTGGTCTAATGGTTTTCCCTACTTTCTTCAATTTAAGTCTGAATTTGGCAACAAGGAGTTCATGATCTGAGACACAGTCAGCTTCCGGTCTTGTTTGTGCTGACTGTATAGAGCTTCTCCATCTTTGGCTGCAAAGAATGTAATCAATCTGATTTCCGTGTTGACCATCTGGTGATGTCCATGTGTAGAGTCCTCTCATTTTTTTGGAAGAGGGTGTTTGCTATGACCAGTGCATCCTCTCGGCAGAACACTATTAGCCTTTGCCCTGCTTCATTCCATACTCCAAGGCCAAATTTTCCTATTACTCCAGGTGTTTCTTGACTTCCTACTTTTGCATTCCAGTCCCCTATAATGAAAAGAACATCTTTTTTTGGGTGTTAATTCTAGAAGGTCTTATAGGTCTTCATAGAACCATTCAACTTCTGCTTCTTCAGCATTACTGGTTGGGACATAGACTTGGATTACTTTGATATTGACTGGTTTACCTTGGAAATAAACAGAGATCATTCTGTCATTTTTGAGACTGCATCCAAGTACTGCATTTTGGACTCTTTTGCTGACTATGATGGCTACTCCATTTCTTCTAAGGGATTCCTGCCCACAGTAGTAGATATAATGGTCATCTGAGTTAAATTCACCCATTTAGTCCATTTTAGTTCGCTGATTCCTAAAATGTCGACGTTCACTCTTGCCACCTCCTGTTTGATCACTTCCAATTTGCCTTGATTCATAGACCTAGCATTCCATGTTCCCTTGCAATATTGCTCGTTACAGCATTGGACCTTGCATCCATCACCAGTCACATCCACAGCTGGGTGTTGTTTTTGCTCTGGCTCTGTCTTTTCATTCTTTCTGGAATTATTTCTCCACTGATCTCCAGTAGCATGTTGGGCACCTATAGACCTGAGGAGTTCATCTTTCAGTGTCCTATCTTTTTGCCATTTTATACTGTTTGTGGGGTTCTCAAGGCAGGAATACTGAAGTGGTTTGCTGCTCCCTTCTCCATTTGACCACATTTTGTCAGAACTCTCTACCATGACCAGTCTGTCTTGGGTGGACCTACAGGCATGGCTCATAGTTTCATTGAGTTATACAAGGCTGTGGTCCATGTGATTAAATTGAAGACAATGTACAGGATCGAAAAACAAATATCAAGGGAATCCAGTCTACTAAAGCAAAGAATTAAGCCTGAAAGAGTGGCTGCTCGAGGGACACAGGGAACCTCAGCTTGGTGTCCCAGCAAATTACATGAAGAGCAGGAGACCAAAGCCTTCATGTGCAGCTGCTGGGTGTTTGTGGATGAGATTCCACTCCAACCCTTGCCTGGTAGAGACTCTCTGGGAAAGGTGACCCCACATTCTTGCTTGCCCTGGACATTCTTGGTTTATACCTGTTGTCTCTGTATTGCTACTAATAGTACTTGCCTCCCTTTCATCAATACCCAGGCTTGGACAATGAATGACATTGTTCATCTACTGCAGGGCTCTGTAGTGGAAGAATGGGCAAGGAAAGAGAGAAAGCATCCAGCTTCAGACAGAGAGGTTGGGAGATGCTGAAAAATAAAGAAAATATCCATTTTGGCCTTGACTATGGTAAAAGAGATTTGTGTGTTTATTTGCTGAGTCGTGTCCAACTCTTTTGTGAGCCCATGGACTGTAGCCCCCCAGGCTCCTCTGTCCATGGGATTATTCAGGCAAGAATACTGGAATGGGTTGCCATTTCCTCCTTTAGATCTTCCCAACCCAGGGATCAAACCTGTATCTCCTGTGACCCTGCATTGCAGATAGATTTTTCACTCACTGAGCCATCAGAAAACACTACCAAAATATGTATCTCCTGAAAATTAACAAGTAGACTGCATCCTTACTTAGCATGCAGGTCAAAACGTTTTATATATGCATTGTGGTTAAAACCTGAGACATTTTTAAAGAGGGACACTCACTCACAGTTTAACCAAATAAAAATAATGTTATACTGTCTTTTTTACCCTCTCTTCACTTTTTAAGACAAGTTTATTTTCTCTTCATTTTTATATTGAATAATATTTTATGAACAAACATTATGTACTGAATTTTCACTCAACATAATGAAAAGTTTTATTTACGTGTTGTAAACGACATTTAGGATGCCTGTTTTATTCTGAGTAACTGCAATTCAAGGAAAACCATTATATTGAACATTTAAACTGTTACCAATGTTTGCTGTTTGAACAAATGTCATGATAGACATTTTGAGTATAAATATTTCCTGACATTTAAAATAGATTCTCCGTAGTGAAATTACTGGGTCAAATATAAAGGTCACTGTTAAATTTCTTGATCCATGTTATCACCGATTGGTTTCCAAAAGGCTGAATCAGTTTTCACTCTGTTTCATTTTGACAGGATTGGACAGTCAGTTATTGAAACATCTTCCTGCACAGGTTATGAATATCTATAGCCCTTTGGAAGTGAGCAGTGTTCCTCCTCCACTGAAGGCCCTGATCAGGAATTATCCATAAATAACTGACAAGTTCAGGGCCATGAATCTGAGATGAGGAAAGGAGAAGGGGAAGAAACTGCAGGAGCCACAGCCTGTTACTGTGAATTTGGCAGTAGCAATTCCATAACTCAGACAGCCAAGGTATAAAAGGGATATTAAAGCTGTAAATAATTTCCAATTAGCACTATTATCTATGTCCTGGGCTGCCTAGCACCCAGATTTCTGTTGGTAACAAGAGCTGGGATGCTCCTTTGGCATGTGGAAGGAGCCCTCGCATCTTCTCTGGCAGAAGAGAGAGAATACCCATAGCACAGCCCAATGGTCTTCCTTGGGTTCTAAAGTACACAGACCTATTCAATGCCTAAATACATCCACTGTATTTGGGAGAATCCTGAGACTTACAGGTATTTCTGAAGATGGATGATTCATAATAGAAATGGAAAGAATGTGGCATTTGAGGAAGAAAGGATGGGGGTTGAAGTTTTGCTTTTCCAAAATAACCATATGACATTGGATGAAGGTGAGGGGGATGATAATGTGATAAAGATCTGTTCAGTAGATATACCATTTCTGCAGTGCATCAGATAGCATTCCTGACTCTGGAGATGTGTTAGTGAATGAAGCAGACAAAAACTGCCCTGGTGGAGCTGACTTACATGCTCTCAGTATATGACAGGGAAAAAACATAATAAGTATGCTGTGCAGTAGGTTAGAGGGTAATATGATGGCTAGTTTTATACACTAACTTGGCTGGGCCACAGTGTCCAGATATTTAATCAAACATTATTCTGGATGTTCCTATGAGGCTTGTTTTTTATTTTATTTTTTTTTTCTTTTTAAGATAAGATGGACATTAAAATGGGTGGACTTTGAATAAAGCAGATTACCCTCCATAGTGTGGGTTGTCCATATCCATTAAATTGAAGGTCTTAATAGAGCAAAGATTGACCTCACTCAAAAGAAAAAGAACTATATTGGTTTGGTCAAAAAGTTTGTTTGGGTGTTTCCACACAATAATATGGAAAAACCTGAATGAACATTTTGGCCAACCCAATATCAACAGAAGAACTTTGACCTTAAATTGCAACATCAGTTCTTCCCTGGAACTCAGGCCTGCAGCCTGCAGATTTTGGTGTTGTCTGCCTCTATAATTTTCTAAGTCAATCCCTTCAAATAAAACTTCTCTCTCTCTCCTCTATTTCTCTCTCCTCTCTCTCAGTATATTCTCTTGGTTCTATTTTGCTGGACAGCTGTAACATAGGTGATAAATATTATGAGAAA
Organism: Redunca redunca; assembly: GCA_006410935.1. Classification (NCBI taxonomy): domain Eukaryota; kingdom Metazoa; phylum Chordata; class Mammalia; order Artiodactyla; family Bovidae; genus Redunca; species Redunca redunca. The sequence continues at coordinate 617,189 of SJYQ01096216.1, forward strand.
AATAGGAAAATGAGAAAGGGGATTGAAAATCTATTGATTTCTTCCTTGAATCTTACCTCTTTCTCCTCCACTCTGATTCTAAAAATGTGGATTTAATACTGGGAATTGGTGCATGTGTTGTTTCTTTTGTAAGCAATTCCATGGATCTTAATAGGCAGCCAGTATTTGGCTTATTCTTTCAAAATAATCTGTCTGGATTTGAATCCCCAAGGTTTACTTACCCATGGAGATCATGATTATTGTCTCCTCAGGAGCAGAAAATGACTTTTTTTTCCTTCTAGCAACAGAGTTTATGGCCTCTTTGAGCTAACAGATACAACAGAAGTTCTGGAGTTTAGCCATGTTCCAACTTTAATGATTATAAAAATCAGCTGGTATGATGGTGAAAATGCATCATCTTAGGCACCAGTCCTAGAATTCTGATATAAATGGGCTTGGGCCCAGGCATCTGATTCAGTTGTTGATGAAAAGACACATTCTCTGAGAAGCATGATCTCATTCAGATGTCTCAGCTAAGGCCAGAAAGGGGAAGTGATGGATTTAAGGTTACCAAGTACCCCAGGAGTATAGGTCCAATCCTTTTTCCCTTTTCAGCTCTGGCCTCTTACCCTCTGCCAGTGTCTTCCCTGGACCAGCACCATTAGTATCCACTGCAATCTTACAAGGAAAGCATATTCTTAGGCCTACCGAGTCAGAAACTGGAGACCCTGAAATCTGTATTTTATAACTCCTCCAGGTGATTCTGGTGCTTGCTAATTTGAGAATCCCTGCTTTACCCCCATTTCTTGTGAGCTGCTACTTTCAGTATGTAATAGTCAAAAGGTAACCATGTGGCCCTTATTAGAGGTGTTAGGCGTCTCCATGGTGATGTGGCATGACCCAGCCCCCTTTAGCCAGGTGTTGTCCATCAGCATAATTGTGCTTCTACTTAACTGAAGCTAGAGGCAGGGTTCTGCTTTTTTCCAGTCTGCTCCTTGGACCTTGAAGCCTGCTTGTCTGTCCAGCTTCTCCCTGGGTGCCCACAGCGTGCTTCCACCTTCAGCGTCAACACCAGGGTGAGTCACTTCTAATTATTAGATTTTACGGTGTATCATTTCCTCAGGGAGGCAAGAACTTGGGTCAGAATCTGGCCTAAGAATTTCAAAGCATCTGTAAAAGGAGAATAAGGTACATTGTCTATTAAGGACCGTGGGCTCAAAAATCAGATGTGAAAATTTCTTCCTGTGCCACATTTTCTCTCGTCACTGGACAGGGACCGATTCAGTCCTTTTCTTCACCCAAGAAGAGAAGGATGGGGAGGCCAAGTTGTGCTCATCTCACCCGAACAGTTGCTTAATGATAATGGTAATGAGCTGTGTTTTTATGGTGCGTTTCATCCAAATAATTTTACAGGCTGATTTTCTTTTCACCACTGCTTAAAACATACTTCATAGAGTCCCAAGGGTGTACTCTCAGAGCTCCATAACCGCTGCATTTGTTAAGTCTTCCCTGCTCCTTCTGCTTACACAGTCTGCAAAGAAAGATGGGTAATGAACAGTGGAGGTTCTGTAATTAAGCTTGCAGACTGACAGAAAGGAGATTTGGTCTATTCTGACTCTCTGGTGTGTCACCAGGTCCAATTCATTGATATGTTTTTCCGATTTTACATCTTTGTCAGGGTTTCTCTGGGGAGAAATTGCGTTAGAGTGTGAGGGTGGTGCGGCTGAACTACTAAAAAGCCAGTCTGAAGGCTGCAGACCATTTGTAGAAGAGCAGTGCTCTGGGATTGGCTCTCCTCTGATGAGTCCATTGCCAGGAATCAGCTTCCCAGCGTGTGGGGCCATGAGAGAAAGCCACGTTGAAGTGTATGCACCCTTGTGGAGAATTAGCCCGTAGGGCTAATGTATGTGTATGACCACAGGCTTTGTGTATGACCACAAAGCAAGCTGCTTCCAAGTCTCTAAACCTGAAGGTGGCGTGTGATTGGGCTGTGATGTACATGGCTCTTTGTTGAGGCACAGGGAAGGGTATAATTGGGAGACCAGGTGAGATTAGGCAAGACCTGTCCTAGAGAGTGGGTGGGTCCTCTCTTGATGGCCATTGGAATAGCCTCTCGAGCAAACAGGAGGGCAAAAGAGTCTATGAGAGTGTAATTCCTTTTCAAAAAATCCTGGAATGAGTTGTTTCATCTGTAGATATACCGACAGAAATGTTTTTGTATGTCCTTTGTGTTTATCCTTAACTCCTTATTTGCTCAAAAGTAAAAATAAGTCTCAGCAATTCCATTTAGACCTGTCCCCGAACTAAACTTGAGTTTGCTCACCTGCAAGCAGTAAAGCCAATCTACTGACTCTGGGTTGTGGTGAAACAAAGGGCAGTGTTTACTGCAGGGCACCAAGCAAGGAGTCCAGGGCAGCTGGTGCTCAAAAGACCCAACATTCTCAAAAGCTTTCAGGGAAAAGTTTTTAAAGGTAGGGTGAGGGGGGATGTGGTGTATATAATCAGCTTGTAGATGTTCATCTGATTGGTTGGTGGTAAGGTAATCGGGAGTCAGCATCAACAACCTTCTAGCTTCAGCCCCTATGAAGTCTGTTACGTGCTTTGAGGCAGCGTATAGTTAACTTCTTCCACCTGGTGTGGGTTTCAGTATCTGTAAAACATTAAGGACATGGCTCAAAATATTACCAATAGCCCTTGAGTAGATAAGGTTCTTGCATTTGTTTAATGACTGAACTATTATTATTTTGCCTTGCTTGACTGTTGCCCTTTCTTTCTGCATTTGTTCACTTCTCTAAGTTTAGTGTTAGACTAAAATTTTTCTACAGACAAAAGGCAGATGGAGGACATGGGACAGGTGGAGTGGGCTGGATATCTGTCCTGGGAAGGCCCCTTACGTCCTGCTTAGTTACAGACCTGCTGTATGAGATCTGCTCTCCAAAGGTGTGACCCAGGGAATCCTATTATTAAAAGCTGCTATAGAGGTTGATGGATGTGCTTGGATGCATTTGGCACTTGGTCCATGGGAAACGTCTAATTACAACTCAAATTTGGGATTTATCTACAAGTGTGCACTCAGTTTCCACTTTTTGCTGTTCAGGTCACCCGCAGTCTCTCTGTTATTCAGGTTTGATTCCTGACTTGGGCTGATATAGTGGTGATGATTTGGCTGCATTTCCTGAACATTTGCTGGTTACCAAATCTGGACCATTTGTTCATGCATGACCTTCTTTGATTCTCCCAGTCATAGGTCTTGTGCTCAAGGCAACTGAAATTCAAAATTATTTGTTCCAGGTGACGTAGTTAGAAAGTGATGAAACCAATATTTGAACCCAAGTATATTTGACTGTACGTCCTACACTTTTGATAACCATGATGTATCAAGACTCATTTATGTTCTTTTAAAATTATGTAGATAAAGCAATGAGTCTGGAAGAGTGGAAGAGAAGGCTCTAAGTCCAGTAACATTATAGACAGTGATAGAACCTTTCTATGACTCCTTTTTCAGCCCTGGATTCTTTTCCAGGTGCTTGAGCTGTACACATGTAGGCCACAGACTGCTTGCCATAGTCCATCCTGTCCCTAGTCTTGTCTTCTGTAAGAACACAAGGACTTCTCATCTATGTGATATCTTGCTTTCATTCTCCATCCCAGTGTGGAAAGTTGCTCTCTTGATTCTACACCTCTAGCTCATTCAATAAAGCATGTGTTGCATTTGTCTTGGCATAACCTGTCTCTTTGCAAGTGTGTGATCAGTCTAGAGACTTAGGCTTTCCAGAACTGCTCAATTCACAGTAAAGAATCTGACTGAGTTACAAAACTGATTGCTAGGTAGAGCATCATTAAGTGCGGGGGTGGGGGGTACTGAAAAACTGACAAGAAATCTATGAGTCATGAGTTAATTTTGTGGAATCTTTTCCTTTTTTAAAATAGTTTTCCCAAGAGATGCAAATACACAGCTGTATAATAGCAGATGTGTCTCAAATGACCCTTAAAGGCTGCTCTCTTTTGCATGACTGGTGGATTCCTTTCAAATCTGGGTCATACCTTTTAATCCCTCAGGGTTATTGAGAGACATACTACTGGGATGTGAAACAGACTATGGTACACAGCAGGCACATATGGAACAGGTAAATGAATTAATGAAGGCAGTATTTCCCAAAGATAGAATGAATACCACAGGTAGCAAGACAACTTGGGTAGATTCATGGGCATTTTGCAAATTTTAGTAGTTACCTCTAATCGGTATTACAGAAAAACTAGCACATTGAGCTGTACACTAGGATATAAATTTCAGTAGAAGTGAATTATGGTAATTAAATATGAGTTGTAGAAGTATGGAATATATGCATACTTTACGTAGCAGTTCATCTTTAGAAACAATAGGTGAGTTTGTAGTAAGATACTAAATTTGATCATCTAAAATGGGAATAGAAAAAAATGTGTGGCATGGGACTTCATTAGTAGTTCCATGGTTAGGACTCTGCGTTTTCACTGCTGAGGGCTTGGGTTTGATGCCTGGCTGGGGGACAAAGATCCCACAAGCCTCATAGGATGACACCCCAAAAAGATGTGGTATGCAAAGGCAGGGAACATTAAAATGAAGAGGGGTGCCTTGAAAGGAGAAAGGTATCCAGAGGAACCACCTGACACTATAACACTGATCTTTTCCATGTTTTATCTGTAGGCTTAACCTCTCTACTCTCTCTTTTGAACTCTTATTACCATCCTGCCTTGAAAGCTCCCTTACCAATATCAGAAGGGTTTCACAGCTGTTAATTGTTGAGAGAAATCCCATCCTAGTTTCTTAAAACAAAATAAAACTGGTTGATTTTTCCTCTGAGTTGGAGCTAGATGGGGATGGAATGATTGCAGAAAATCTGGAGGCGTGTTTATTGATCCAGTAAAAGTCATGAAGTAGTCATGGTGGGCTGGGGACAGGTATCACTTCGTAATGATCTCTTAGTCTTGGGAGATACCAGGAAAGACCTTAGAAAATTGCTTCATTCAGGACTGTTTCACATCTTTGGAGATAAGAGTGTCTGAGGCTCAGAGAGAAGCAGTGACATCAGTGAAGCAGCACAGTGACAGGCAAATTGCCCTTTTTGTTAGTTTGGGAGCTAATGGTGGATTCCATATAAGCTGTCCTGGAGTAGCCCAGGGGTTTAGGGGAGAGAGAAGGAGTAGGGGAGAGACGCAATGAAAGCTTTCAATAAATCTTGTATTGGCAATTGAGGAAGTTAGACTTTCTCAATATATTCTCCAAGTATTGTTCAACCCCATCTTTTACTAAAGCAGTAATTTAAAAAAAATTTTTTTGAATCAAGAACATTTTGGGAATCTAATAAAAATTTAAAAAAACACCTGCACAAAAAATTTCATATTTAAAAGAATATAGTCTCCCCCTAAATCTAAAGACCCCTGAATGGTGGCCTTCAAAAGTTACATCAGTGTCCTAATTCTTGAAACCTGTGAACATTATTTATAAGTAATATGAGTAAATATGACCTTATATGCCAAAAGATCTGTTTAAGGATTTTGAGAGAAGGATCTTATCCTGGATTATCTAGGTGGATCTTAGAACAGTAAGTGTTCTTACAGGCTGTGAAGCAGAGGGAGATTTGACCAACACAGTGGAGGAGATGATATGACCAGAAGAGCAGACCTTGATATAACATGGCCCTAAGTCAAGAATACTAATGAGTTACCAGAGGCTGGAAGAGGCAGAGAATGGGTTCTCTCCTAGCACCTTTGGAGGGAGTTTGGAGATGCTGGCACCATGGCTTCAGACTTCTGCCTCAAAGACAGTGAAGAAATTTCTATTGCTTTAACTTATCCAGCTTATGAGAATGTGTTACAGCAATCAAGGCAAGCAAATACAGCCTCCGATTCCAGAAAGTAAATACAAGGCTCTTGAGAATCCATACTACCATGATTAAGAAACATGTGATGGGAAGGTGACAGTGTAGTTTTCACTTATTGTTTATACCCACAAAAGCTTAGTGTCCTGATGGCTTGGGGCTGGTGCATGGGGAGGACCCAGAGAGATGTTATGGGGGGGGAAGTGGGAGGGGATTCATGTTTGGGAGCGCATGTACACTCGTGGTGGATTCATGTCAATGTATGGCAAAACCAATACAGTATTGTAAAGTAAACTAAAGTTAAAATAAAAATTAAAAAAATAAATAAATAAATAAATAAATTTTTCCATAAACCTAGTTGCTTTTCATCAAACTTAATTTCCCCTTATCTTGGGATCCCTTGTGAATGGGAACTATGTCCTTAGCATATTTGGAAAGGATAAACATGAGTCATGATGGATACATTCTGGTTTAAACTGTCTGCTTCAATAGTTGTTGACCATTTCAAACTATTTCTGACAAGGCAAACTATTTCTTCCAAGACACAATGTCTCTATATTAATGTTAATTTTGAAATCCCTAATTAAAATGAAGAGGGTAAAGTGATAATTAGATTCAGTTGTTATAAAATTATAAGAATAAAGAAATCCTAATTCTGGTGTATGATTAACAAGGAAACAAATCACAGAGAAACAGAACCTGTTTCTGCTGGACAGGACTTGAAGGAAAACCCTGTATAAGATCTAGTTCCTGTCTGGAAATGAAGTGGTACTTTTCCATAATGTGCTAAACTCACTTTGAGCCCACAGGTCACTGGTTCCCTAATGTAAAAGTGTTCCGGGACAACCCAGGTGACTTACTAAGATTAAGATCCTGGGGCCTTCCACAGTAATCTATTGAAAAAAATCTTGGGAGGACTGGCCAGGGAATCTGCATTTGTAAGTAAGTTTCCCAGTGGATTATTTTCCAGGACGTTTATGTAGCATATTTTAAGATTCATCACCTTCGACTTTTCTCTAGAAGCTTGTCTTGATGGGATCCAGAGATGGGATATTAAGATCCAAATGGAAAAAGTAATTGATTTTATATCATCTCCTAGCCTGTCCAACTAGATAGAATGATCATATCATGCAATGATCATGTAATGGAATCAACTTGGGAGAAGAGAGATTGGTATCACTTCTTTATCCAAACTGGCGATATATTTTTTAAGTGTCTGGTGTTCACTGGTTAATTTGATCAGCCCATGTGAACTTGTCAGGTAGATTTAAGAAAAGATGGTACTCCCTTTTCTGTTATTTTTCCCAAGCCAGGTTATTGTCTCCTTGTGCTGGTGTGTCTCTGTCTTACACCTAGTGTTCCGTTATGTGCCTTCATTCAGGGTTGTTAGTAGAAAACAATAGCAACCACCTTTGGTTAGTTTCAAAAGAAAGTGATATTGATTAAAAGAATGGATAGTAGCATATAAAGAGTATTCAGGAGAGCCAGAAAACCAAGCTTTGAGGTCATGAAGTTAAAAAACAATGCACCAAATTTGTCTCAAGTTGATTTAGAGGATTTCCTCTGCAGCTGGTTATGTGACAAATTGTCCTTACTTCAGCATCCAGCTTCTGATGAAGAGCCTGGGATGGGATCATCTGATATAAGAAACCCAGGTCATATATCCATGCCTAAACCGAAAGGGCTAACTGGAAATAAGATCATGTGGTATTTTCAACTTCTGTATTGGCCAATTCTTTCTTACATAGTAGGGAACTCCTCAAACACAGGAAGAAGGTTCCTTTCCCATTGGTTGTCAAACATTATGTTTTAATTCCAACTTCTTTATTTCCTCCTTTATAGTTTTTACCCATTCTTCAAGTGCCAATACATATTTAGCCTTTTCTAACAATGTTCTTAGTGACTCAAACTACATTGATCTTTCTTTTCTGCTCTATCTCACTAACAGACTGAGTCACACAATACAATTGTAAACCATTTTGGTCTCTTTGCCTATTGTCTCTTGTGCATACGTCTATTCTCCCGAAGATCAATCATCAGCAACTCTAGAATAGACTCTCTATTGACTACTTAAACAGTTGGATATTGGGGAGCATGTGTGGCTCTGTTGGGGGCCATCTGCTAATGCTTGTTGATGGGCTTCAGCAATTATAAGCAGAAAAATATCAATTGCCTGCAGTGTGTAAAATGAATATGAGCATAATAAATAAGAAAGATCAGAAGCAAACATAGCATGGACTCAGTCATAAAAGAAATCAACTTTAGAGAGGGACCTAGAATAATGACACCTAATCTGATGATGAAATCACTTGCAAAGTGACTAGAAGATAATATTTACATAAAAGAAATATGTTTCCGGCCCAGCAGCAGACTCATCTAGAATTTTTCCCCAATAAGTTTCTTATACTCCTGGATAGTAATAGTTGGAGTAGAACGTGTGGACACCTCTTTAAAAAATTGCTGGGCAGCGTCTTCTTGCAATGATGTTTTTTGCACAATGGCAGTGTCTATCAGATGGACTAATTAAAGAGATTAATTAGTTCCCATGGACCCCCAGTCTCCAAAATCTAATGTCTGATGATCTGAGGTGGAGCAGATGTAATAACAAATGAAGTGCACAGTAAATGTAATGCACCTTGAATCATCCCCAAACTGTCCCCTCCACCCCTCTCCCCCAGTCTGGGGAAAATTTGTCTTCCATGAAACCAGCTCCTAGTGCCAAGAAGGCTGGGGACTACTGCTCTGTAGTATCCTCAGTATCTTTTTTCCCCATTTAAGTCTGTCCCTAATGAAGGTACTTGATATCTCAGTAACCTTGAGTTATTTGATCATCAGTCTGTGAGAATAAATGAGGTCAGACTAACTTTTAATTGACAAGTTAAGTTTCTAAGTGATCTACCCTCTGGGAAAATTCATTTTAGCCACACCTCTGTCTTTTCCTCCTTCCCAACTAGGCAGTGGATTTTCTCAAATCTCCAGGAAGGTTTGCACAGATGCTCGTGAGTGTGTCCACCCTGCAGAGCACTAAGCTTCAAGGGGTGTATTAACCGTGTGCTGGAGCCTCCCGGTGTCATGGCTATACAATGATGTATGGTCAAGTGACCAGAAGGCCCCTCAGTACTGCACCATTAGGTGGTCCCCAAAGCAGTGCTGCTTGGCTCACCCAAGTTTATTCCAGTAAACTAACTACACCATTCTTTCCTCTCTGAGTTAATCGAGGAATTTATTCCTGCCCCCTATTTCCCTCCTTCACGCCCCATCTGGATGTGTCTAGGGTCAGATTAAGTATGGATCTATAAAAGCTGTCATAATGTGTGCAAGGTCTGGACTTCCCTACTGTGGTCACCTGTCACTGTGTCAAGATGGTTCTGCTTGACATCTTTCTTTCATGGGATAGGCTGTTTTGCAGGAGGTCCCTTGGCCCTCTTGTTTCTCTGTTTCTACTTAAAGGGATTTCCAGCACAGCAAGCTGATGTGGGAGATTTGAATGTGGAGGCAGGAAGGAAAGTAGGGAAGATGGACACTTTTAACTAGTCTTGTCTTGAAAAGATATCAGATTTTGAACCTCAGATGAAGATGTTCTTTGCTCCCAATCTTTCACTTAGTCATGATAGTGAATTTGCTTCTAAACCTGATCAAAGATACTGTACAGGAAGAACTGCCAGTTAATGAACTTCATTTCTTAAATTTTTCCAGCTTATTTTGTCTTAGTGCGTGCATGTGTGCATGCCTAGTCACTCGGTCTTGTCTGACTCTTTGTGACCCCCTTAGACTGCAGCCTGCTAGGCTCCTCTATTCATGGGATTCTCTAGGCAAGAATATTGGAGTGCATAGCCATTCCCTTCTCAAGGGGATCTTCCTGAACCAGGGATTGAACCTGGGTCTCCTGCATTTCAGGTGGATTCTAAAGACAGTCTGATGCTCAAATCTTAAGTCAGTATCTTTTTTTTCCATTTAAATCTGTCACTAGTGAAGGTACTTGAATCTCAGTAACCTTGAGTTCTTTGATCATCAGCCTGTGAGAATAAATGAGGTCAAACTTTTAATTGACAAATTAAATGGGCTCCAGCACACTGGCTAATACACACCTTGAAGCTTGGTGCTCTGTAGGGTGGACACACTCACGAGCATCCGTGCATACCTTCCTGGAGATTTGAGAAAATCCACTGCCTAGTTGGGAAGGAGGAAAAGACAGAGGTGTGGCTAAAATGAATCTTCCCAGAGGGCAGATCACTTAGGGAGCTAGCCATGAAGACCTTTAATACTGTAGTCACCAAGAGAGCAGATCTCATCAGGAAGATATCAGAGGTACCCATGTGGTTCCTCTTGCCTGAGCCATGTTGTCAGGCTGAGGGTTTGTCATCTCTGGGTCCTGGTTCTTCCAGGGGCATCTATGCTCCAGGAATCCAGGGGATTTGACATGGCTTATGGGTTTTGGTGAGGTAGAGAAGCAGAAAGAGTGAGCCTTGAATGCTCAGAGCAGTATGAGGAAAGGCACCTTTGGGCTAAGGAAACTAAAGCTTTATTGGTAAGCCTCTCTGAGCAGGCTGTAAGAAGTCAGGGGAAAAAATAGAGGGTAGACTGTTGCAAACTAAGTTCTATTTAACAAGCACTTATTGACCGTATTTTATGATCCATAAAATATTCACCGTATTTTATGTGTTAACCTTGCATTATGTTTGAGCATATTAGTTATTAGAGCTGGACATTGGAATTGTATGTAGAATTTGTTTTTGAAAAAGTGCACCAAGGAGATCAGCCCTGGGATTTCTTTGGAGGGAATGATGCTAAAGCTGAAACTCCAGTACTTTGGCCACCTCATGCGAAGAGTTGACTCATTGGAAAAGACTCTGATGCTGGGAGGGATTGGGGGCAGGAGGAGAAGGGGACGACAGAGGATGAGATGACTGGATGGCCTCACTGACTCAATGGATGTGAGTCTGAGTGAACTCTGGGAGTTGGTGATGGATGGGGAGGCCTGGCGTGCTGCAATTCATGGGGTCACAAAGAGTCGGACACGACTGAGCTACTGAACTGAATGTCCTTTCTTGGTCTACATATACTTCATCGATTTCTTTGGGGACAGAATTTGCAGCTCTAAATGAAAACAGTACAAAGACAAGGTCAAAAAGTCCTCTATAGCTGATTCTATGTCCATGCCCATTTAAGACCTTCTCTGCCGTTGTGAAATGGAAAATTCACAGTGCTTGTTCTTGAGATGCTAACAGCCTAGTAGGAGAATCTGGTATGTCAACAATTAAGACCATATGACTTCTAATGGTTTAGAATGTTCATGAGTAGCGTAAAGATTGCAGCATACCCTATCCCCAGTCTTTTTACACTTGTGTAGACAAAGGAAATGGTCTAATTTTTTTTTAAACTTCTTTGGTTTGGTGTCAGACTATACTATCTCATTTTTTTCCTCTTATTTTCCTACTTTCTGCATCTATTACATTATAAAAGAAGTATCTACTCCTTGCTGGTTAGTGTCATTGATGGTGGATTAAAAAAAATTATTGAGTGAAATGTTTCTGATTGCTAATTTTTGTTTTCTCCTGTTCTGGGTGGTTTTGATAATTAGTATTTTGTTTTAAAAAAACAGCCATTTTATTTGTTTTTGTATTTATCTTTTTTAATAAAATTGGAGTATAGTTGTTTTACAGGGCTGTTTCTGCTGTACAACAATGTGAATCAGCCATATGTATACATATCTCCTCTCTTGAGCCTTCTTCTCACCACCTCCACATTCCACTGCTCTAGGTCATCACAGAGCACCATGCTAAGCTTCCTGTGCTATACAGCAGATTCCCAGTAGCTATTTTACACATTGTAGTGTATATGTGGGAGAAGGCAATGGCAACCCACTCCAGTGTTCTTGCCTGGAGAATCCCAGGGACGGGGGAGCCTCGTGTGTCATGAGGGTCTATGGGGTCGCACAGAGTCGGACATGACTGAAGCGACTTAGCAGAAGCAGTGTATATATGTCAATGCTACTTTCCAAATTTGTCTCACCCTTGGCGTCCCCTTCATGCCCACGTGTCCATTCTCTACATCGATGTGTCTATTTCTGCCCTGCAAATAGGTTCATCTGTACCATTGTTTCATAATATCCCATATATATGTGTTACAATATGGTATTTGTTTTTCTCTTTCTTACTTGAATGAATGAATGTGAAAGTCACTCAGTTGTGTCGGACTCTTTGTGACCCCAGGACTATATAGTCCATGGAATTTGCTAGGCCAGAATACTGGACTGGGTACCATTCCCTTTTCCAGGGGATCTTTCCAACCCGGGGATCTAACCCAGGTCTCCCACACTGCAGGCACATTCTTTACCAGCTGAGCCACCAGAGATGCTTTTCTGACTTATTTCGCTCTGTGTGTCAGACTCTAGGTTCATCCATACCAGTACAAATGAGCTAGTTTCATAGACAAAATGTTTTTGTATATGTTTGTCATTCAAATAACACATAGAAACTCTATGCTATCTCGTTATGTCATTTCTTTTTCTCAGTATTTTCCCTCCAATAAGCTGAACTGGAGTTTGTCTAGCTCATAAGATAGTGTTTTTTACTTTATTTACCATTTTTAAAAAGCACAGTTGTGTTTTCTTTAAAAAGAAACATACTTGGTTTTGGCTGTGCTGTCTTCTTGCCGCTTAGCAGGCTTTCTGTGGTTGTGGTGAGTGAGGATTCCCTTCCAGTTGCAGTGCCTGGGCTCCTCAGTGGGGTGGCTTGTCTTGTGGAGCATGCGCTCTAGGCAAGCAGGCTTCCCTAGCTGTGTTGCATCAGCGCAGTAGTTGAGGTACAGTGGCTTAGTTGCCCCGCAGCTTGTGGAATCTTTCTGGACCAAGGATCAAACCTGTGTCCCCTGCATTGGCAGGCAGATTCTATCAACAGGAAAGTTTGTCATCATGTTTTCTATTATGCTTTGATGTTTCCTTATTTATTCTTTCATCTTCTTTCATTTGGTTTATTATGTTCTGTTTCAGCTTTTGTAGGGAGAATAAAGTTTTAAAAAACGAATTCAGTTTGGCTATAATTCGAAGCACCATTTTTGCTCCTTCCAGTTGTAACATATGATATTTTGATTGTCATTCAGTTTTAAGAATATCCAATTCTTACAAGAATATTTCCAGTTTGATTTTCTTTATAGCACATGAGTTATTTTAAGCTTCCAAATCTTTAAGGTTCTTCTTGTTGTTTTCTAATATAATAAATTGTTGTCATTGGTCCTTTGTGGTATAGAACCTTCACACTTTCTATAAGTTACATGAGTTTTGAAACATGTATATTTATTACTTATTGGGTGAAGGGATATATATGACCCAGTGTGTTATCAAATTTTTCTTATAAATATGTAAGGCTCAATTTTTTTTTATTTGCATTTATTTTTTGCAGCATTTATTCCCGGGCCATAAGTTTTTGTTTCTTCAGTTTCTTCTGGGGTATCTTTTTCTTCTGCGCAACCTCCTCTTCTGGTTTAGGAACGATCTGTTCTTTTTCAGTAAGGACCATCTCAGTGTGGCAGGGAGAGCTCTTGTAGGGGTTGATCCGACCATGAGCTCTGTAAGTCCTGCGCCGCATCCTGGGGGCTTTGTTCACCTGGATGTGCTCAAAGACCAGGGAATCTACATCTAAGCCCTTAAGTTCAGCATTACTCTCTGCATTTTTGAGCATGTGTAGTAAAAATTCATTGGAGAAGGAAATGGCAACTCACTCCAGTGTTCTTGCCTGAAGAATCCCAGGGACGGGGTAGCCTGGTGGGCTGCTGTCTATGGGGTCGCACAGAGTCAGACATGACTGAAGTGACTTAGCAGTAAAAATTCAGCACTGAACCTGCATCCAGCCCCACTGTTTGGCCTGTGCACACCTACCAACTCCACCATTGTAACGATGGAACGGCACACATTGCTTCTTTAAAGTGACATCCTTCAGATACTTGATGGCTTTTCAGATATGCATACCCTTTATGGCCTGGACAGTTTCATGAGTGCTCTTAAAATGAACATGATTTGAACCTCTTGATTTGCATGATTTTTGTGGGTTTTTCTGGGCCGAGTGAATAGTACACCACTTTTAGGGGTCATCTCAGGCCACTTATTGGAAAAAAGAAGAGGCATCAATTTTTTACTATACAAGTAGATTAAAAATCTGTCACTAAAGTTTTTCTTCTGTATCTCAAACTATGCATATGGAAGAACATGCAAGATGTTTCAACCTTTAATTTCAAAATAATTTTTTAGTTTCCAGAAAAGTGGTTTTAATAATAAAAAGAATATCTATATACACTTGACCTGGATTCAAGGATTGTTAACAGTTTACTCATTTTGTGTTTTGTCATTAATATAGTCTGTATGAATGTACACACGTGCGATTTTTGTGAACTATTTGAGAGTGTTGTGTCATGGCCCTTTAAACTGAATACTTAAGTATATATTTCCTAAGAACAGGATACCTTCTTAAATAAAGGGCGGTTATCAACTTCAGTGGGCATCCTAGGTGA
>SJYQ01096216.1:631748-658135 GCA_006410935.1 Redunca redunca
CTCTTGTAGGGGTTGATCCGACCATGAGCTCTGTAAGTCCTGCGCTGCATCCTGGGGGCTTTGTTCACCTGGATGTGCTCAAAGACCAGGGAATCTACATCTAAGCCCTTAAGTTCAGCATTACTCTCTGCATTTTTGAGCATGTGTAGTAAAAATTCATTGGAGAAGGAAATGGCAACTCACTCCAGTGTTCTTGCCTGGAGAATCCCAGGGACGGGGTAGCCTGGTGGGCTGCTGTCTATGGGGTCGCACAGAGTCAGACATGACTGAAGTGACTTAGCAGTAAAAATTCAGCACTCTTTTTGGGCCACTGAACCTGCATCAAGCCCCACTGTTTGGCCTGTGCACACCTACCAACTCCACCATTGTAACGATGGAACGGCACACATTGCTTCTTTAAAGTGACATCCTTCAGATACTTGGTGGCTTTTCAGATATGCATACCCTTTATGGCCTGGACAGTTTCATGAGTGCTCTTAAAATGAACATGATTTGAACCTCTTGATTTGCATGATTTTGTGGGTTTTTCTGGGCCAAGTGAATAGTACACCACTTTTAGGGGTCATCTCAGGCCGCTTATTGGAAAAAAGAGGCATCAATTTTTTACTATACAAGTAGATTAAAAATCTGTCACTAAAGTTTTTCTTCTATATCTCAAACTATGCATATGGAAGAACATGCAAGATGTTTCAACCTTTAATTTCAAAATAATTTTTTAGTTTCCAGAAAAGTGGTTTTAATAATAAAAAGAATATCTATATACACTTGACCTGGATTCAAGGATTGTTAACAGTTTACTCATTTTGTGTTTGTCATTAATATAGTCTGTATGAATGTACACACGTGCGATTTTTGTGAACTATTTGAGAGTGTTGTGTCATGGCCCTTTAAACTGAATACTTAAGTATATATTTCCTAAGAACAGGATACCTTCTTAAATAAAGGGCGGTTATCAACTTCAGTGGGCATCCTAGGTGAACAGTGGTAGAGAATCCACCTGCTAATGCAGAAGACACAAGAGATGAGTGTTCGATTCTGGGGTCAGAAAGATCCCCTGGAGGAAGAAATGACAACCCACTCTAGTATTCTTGCCTGGAGAATTCTATGGACAGAGGAGCCTGGCAGGCTACAGTTCGTGGGGTCACAAAGAGTCAGACATGGCTGAGCACATGTACACACATCAACTTTAATAAATATAATATTAATATAATAGTTGAATATATTATCTACATTCCATTGTTATCAGTTGACCCAGTGTCATTTATAGTATTTTTCCCTTTTAATACAAACTCCAGTCTAGAGTCAGGTGCTGCATTTAGTTGTCATGTATTTTTTAATTTGATGCATTTCTCTAGCCTTCCCTGTTTTTAGGATATTGACACATTTGAAGAATAAAAGCTGCATTCTCCTCTCTCCTTTTTAGTGGGATCTTTCTTGTTTTTAATTTATCTTCCCTTGGGGTTGTTTTTAAATTATGTGTTCTGAGTTGGAAAACTGCACAGTGGCCTGTCATTCTTGGGGACTCGCCGGGTATGTCTGCTCCTCATCCGTGATGTCAACTTTGATCACCCAGTCAAAGTGTTGTCTTATTTCTCCACAGTGTATGTTTTTACCTTACAATTTGGTCCTTGAAAACTGATGAACAGGAATAATCTTGAATTCAGGACTCAATCCTGATTAAATCGGATGGACTCAATGCAAAATTTGATTTAAATGATGACAGTGATGATGCCACATACATAGAAAGAGGGCATGAAAAGATATATTACTCAAATGAAGATGTTTTAATTTTTTTCCTTTGTGGGTAGACAGCAGGACAGTCAGCTTCCCAAACAGGCCCTTGAGAGAGAGTGGGGAATGGAGACTGGCATTTTACAATGGTTAGGGGCTTCTACCTGGGTAAGACTTCCTATAGGTGGGCAGGAGCTTGATGGATTTGAAACTCCTGCCAATAAAAGGAGTATTGTGGCCTCCTTATCCTTTTACTCAGAGGGGGACCAGAGAGGGAAAGAGAGGAATGAGACTTAAAACCGGTCAGTAGTTAAATATCAAATACTGAAGTCAGGCTCTTTATTACAAAATATAAAACCTTTCATGTCTTGATTCTCAGCATCATATCCCCCATTAATGATTCTTGCATGAATTGGTCTATATTATAATTCAGTGAAAATACTGACTTAATTTTCCCAATTATTCTAGCTTGCTTTCCACATTTTTCTGGTCAGCCTTCAATATTTTAATGTAAACAGGAGCCCAACATTCTGAGTGTTCCCTCCTAAATTGGTCTTCTTTCTTAAAACTGTGTAGTGATCCACTGTTATTTCAAACAAAAAGTTTAAGTATAGTACACTATACAGCTTTCTCTATAGGTACCCCCAAATTTACCAATATTTTAAATCAAGATTTCTGTTCTTTGGTAACCTGTACACCTTCTAATTGAGTTCACTTTTCTTCTCTTAATAGTTGATTTGGGTAAATTATCTTAGTTCTCATATATCTGTAGATAATTGTTTAATGGATTTTGAATAACTTAATGGATAACATTTCTTGGTTGATGAGGTTTTTGTTGTTGCTTTTATTTTCACTTTGTTAGCACCACCCAGAATGGACAGTGATTAAAAATCAGCTTTCAGATTATTTGAGGATAAAATATAAAATATCCTTCATCTGAGGATAGTTGGTCTTTGATCCCTGGTAATTTGAGCTTTTTTTCCTTCCTGAAGGGGGATGATAATGTTTCCATATGTAGACTTACTGTATTTATCCTTGGCAGTAGCAGTTCTCTTTGGATCTAAAATGTGAGTTTTCTTTCATTTTGAGAAAAAAAAAAAAGCAACTACTTTTATTCAAATTTTGCTTTTCCAAACCTCCCTCTTTTTGTTTCTTTAGAGCTTCTACCAAATGCATGCGAGGATCCTCAGTCTGTCTTCTCTGTCACTTAATTGTTCTTCCGTCTCACTCTCCCCTCTTTGTGTCATGGCCTGCTTGGGCAGTGTTTTGGGGCAAACTGATGTTGATAGTGTGGTAAGGTCTATTCCTTTCTTTAATGGTAAGGGTTTTTTGCTTGTTTACTTTTTATTCAACTCAACAGAAGGATGTCTTTTGGTTTTAGTATTCTCAGACTGTGATGGAGTGATTCATCTGTGCTATTTATTAATAACAAAGTCTGCAAGATAGCAAATGAATCAAATAGTTGTTCTTCTTTATTGTTTTCATANCAAATTTTGCTTTTCCAAACCTCCCTCTTTTTGTTTCTTTAGAGCTTCTACCAAATGCATGCGAGGATCCTCAGTCTGTCTTCTCTTTCACTTAATTGTTCTTCCATCTCACTCTCCCCTCTTTGTGTCATGGCCTGCTTGGGCAGTGTTTTGGGGCAAACTGATGTTGATAGTGTGGTAAGGTCTATTCCTTTCTTTAATGGTAAGGGTTTTTTGCTTGTTTACTTTTTATTCAACTCAACAGAAGGATGTCTTTTGGTTTTAGTATTCTCAGACTGTGATGGAGTGATTCATCTGTGCTATTTATTAATAACAAAGTCTGCAAGATAGCAAATGAATCAAATAGTTGTTCTTCTTTATTGTTTTCATATGTTTTGTTGTTACTGTTTTGCTTTGCTTTGCTTTTGTCCTCCATAACACATTTTCTTCTTGAGCCTCCATACTTCATAGTTTAAGTATTTCTTCAAAATACACTCAATGGCACATTATATTTGAGGGGAGAGAAAAAATTCTGGTTAACAATTATTTTTGACCCTGAGTGTCATTTTGGAATCTCTGATTTGGCAGACATAAAGATCCATGAAATTGTTACTGTTTTATGTTCATATAAATGTCAAGTTACACGACTGATATATTGGCTACTTTGAGGTTTAGATAATTAGAATTTCAAGCTGAGTGTAAATAATGAATCCAGTCTGAGTATAAGCCAATAGTGATATCTGACACTGTGAAAGACATTCTCCATTTTAGCTACTATTGAAAAAGTTAAAACCCTGGATATGAATAAACACAAAGAACTCTTCTACATATAATGAGTTCAGATCAAGTGGTGTATAGGTAGCATGGGAAATACATTCATCTAGACATTTACATTTTCTCTGTGAGGATAAGTGTTAAACTAGTCTGATATGAGTGACAACTATTTCCACCAATCACTCAGATCCTCAGTGTTTTATGTGAAGTCTCTGTTCACAGTCAGTTTTTTTTTCAAGTTTTCAATTAAGTGTTGTCCCTAAATTTAAACAGTTCTATATTTGTTCCCTACAAAAATTTTTGGTATATAGACATAGTTAGTTGATGTTTTGACTTGTTAAATCATTGAGTCCAGCTATTTCTGTCTGTCATCCCAACTATAAATGACAAGTGTTCACCCAGTTTTGTGGAAGAACCACCAAACCATGACTATATATATTTGGTCAAGATGTTCTAAAGGAGAAATTGAATAATATTACAAAATGAAAATGTATTCATTCCTGAAGCCCCCCTCCATTGTTAAACCATTTTAAATCCAGTGTTCACTGCTAATTAGGATGTTAGACAGTAATTAACCTGACTGTTATAAAATCAGATCTGTAGTCTTTTTCCCTTGAAAGGTGTTATTTTTTTTAAACTTGCATTCAAATTGCACCTGGCTTTGTTTACTCAGTTATTCTTGCTTATGTTTGCCCAGGCTGGTAGCACTTCTCAAAGTAGAAAGATGACTTTTACAGGGGCGGCTGAAACCACACTGGGGACTCCGGAGACCACAGGGAGCTCTGAAAGCCGGGCTCAGTGGCAGGTTAAAATGTGATTCTGAGAGGCGTGACTGAGATTTTGAAGCCATAATGCGTCATCATCTTCCCCCCAAGTGACCATGTGCACCTGCTCTCTCTCCAGATATTTACGTTTTCTCAGAATATCACTGTTTAAAAAAAAAAACACAAAAAACACCATGGATTCTGTCATCTTGAATTGAATTTCCTGTGTGGCTAGGGCGAGGAGAACAATGGTGATAAATATGCTGGGAAGAAAGCTAGATGCCTTTTTGAAAAGATTCACACGCTTTTCAGTTGGAAGGTGTTTTAAAAGGTTCTTTTTTTTTTTTTTTTAAATTTATTCCCCAGCTGGGGAGGCCTAATATCCAATCAGAAAGCAGAATGAGGCTGCATTGTGCAGGTTCGCAGAAGCCTTTAGACTTTGCCCTCTCCCTCTAAGCTTAGGCTGATGAAGAATTATTCCATTTTCTTGTGGGTCTCCTAGTTCTCCTGCCCTCCTGTTGTTCTCATACACCCCTCTGATATCAGAGGAGGAAACTTAGGGCTTTTTGTTTCCTTTTTTGCTGTGATGAACATACAGGTAAGTTTTAGGGAGGGGGAAGTCTCTCCCATTCTTGGTTCTTTTGGCTGTTGCAGTAATTAAATGGACACAATGGAGGAAAAAGATATTAACTCCTATGAGAGTTCATAGGAATATGAGACTCAAATGACCAAAGCAGGCAGCTTTTTTACTGTTTGCAGGGGTGGGGGTGGGGTGCAGTGGGGTGGACAATACATTTGTAAAGAATTGACAAGACAGAGGGGTTTGGGTGAAGGGTAGTAAATTAGAAAGTAAAGTGGTAAAGAAATAGCAAGGTTTGTTGATAGAGCCTTCTCTGGTGATAAGGACTTCTTGGTACAGAGAGGGATCTTTTGACATGGGGGATTTATTGCCTGCTTTTGTTAACACAAGTTTATATGTCTGGCACACAGTGAGGTCAAACAAACTGAAACATCAGAGTTTGGATCGGAGAAAGGTTTATTGTAGGGTCAAGCAAGGAGAAGGGTGGCTCATGCTCTAAAGGCCCCAAACTCACTGAAGGATTTTGGCCAAGCATTTTTAAAAGACAGGTGAGGGAGAGAGTTTGTAGGGTCTGTGATCATTTTGTGCAGCCGTTCTCTGACTGGCTGATGGTGAGGTAACGGGGTGGTGCCACAGGGGTAAACAGCATCAATCCTTAGGCTCCAGAAGGCCTCGGGTTATGTGCTCATGGTCATCAAGTAGTTACCATCTTCCCTTTGTTGGTGAGGGAGAGGTTTTTTTACATCTGCTAAACAACTCAGGAAATGCTCATCAAATACTGTTGTCTAGGTACTTCAGAGAGGAGCTGAAGCAGAGGATATGAGGGAAGGCCCCATGGGATCCTGCTAGGTTTCACTTTCCAGGACCAAGGAGGGTCAGTGTGTCATTCTTGTATCAGTTGTTCAAGTAACTTTAACTGCAAATAATTGATATACCAAAGTGACATATTTGGGGTAGCCTTCCCTAAACTCCATCATAAGGGAAAAAAAAATGAAGCAAAGTTATCTTTCTATAATATCAGTAGTAGTAATGATTATCATGCTAATAGCAACAATTATTTGAGATAAGTAAGGTTACACTTTTTCCTCAGATTTTAATCACCCTCTCACTGAATCATCAATAGAAGTCATCATTTTAGTTACCATATTTCATTTGAGAAAAATGGCTCTCAACCAAGTGAGGTAGCTCTCTCAGGCCACACTGCAAGGATGAGATGGTTGGATGGCATCACCAACTCAATGGACATGAGTTTGAGCAAGCTCTGGAAGACGGTAAAGGACAGGCAAGCCTGGCATGCTACAGTCCATGGAGTCAAAAAGAGTCAGACAAAACTGAGCGTCTGAACAACAATATAGGAAATGAACAGTTATCAAACAGCTAACAATTATCTTGTAATTACTACCGTTAAGTATAACAAATAATAGGAAGTGCTTACAGCAAGTGAGCCTGTCTTGCATGGATATATCTTCTTCATAGCAGCCTCTGCCTCTCATCCTAGAAGCTGCAAATATACTTTGTTTCCCCACTTCCTTTTCAATTAGAAGAAAGGAAAAGAAATGTAGCCAATGCTGGCCACTTGGAGCTGGGAAGCTGTTGAAGTGCTTCTCGGAAATATTTTATATCCTGATAAAGACAGACACGGAGAAGGCAATGGCACCCCACTCCAGTACTCTTGCCTGGAAAATCCCATGGACGGAGGAGCCCGATAGGCTGCAGTCCATGGGGTTGCGAAGGGTTGCACACAACTGAGCAACTTCCCTTTCAGTTTTCACTTTCATGCATTGGAGAAGGAAATGGCAACCCACTCCAGTGTTCTTGCCTGGAGAATCCCAGGGATGGGGGAGCCTGGTGGGCTGCCGTCTATGGGGTCACACAGAGTCAGACACGACTGAAGTGACTTAGCAGCAGCAGTAGCAAAGACAGGCATGGAGGAAGGGACCTCTCCATTCTCTGGATGCTAAGGGTCTCCCTGTGATGGCTGGGACTCTTGTAGCTGTCTCAGGAACCTAGGAAACAGGAGAAAGTGGGGAGAACATCGGGACCTGATGAGCTGACTGAACACCAGAGTTAGCCCTGGAACTCTATCCCCAGGTGGATTTTTATGTGAGGAAATACATTTATTTTTGTTTAAACCATTTAAATTATAGTGTGCTATTGTTTGCAGCTGCAGACTTCTTTCATGGTAAGGAGGCTTCCCCAAAGAGGCATTAGTGATGGCATATAAAGGATCAGTAGTTGTTAGCTGGATGAAGGATGGGTAAGAAGAGTTGCACACACAGCCAGGACAGAAGACCCCAAGGTTGAAGTGGCATGTCATATTTGTAAAATGGAAATTAGGACAGTATGGAATAAAGTTTTAAAAATGAGAGGGAAAGCAGTGCATGATGAATTGAGAAGTGAGAAGATGCCAGATCATGTAAGGACTGCAGGCCATGGCAATGGGATGGAACATAAACCCAAGAGTGAGATGTTTATTCTAAGGTTTGTTTTGTTAGCAAAAGCTCATGTACCTGGCACAGTGAAATCAAACAAACTGAAATGGCAGAGTTTGGAGCAAAGAAAGGTTTATTTTAGGGGCAAGCAAGGAAAATGGGTATCTCATGCTCAAAAAACCTGAACTCCCTGATGGTTTGCAGGAGAAGTATTTATAGGCAAATTGTGGGCTGAGACTTGCAGGACACATGATTTTCTTCTCATTGATTGGTGGTGGGTGACAGGATGGTGCTCCAGGAATCTTGTGCTCAGCCTGAAATGACCACCCTCCATCTGGATGAGAGCCTTGCTTCCTTCAGAAGAACTAAAAAATGCTGTTTTGTATATCTCTTGAAGAGGAATCAGGATTCTGTCTTAATAGCTGCAATATTGTTCCTTCTTTGCCCTTTTTCCTTACTTCCCTGGTTAGCAACTGTTTAAATCTGCTCTTTGGTAGGAGGCTGAAGCCTTTATCCTACAAATAAGAAAGGGAGACACACAGAGGCTTCTGTGCCCAGGGTCTTGCTTGGTTTCAATTTTCAGCACAGAGTTCTATTCAGCAGAGTGACTTGGTGTGTTCATGGTCCTGTTTGGATTTAATTTTCAGCACAGAGTTCTATTAAGCACAGTGACCTGGAGTAGCTATAAGCACCAGTGAAAGTGGAAGAAAGCATGGGAGACTAGAGAAAAGAAGATGCAGAAGAGAGGGACTGGCACTGTGGCTGTTGGGAGGAGGATCAAGCAGAAGTTTGCAGATCATGTCAAGAGTAACAGCTGTTCTGCTCATGTGTAAGTGGGCTTTCTATTCATCCTGGCCCTCAGCCCTACAGGCACAGACGTGTAACCGTGAGGGTCTTTAGAACACTTACGTAGTCATCATCCTTTCCATCCTTCTCCAAAACCTTGTTTGAGAAAATGTGGCAACTAAGACTGGCCTATCTCTGCTTAAATTCTCACCTGAATTAGAGGCATGTTTGTCCCTGGAGCCCTGGTCTTATGGCTCCCAGTCAAGCAATCTTTCCAAATTACCATTTTTCTCCAACGTTATTTCTAGAAGATGTGTAAGACTTAAATAAGATCATCCAGAGTCTTATTTTGTTTATAAATCTGTAGCATTACTATATTAATCTTTGTCAGACAGTCACAATGCCTAATTCTTCTCTCCCTACCCTCACCTTTCACGGCCTTGCTGATGATCAGAGGGTAAAGTACAGAATGTGAGCTAAGAAATATACAAGTGATTGGGGCAAGGATATGGGGACAGTTTGTCTCTGATTTGTTAAATAGGACAAGGAGGCAATAAGACTAAGGGGCTCTACTGCCATGGAGGCCTAATAAGCAGTAAATAAGGCTGGAAATTGGCCAAGGTTATGAAATTGAAAGCTATGGGCCACTGATCATCAACAGCATAGTAGGGTTTAGGCTATAGCCATCAATGACTTTCTTTTCTTCTTCCTTTTCTCTGTAAATGCTCTTTGCTGAGCTTCTGTTGGCAGAGCACTCCTAAGCACTTGTGGTTTGGTGTTTGATTTGAAATCAGTTTTTGCTAAAATAAACTGAAAAGTGAAGGTGAAGCTCACTCAGTCATGTCTGACTCTTTGCGACCCCATGGCCTATGCACTCCATGGAATTCTCTAGGCCAGAATACAGAAGTAAGTAGCCTTTCCCTTCTCCAGGGGAATCTTCCCAACCCAGGTATTGAAACCAGGTCTCCCACATTGAAGGCAGATTCTTTACCAGCTGAGCCACCAGGGAAGCCCAAGAATACTGGAGTGGGTAGCCTGTCCCTTTTCCAGCGGATCTTTCCAACGCAAGAATCAAACTGGGGTCTCCTGCATTACAGGTGAATTCTTTATCAATTGAGTTATCAAGAAAGCCCTTAAACTGAAGCATACTTGAAAAAAAAAATTTAGAAAGGTCTTTTACCAGTTCAAAACTACTGATTTAGGGCTTGATTGGTTACTATTAAATCCTCATATTAATATTACTAATTCAGAAGCCCAGTATTAAAACAGAATTTATTTCCTCTGGTCAGGAATAGACTGAAAGTCTTTTCTTTCACTAATTGTATTTCATTGTTCTCTTTGTCTCCTTAGGAAATGGCTTTTGAATACTTGGCTAACTCTTTTTTTATTTTCTCAATTTGTGCCTTCTTATGGCTGTCTGATAAAAATCTAATTTCTTTCATCTGTTATATTTTAGATCTAGCTTCCTTTACCTGCTGTATAATATATTCATAACTTGAGTCTTTAAAGCACGGTGCCAGATTTGAATATGGCAAGAAACTGGGAAGGTCTAGAGTGGCTGGCAATGTCTCCTGCCCTCAAGTCTAAATTAAAGATTCTTTAAGTCATGGGATGTCACAAATAGCCCAGAAAGGGAAAACCATAGCTGTTATTCTGATCATTACAAGACATTGGTTATGATGATGATGGAAGGAAATTGAAGTTGGGAGGAAATTTTTAAAAAAGACATAATTTATTGGGTAGTGATTTGTGTGTGCATTCCTCATGAATGTCCCTTGGTTTAAGGAAGTGTTGGTGACTAGATGTTTTCTTCTATTCATGTTAATAAAGTTTCCTGAGGTAGAGTATGGTCTCTGCCTCCATCTTCATCATATAACATTAAGATTCCATAACCCAGAAGAGAGGGTGTTGGTACAGACACTTCATATACATTCATGAAATAGTTGATTATTTAAATGTCATCTATGCATGCGCAGCTATTAGAATCCTGGGTTGCAGAGGAAGAAAACTATTTTATCCTTTTAGGTTCTTGTGTCTGGTCAAAGAATTAAGTTGACATGAGACTGATTCATAGGAAAAAGTAAAATTTAATTTCATATGCATGGGAACCCCACTTACATGAGAGGACCCCCCAAAATATGAGAGATTCAGGTACAGAAATGTAAAATGAAGTATATACAGTTGAACCTGCAAAATGTGGGAACTGGGGCACCAATCCCCAAACAGTTGAAAACTGGCATGCCATTCTACAGATTGTCCTCTACATTTGAGGTTCCACATTCCTGGAACACACATTTTTGAACAACCGTAGATCATGCAGTACTGTAGTATGTGTCTATTGAAAAAAATGCCTGTATAAATGGACTCACACAGTTCAGTGAGAGTCACCTGTACACCATCCTGAACTAGGGAATGAGATAGGGCCCTGGGGCTTCCAAGAATAAGAGGGTTATTCACAGCAGAAGAGAGGATGTTTGTTGTGTCATACTGATGGGCCAACTTCTAAATTTTACCTTTGGTCATAACTCTTTTTCTGGGGAACATAACCCAATTTAAATTTTTCTCAGTTAAGGGGCCACGGTTTGTCTTGAGCCCACATGGTCTCCCTTGCCATTAGCTCAGAAAAATCCACATGCCAGAGTAGTATTGGGATGACCAAAAACTTCATTGGGGTTTTTCTGTAGCATCTTATGGAAAAACCCCAATGAACTTTTTGGTCAACCCAGTACATCTTGGGGAGGCCTTTTTTGAACAGCTTCACTGGGTTTTGTGTATGGAGAGTCTGTTCCCTATCTTTCTGTATTTCAGCACAAGTAGAAAAATGCCACATGCTAGTTTGAGGAGGAATAACTGAAGTGTGTGTGGAACAGAGGCTACAGCTAGCCAAGATGCAAGGCAAGCACTTAATGTGAGCTGGGTAGGCTTCCTGTTTTACCCAGAGAGGATGTTTGCAGCCTGTTATATTTATTCCCTTTTCCTAGTTAACACTTTGTGCTTCTGTGGGAAAGAAGACATCACTTACAGGGCACCCTTCTGCCTTCTGTCTTTTATTCTGATTCAATGGGAACTATTTTAAAATTCTATAAATGGCATATATCTTGTAGGCATGTGGATTCTGTCTGGTCTGGAAGAGGTTCAGTTCAGTCAGGTCTGACTCTTTGCGACCCCGTGGACTGCGGCACCCCAGGCCTCCCTGTCCATCACCAACTCCTGGATTTTACTCAGACTCATGTCCATTGAGTCGGTGATGCCATCCAATCAGAATAAAATCTTTAACACATGTTAATT
The DNA here is from genome assembly GCA_006410935.1 of Redunca redunca. Taxonomy (NCBI): domain Eukaryota; kingdom Metazoa; phylum Chordata; class Mammalia; order Artiodactyla; family Bovidae; genus Redunca; species Redunca redunca. The sequence continues at coordinate 643,570 of SJYQ01096216.1, forward strand.
TTTATACCTATAGGGGAACCATGATTTTTACCTTTCCTGATTTTTTTTTTTTTTAATGATAGATTTACCCTATTGTGACTCTGTAGTGTTGGGAGCTCGTGTTCTAAAGTTCATCAAAATCAACCTGATACTTGAATCTGAATATCAGTCCTGTTGATAGAATGAGAAGTTAGGTTTTATTAACCCTCCCCCAACACACTATTTAGATATGACCAGTTGCCTCTCTCTCACTGAAAATCTTCCTTTTTGCCTCAGTCTACTTGGATATGCACAGTTTCTTTCTTGGAAATAATGAAGTGACAAGTTTTCTATAAATAGAGAAATCATGAATATTTCCCCATTGTTTTGACAGTTCAAAGGACTTTAGTGCTTAAAATGATGGTTGGAAGATGTAAGTTTCATGATAGAACAGTTTGTTCCCTGGGATTACTTACTTGAATTGTTTTCTTTCTGCAGCATGGGGGAAACCACCAGCTATAGATTAATAAATTCATCAGCCTAGATGTTTGGCATAAAGGGAAGCCATAGGAAGTGATACAAAATAAATAATTTAAATCTCATGTTCTTCTGATTGGCAGCTATTGTTCCTGAGAATATGACAGGATCAGTTACACCTATGAAAATCAAACATCTTTCTAGCCTCTTGCTTTGCAAGTGCAAAGCTCTCCTTCACTGCAGAAGCACACCTAAAGAAATAGATCTTTTTGGCAGGACCATTATCTTTCTTGATGAGATATGAACATATAGAGTTGATTCTCATGTGAAATTACTGATGGTGTTAGACTGAAAGATAAAATAAATGAATTCAGTTCAGACTAACAAGATGTGAAATCAGATATGAGAGATGGATGGATATACACCTTAAACCTTATTTTTAAAACATAAAGATCACAAACACCTGGGAGATGTTTTGTGTTCAGCTGGAAAATAAAAGTGCAATATGTTTAGAAGTATCTGGAGGCCTGATTGCATTTATTTTTGGAAGGATGAGGTGCTGGTAATACAAACACTGGTACATCCCCAGAGTTTCAAAGCAAGCTTAAGGTGGTTTCACTTAGGAAGCATGTCCCACTTCTTGAAATATTCTTGCCTTGATAATAAATAGTAATCTGGAGAGAATCTTGTACTGAAATGGGAATGCCTTTGTAAATACATATATATTTTTTAATATTTAGTTTGAATTTCATACCTGGGCTGAAAATAAAATTTTTATCCCGTTGGGTCAGAACGCAAGTAGAGACTTCAGTAGTGCTGTTATTTTAAGCATTCTCTTCCTTTTCCAGCTCTTAAATTCTAAAATTACTTTTTGAAAACTGTGTGTTATTATGAATATTGTTGGTTTGTGTGATGGATGGATCCTTCCATCAGGGTCTAGAGATGCACTTGCAAGGCTATGTATTCATCCCATGAGCCTAGGAAGGTCTGAATAAAGACAGATAGGAACATAACATACTTGCCTGTTAATTTTACTCTCCTAAGAAGGAGGGTTGACAGTGAACAGGTAAGAATAGTCCTGGCAAACGAAGCTCCCTTCTTATCCATTACTTTGATGGATTTATCAATCACCGTATGTGAGGTTGTTTTTTTTTTTTTTTAAGCTGCTAGGTCAAGTCCAGATCTTTTGTGACCCTATGGACTGTAGCCTGCCAGGCTCTTCAGTCCATGGAATTCTCCAGGCAAGAATACTTGAGTGGATTGCCATTTCCTACTCCAGGGGATCTTCCCAACCCAGGGATTCAACTCACATCTCCTGCATTGGTAGGCAAATGCTTTACCACTGAGCCACCTGGGAAACCCTATGTGACAAATACTGATGGAAAAAACTGGAGATTCATTGGTGAATACTGAGACTCAGATCTTATTTTCATAGCTTAATGTTAACAAGTCAGATTTTAAATGTATAACCTACAAATAAATCACTAAGTATTAAGTCACTAAATATTTACCTCTCTTCATATCAATACCAGTGCAGGCATTAAAAAAGTTCTTTCTCCTGATTGTTTCAATGTCCTCTCTAGAAAGTTATTTTTCTCCATATTTTGATTGAATGAGCCTGATATTAGCTGGAATGACTTTTATGATGTTCCCCTTCATTTCTCTTTGCCAACAGAACCACCAGCAATTAATGATGAGGATAAAGGGACAATCATTAGGTAACGGAAGGTAGAATAGCGAATAGGACCTGGAAAGGAACTAATGTTGAGGGGAAAATGGTATAAAAAGAATGATAATCTGTAGTGTTGTTTTTCTTGACTTTGCTATTGTAAAGAAATACAGAACTGACCTCTCTTAAGGCCATCACGATGAATGATAGCAAGATCGATAATGATTATATCAGTATCTCAAAGTGTTAGTGTTACCAATGAAAGAAAGAAACATTTCTAGTAAAAATAATTACAGTCACCTTTAGGATAGATACAGAAATTTGAGCAAATGAATACTAAGTTTACTCTCTGCTGACCTTGGAGTTCTGTACCACTAACATGAGCTTGATTTCTAAAAAGAAACTCACAAGATGATTCTTTGTGGGCTGCTGCTCCTGGTTTTCTTTTCTTTTTTTTTTTTTTTTTTAAATTTTTATTTTAACTTTAGTTTACTTTACATTACTGTATTGCTTTTGCCAAACACTGACATGAATTCACCACGAGTGTTTGTTCATTTGTTTCTGACCAGTCCTCTTGATGGCTAAGTGAAATGGAAATTCCCTGAATCGGGAACGCTGGTCTTCATCCTTTTGGAAGGCCCATTGGCAAGCTAATGTTAAGTGTTCTTATACAGGTGTAATTCTGGAATGAGTTTTCACCTCGAATGCCACCATATAAATCAGTCTTAATGCCCCATTAAAACAAATGAACATGTGCTAATGATACCAACTCATGCCTCTTTCATGAACAACAGTTGGGGCTGGGGATACAGAGCTCTTTTGTGTCCAGTAGAATGTGTCCATGGAGACGGGATTGCTCACTTTCCTGGACAAGCTAATCAAACACAGCTCAAAAAGAAATCCAAATAAATCTCTTAATCAGTGACTCATTCCAGCACATTCCAGCCCCTGCAATCAACCAGGTAATTGCTTCACCTGGCACTGCCTCGTGGGCTCTGGGAAGTGAAGGTCTGCTGTGCTCTACAGAGCTTGGATTTCAGGGAAAACTGTTTTGCATCATTGCCAAGAAATTTAACCCTTGCTATAGGTTTCTATGATTTTTTTTTTTCTTTCAGGTTTGGGTTCAGCCTTAGAAGGTAGAGGTTACCCCAGTTTTTCAGAGGAGATATGACAGAAGTTATTTTAGCCAAGTCACACAGCCATTATGTATCACAACCAGAATTCAAGCCAATTCTGGTTTACAGCGAAGCATGCATTTTCTACCTGTAATCCTATTGTCTGTGCTCATCGCTCAGAACAGAGCCTAGATGAATGGGCTTGTTGTGTGAGTTCATAATCTTTGGTTGGGAGGAAACTCCAAAACCTGAAATCTATTCCTTGGCAATATTTATAATTACTTGTTTCTGTAGCTTGTTTATAGAGATTGAGAATGAAAACTGCCTGTCATGAAACTATCCTAGCATATTAAAATGAAAGTGAAGTCGCTCAGCCGTGTCTGACCCTTTGCAACCCCATGGACTGTAGTCTACCAGGCCCCTCCGTCCATGGAATTTTCCAGGCAAGAGTACTGGAGTAGGGTGCCATTTCCTTCTCCAGGGGGGTCTTCCCAACCCAGGGATCAAACCCAGGTCTCCCGCATTGCAGGCAGACACTTTCCCATCTGAGCCACTAGTTAAGTCCTACGCCATCAAGATTTCCACTTTGTTTTGGTCATTTCTCTATGCTTTTCTCTCTTTTCTGTATTTTCCCCCACTCCTCCAGCAACTACTCTGTGGTCAGTGTTCCTTTTTTACATTGAATTTTCCTTATTTTTTCTCCTCTGATCTGGCAGGATAATGGACTTCTAAATAAAAGCAAGTTAAAAGATGCTTGCATTTGCTTGCACATTTCACTCTTCCCTTGTCCTGAGGAAATTTAATCACCTACTGGACAACAAAGTTTATTAAATTTGTGAAGTCTCAGGGGTATTTGGAGACCTGATGTTTGAAGGGAACAACCTTAAACAGAAGAGCAAACACTAGACATGTCTTACAAAGAAACCGAAAATACCCGATGAATACCTGCCATGTGGGGCTTTGTGGTGGGTGGGCTTAGAAGCTGCAAAAGGCAGTGCATCTTTGCCCTTTTAGATGAAGTTTCATGCTTCTGTTGTATGTATGTCCATATGGCTGCATTCTGTGCTTTCCCCTTCATGACATTTCTCACAGTTGCAAAGACTCATTGGATTAGCTTCTTGTACTAGACTATAAATCTATGAAGATGAGCACCAATCTGTCAGCTGCTATTCTTTGAGCACAATGTCAGGTATAGAATTGCACTTCATAATGTTTTAATTGATTGATTTCATTACCATCTTAGTAGATTTCATTGATCACTTGAACACTTACTTTGTCAAGGTTTGGGGCTCAGTGTTATGAATTAGGAAGAAGCGTAGCCAATCTTTTATTGAACTCACAATTTAGTGGGAAAAGAATCAAGAAGAGACATATTTATGACATTTATTAAAGTGATAGTAGTTGGCATGGGTGTTGAGTGCTGTTGTTGACTAAGAGTCAGTTGTGTCTGATTCTTTGTGACTCCATGAATTTTAGCCCACCAGGCTCCTCTGTCCATGGGATTTTCCAGGCAAGAATACTGGTGTGGGCTGCCATTTCCTCCTCTAGGGGATCTTCCTGAACCAAATTCTTAACCACTGAGCCACCTTAGGTAACTATTAATGATGTAGTCAACCTTGATTTAAAATTTACCTTGTCAAGTGTGTTGCACATGTTATCTGATGTCAATTACATAGACTGCCCCAGGCTGAAGTCACCTTAGGTTTTAAATTAATGATGACTGAAACTGCTTAATTAGCTTATATGCAGAGTACATTTTGAGAAATGTTGGGCTGGATGAAACACAAGCTGGAATCATGATTGCAGGAAGAAATATCAGTAACCTCAGATATGCAGATGACACCACCCTTATGGAAGAAAGTGAAGAAAAACTAAAGAGCCTCTTGATGAAAGCGAAAGAGGAGAATGAAAAAGTTGGCTTAAAACTCAACATTCAGAAAACTGAGATCATGGCATCTGGTCCCATCACTTCATGGCAAATAGATGGAGAAACAGTGGAAACAGTGACTTTATCTTTTTAGGCTCCAAAATCACTACAAATGGTGACTGGAGCCATGAAATTAAAAGAAACTTGCTCCTTGGAAGAAACGTTATGACCAATCTAGACAGCATATTAAAAAGCAGAGACACTGCTTTGCCAAAAAAGATCTGTCTAGTCAAAGCAATGGTTTTTCCAGTAGTCATGTGTGGATGTGAGAGTTGGACTATAAAGAAAGCTGAGCACTGAAGAACTGATGCTTTTGAACTGTGGTGTTGGAGAAGACTCTTGAGAGTCCCTTGGACTGTGAGGAGATCAGTCCTGGGTGTTCATTGAAAGGACTGATGTTGAAGCTGAAACTCCAATACTTTGGCTACCTGATGTGAAAAACTGACTCCTTGGAAAAGACCCTGATGCTGGGAAAGATAGAAGGCAGGAGGAGAAGGGGACGACAGAGGATGAGATGGTTGGATGGCATCACCAACTTGATGGACATGAATTTGAGTAAACTCCAGGAGTTGGCAATGGACAGTGCTGCAGTCCATGGGGTTACAAAGAGTTGGATGCAACTGAACTGAAACTGCTCTCAGGCACATAATCATTTGGCATAATCAAGTGGCAGATCTGGGATCTAAAGCTAATTATCTGACTTTAAAGACAGAACACTCACTCCCAAAGTATGTTGCTTTATGTAATAATCTCCATACCTCTGTAAGAAGAGACGACAAACACAGATTTGAGAGTTGGACTCCAGGAAGTCTTCTGGAGAAAGTGATGCCCTGGAGAGACTTTTAAGGAGTTAGGATCCAGCCAGGTGAATTTGAAATGCACGTGCAAATCAGAATAAAATATACGTTTCAAGAACCGTGGGCAGTGGAGGCTAGATAAAAGGTCATGTCCCCAAATAGCATATTTACTAGGGGATGGAATTTATTTTATAAGTATAGGAGGAGTTTAAGATGTGACCAAAGCAAGGGGATTTGAGGTAAGATTTTTAGACAGGAGAAGTGGAAACTTTATTCACTTAGTTGTGATAAATCTATCAGGTGAATGTTACGTGCTTCCATAAAAAGCAAGGCTTCTGTTTTGTGGAAACAGACATCTAATAAGTGAGTAAATGAGATAATTAAGGACTGTGATACACTCTGATGGGTGTGATCAAGGTAAAAGTGATGTTGAAAAGCTACTTTTTGTTCGGAAACTTGAGAGTGCCCCTCAGAAGTACTGCTATTTGAGGCAATATCTGAAAAATGAGAACAGAATTAACCACACTGTCAAGGCATTGAGGCCTGTGAGTGTGAAGAGGAAAGTTTTAAAAAGTACAAAATAGTGCAAGGTACTGAAAGGCAGCCAAAGATGTAGTGTGAAGGTAGTTTGGCTAGCAATTCATATGAAATCAGAGATGTGTAAGCCATGGCAATAAGGTGAAAATCTGAACAATTTACTGAACTTCGTAACTTGGTCTGATTTACTTTTTTAAGTGATCACTTTTTTTGCTTGAATAAAGAATATTATTGTCAATTCTAGTGACAATAAACATACTGGGGTTGGATACATAGGGGAAAAAATGTAGAGAACACATTCTGAGACTGACATGGGAACTTGATGAAATCATCAGGGACCAAGGCTCCTGCTTTTTTGCTCCACTATCTTTAGACCTGGTTTGTATCCTTACATATACACAATGGCTGCTAGAACTCCAACATCCTTTCCATCATCCACATAGTAGGGAGACAGGGTAGGGGGTTATAGCTGTCTGACCGGTCCTGGTTTCATTTCCTGCAAGTTTAGTTCATTGACTTCCAAATATTAATAATTAGCTACTGCTAACTGCAGGAGAGGTCAGGAAATAGAACCTTTTAAGCTGAGTGTAGTGCTATTCATAAGAAAACCAAATTTCTGTTACTATGCAAGGGCGCTTACTGGGAAGGCGAGCAGCAGCTTCTGCCACAAATGTAGCGTGGGCAGTGGATTGGAGATGACAACGTACAAATGAGAGGGACCATTGAAATCTAGAAGATTGAAAATTTTGGCTCAAGCTACAAGGGAGAGTTGGGGTGGTAATGGAGTAAAAAGTTAGAGATGAAGAAAAGGGTGAGCTTGAGAGCTATTTTAAAGTTGGAACAGACAGGGTTTACTGAGATTTCCCTCTCCATTATTCATGCAGTCAAGGCTTTGAGAACAATTGTTTTTGATTTTTAACATGTTTCTTTCGTTCTGTTATAAAGTAAGAAAGGAAAGACATGGAAAGTTACTGGACAGGGTAGGGATAAATGTAAAATTTATATTTTGGCTTGAAGATAATACACACTATAAATATAGGCCACTAGATAACCAAGTTACCTACAGATCTAAGAATTTCTTCTGTGAGAGGGTCCTCAGGAGACTAAAGGAAACTCTTTCAATCTTCAAAAACTGAGATTCACAACACGCTGGGTTTTAGGCATTTGACAGCTTCCCAATGTACATAAATTCTGTAAATACTTTGATAGCAGAGTCACCAGAGTCTAAAAAGAAAAGGGGGAAAAAATGCAATGCTTTGCAAATTTGGGAAGAGCGAGCATTTTTGCAGCTTTCAATCTATTTGATTAAATGTAATATAAGATTTCCTTATGTCATATACAGCCCAGTGCATACTAAACAATGTTGTCACGAAGCAGAGAAAATCAGGTTAAGCCAACTTATGAGTCTGGGTAGATTGACAGGCCTTCGTATTGGAATTCAAATATTTAGAAGCAATAAAGCATGTGCTTCCAGATCATGACGACTGTGAAGGGGCTTACAATGTAGTGAACTGAAATATTAGCCAAGAAATTAATGTGCCCACAGTATAGCATAATTTGTTTTCAGCACAACACTTGTCAAATTTCCACCTGGGGACGTACAAGGATAAAATAGTCTTTTTCAAAAATGAAGATTGCACACAGACACTTACTAGATTTATGTTAGCTTAAGGCAGATGATTTCCACAAGGTCCTAGACAGAATTACATAGTAGCCAAAGGGCGCTAGTTGTATGTTTCAGGAGAAGAGTTTCAGCCTTGGCTTCACTCCTTCTAGGCTTTGTGACCTGAGGTCATGTAAACTGTCTAATCCTCAGTTTTCTGTTGTGAAAGTGGAAGTAAGTTTTTATTACTGGCTTACTATGGATATTTTGACAATGTGGGAATACAATGAGTTATTGATGGCATTGAGAAGTCACTTAGGACAAAATAAGAGGAAAATCCTCTGAAATAACTAATTTTTCCACCTCCCTTCCTAGTAAGTTTTGCCTTTTGGTTGGCTGATAAGAATAAAAATGATAATCTAGTCTCTTGATGGGTGAATGCAGCCTAGAGACATACTCACATGTGTACATACACACATGTATACATGTGTACATGCGGTCACTTCAGTTGTGTCCGACTCTGTGACCCCATGGGCTGTAGCCCGCCAGGCTCCTCTGTCCATGGGATTCTCCAGGTAAGAATACTGGAGTGGGTTGCCATGCCCTCCTCCAGGGAATCTTCCTGACCCAAGGATCAAGCCTGCATCTCTTAAGTCTCCTGCATTGGCAGGCGGGTTCTTCACCACTAGTGCCATCTGAGAAGCCCTCATGTATACATACATACATACAAATATGTACACACCATCTCTACCAACTGAGCCCTGCTTTTACCCACAGGTTTGTACCTACACACACACATGGTTCTCCCTATGTGGTATTGTTTTGTAATGATATTTCACAATTGAATTAATTGCCACCTAATTTCATATACATATATGGACTTCTGGCTTCATAAAATTTTTTTTTAAAAATCACATTTTCCTAAATGACATCTCTAAGTAGAGTTTGTATACGATTTTAGGGGGGGCACAGACTTTCCAGTTTACTATAGTTGCTAAGAACCACTGTGCGTTTAACTTTGCCAGTTGATCCCTGAAGATATTTGCGTTTTCTGCCCTTGAATTAGAGTATGATTTGACAAAAGGTAAGTTGCAACCACTTGAATCTTCTCTCTTGATAATGTTATCTGGCATAGCTAGTCACATTTGAAATAGGTGAAACTTCTACAGGATGGGCCATTCAAGAGTACAAGATTGAGTCCAACCATTTTACTTAAGAAAAACATAATTCGCTTATAATAATGAAAGAGAATTTGAAATGGTCAAGAAAGACGATTCACTATTGAAAGAGTGTCATCTCTGTAGTGTTCTATACCAAGGGAACTAGTTGTCAAACTTCCTTGAAACAGGCGTAGATTTGCCTTGGGCCATCTGTGAGCTGCTGCATCCTTCCCCTTGCTGAGATAAAAGATGGGATCTTCTAAAGCTAACACATCCATAGTTTTTAATTAGTAACCTTGACCAACTGAGCCTTGCTATTAAGCTTTGACTCAAAGTTAAACCAGAGAATCTCTTCCAATGTAGTGAATCAATATTAGCAACTAAGCACACACAGGTATTAAATATATAAGCAACATAACATATAATCTAATTTCAGCTAGACCTGAGTTTACACAGCATCTTTGTTTTGGAATATTTAGTATAATTCAAAGCAGTAGTTCTGAACTGGAGGCTATTTTAGATCCCCAGGAAATAGTTGGCATTGTCTGAAGATCTTTTTGATTGTGAGAACCCCGTTTAATTTGTAGATACCAAGGTGCTGCTGAACCCTCTGTAATGCACAGGAAAGCCCCCTGTTAAAAAGATTTACCAAACATAAATGCCAGTAGTGCTGAGGTTGAGAAACACTTTTTAAAAAGACCTTTGCAGTTTTCTGATATTTAAGAGAAATTTATACCAGGTATTTAATACAAGTTTCCATTTCTTATTGATGTTCAGTTACTCAGTTGTGTCAGACTCTGAGACCCCATGGACTGTAACATGCCAAGCTTCCCTGTCCTTCACCAACTCCTGGAGCTGGCTCAAACTCTGTCTGTTGAGTCAGTGATACCATCCAACCATTTCGGTCTCTGTCGTCCCCTTCTCCTTCCACCTTCAATCTTTCCCAGCATCAGGGTCTTTTCTCATGAGTCAGTTCTTTGCATCAGGTGGCCAAAGTCATCAGATGAATAGTCAGGATTGATTTCTTTCAGTATTAACTGGTTTGATTTCTTTGCAGTTCAAGGAACTCTCAAGAGTCTTTTCCAACACCACAGTTCAAAAACATCAATTCTTTGGCGCTCAGCTTTCTTCACAGTCCAACTCTCACATCCGTACATGACTGCTGGAAAAACTGTATCTTTGACTATATGGACCTTTGTTGGCAAAATAATAACTCTGCAGAAAATACAATTTGTGTACTGAACCCCATTCCCAACTCACAAATTCTTTAATAATAATTGAAGTTAATTTTGTTATGCTAATCTAGCTAAACTGAAACTAAACTTCCGGGCGGGTGTTTCCTTACTTACCTAGCATTTTGAATGAGATGTGGAAGTCAGAATTATAACTATCTTGCCGTTTTAGACTGAGCTGTTGCAGGTTGGCCTGGAATAGGAGGTGAGACTATAGCAACTAAAATTACTTTTTCTTTCAGCTTTTTTGACTTCTGAGCAAGATGGGTATTGCTCCATATGTTTCATTCTCTTGGGTCTGTTTGTGTGTGTGTGTGGATGAAACAGCTTGGTCTCTATGTTTAACTTTTTGAGGAGCTGACAAACTTTTCCAAAGGGCCTATTTTGAGCTTCTCCACATCCTCACCAACACTTATCTGTCCAATTGATAACTGCCATTCTAGTGGGTATGAATTGGTATGTCACTGTTGTTTTCATTTCCATCTTCCTGATAACTAATGATGTTAAGCATCTTTTCAAGTGCTTACTGACTGTATATCTTCTTTGGAGGATTGTCTATCCAGACCCTTGGTCACTTTTTTTGTCTTTATTTATGAGTTGTAATGGTTCTTTATATATTGTGGATATAAGGCCTTTATCAGGTTGTTTTACTTTCACGTAGGATTGCTTTACTTTCTTTTCGTTTTTTTGCAATTCTAAATTTATTATTTTTTGTTAATTTTATTTTACAATACTGTATTGGTTTTGCCATACATTGACATGTTAAAGCACAAAAGTTTGCAGTTTTCATAATATCAGGTTTATCTCTGTTCTTTCTTTCAGCTTTTACTGTCATATCTAAGAAACCATGGCTTAATCCAAGATCTTGAAGATTTAGACCCATGTTTTCTTCTAAGCATTTTATACAACTATAGTTGTAGCTATAAAATAGTAGGTCTTTGATCCATTCTGAGTTACTTTTCATATATGGTGTGAAGTTGGCACAACTTCAGTCTATTATATGTGGATATCCAGTTGCCCCAGAACCATTTGTTAAAAAGACTGCCCTTTCCCTCATTGAGTTGTTTTGGCATCCTTGCTAAGAATCAAATGACTGTGAATTGGGAGATTGATGTCTAGACTTTCAGTTCTATTCCATTGATCTATATGGCTATCCTTATGCCAGTTTCAGACTTTCTTGATTACTCTAGCTTTGTAGCAAGTTTTGCGATTGGAAATTGTGAATCCTCCAACTTCTTCTTCAAGATCATTTTGGCTATCTGTGTCCCTTGAATTTTCATATGAATTCTAAAATAAGTTTGTTACTTTCTTCCAAAAATGAATGTTGTTTTAAGACACTAAGCTTTGGGATAATTTGTTACATGGCAATAGATAACTACCACACAGCCAATCTGTGTGGTACAGTCCTCTGTTGTAGAGGAGACACTCAACTAGATAGAAAGTGTATCTGCAACATGTGAAGGCAGAAGATGCAGTGGGAATAAGAGAGGCTTCTGTTCCTCTGTCTCCTGTTTTACATTTCTGTCTCTCTTAAAAATTTCTGTAAAAACTTCTGTAGCTATTGAACACATAGCAAGATGTAAGTGAATTATGGACTTTTGTTTATTATACATATTAAATAGTGGGTCAGAGGGCTTGAACACGGATGTTCCTGAGCATAGCTGGTGATATATTGAAATGTTTTACAGGTCAATGAGGGCTCAGAAAGTGATCACTCTATTTTACAGCCTTGTCTGTTTCCAGACATGTTCTAATGAAAAACTTTGCTTAACCTTTCTGAGAAGACAGAATATTCATGTTAAAAATTCAGGCTCTGGAGTCAGAGCTAGAAATTAAATTCAATCCTGTTGACCATACTTATAAGATATCTGATTTAGGCTATCTCCATCACCTCTCTAAATCCCAACTTCCTTTTCTATAAAAAAGAGAAACCTTAGAGTACAAACTTCAGAGATACTTATGACGATTAAGCCAGATTGGATTCATAAGCACATAGTAGATGCCTGGTCCATAAATAGTGATTAGGCCTATTAGTGGGTTTCCCAGGTGGTACAGTGGTAAAGAATCCACCTGCTGATACAGGAGACAAGGGTTCAATCCCTGGGTTGGGAGTATCCCCTGGAGAAGGAAATGGCAACCCACTCCAGTATTCTTGCCTGGGAAATTCCACAGACACAGGAGTCTGGGGGGATACAGTCCATGGGGTCACAAATAATTAGACACGATCACACACACTCATCATGCACCTATTAATAATAGCAGCTTATGCCGGACATGACTAAGTGACTTCACTTTCACTTTTCACTTTCATGCATTGGAGAAGAAAATGGCAACCCACACCAGTGTTCTTGCCTGGAGAATCCCGGGGGCGGGGGAGCCTGGTGGGCTGCCGTCTCTGGGGTCGCACAGAGTTGGACACGACTGAAGCTACTTAGCAGTAGCAGCAGCATGCACCCAAACAGAGTTAAGCCCACTTTAAACAAACACAAAGATGCAGTTAAGTGATCTTGTGAAAGAGGAAAGTTGGGAAATGATTTACCCAAAGAGGCCTCTAAATAGGTGACTCCACTTAGAATACAGATGCTATATGATACCATATTCTGGGAGCACAAAATTCTTGTCCAGGCTCTGTTTCCAACTGTATTGTGTATTGGGAAAGTCACTTCCCATTCTCTAGAAATCCTTTTACACTGATAGTATAAAGTCATGGCATTAAATAGCCATGTCTTAAAGCTCTTTCTAGATCTCGAATGCTGGAATAAAATCTATGTTAGGACCTGGGGCTGGGCAGGGGCTGGGGCTGGTGGTTGGTGAAGAGGAAAGAACTGGAAGTGTTGGAAGATGTTGCCTACTGAAAATCCATGAGAAGTGAAAAATCAAGTGGGTTGCGAATCCTAATGGAAGTCAGTTTTTTTCTGCACACACATTGATTTTATAAAACAAGGCATGCTGTGATGTTACTTAATTACTTGCCACACTATAGAGCAAGTATCATTTTAATATGAAAACGTGAGCTGAGTAAATGAAGCATTGACCATGTAGCTTTTCCATGACATGGGTGAAAGAGTGACAGATAACACTGCTTAAGAGAAAAGGACAGAGACTCAGAATCAGGGTTCTACCATCCTTGACTTTTACAATCTCAACATGTCTGTCATTCTGTGTTTACTTTTTGTTTTGCTGACGTGGCACATAGTGTCTTAGTTTCCCTGCCAGGGATCAAACCTGTGCCTCCTATACAGGAAGGATGGAGTTTTAACCACTGGATTGCCAGGGAAGTCCCTATCCTTCCATACTTATATGCAGAACAACACTGCTTATTCATGAGGCCAGGTACATACATGACAAATCAGAAGTCTGAAAATGAGGTCGAGGATCTGGAAGCATTTTAGATCCTGTAAACAGTGTGACAGGTCTCTTGGTTGTAGACTCAAACTGATGTTAGGGGAAAAAAGAAATACATGAATTCAGTTTCTTTAAAAAAAAAAAAATAAATAAAGGCCAGAAAGTGCAATACTTGAAGCACAGCTGTAAGCAGGGGTTGCAATAATGTGAACTACATCATCAGGTCCTTCCCTCCACCCCAAAGTCTTAGAGTTCTGCTTCTGTTAGCATCCTCCTACAGCAGGCTATCTCCATGTAATGCACTTGCCTCAGCTGAGTACTATGTTGGTCACTGAACCGATTTCTGTGCCTCTGATTCTCCAATCCTGGCCTCAGTCTTCCCTGAAGCTGAGGGACAGGGTGAACGTACCCTTCCTCCCTCCAAAAGCTGAAAAATGGCACAATTTGAAAGTGGAGAAGATGGGTTCTATTAGCAGGAGACATGAATGCTCGGCTATTAAAAATAAAGGTTCACTGTTGAGGTTGTATGTGGAGCATTTTTTTTTTTTCCTTTTTCTTTCTGGTTTGCTTTCCCTGTTCACTTTCATAAGCTTTTGCCCACAAGGTGAAATTAATTATAAAATGTTGCACATGGTGGGTGAGATGAGAAATAACTTATCTCTAACTTCTAATCTTTTCTTTGGATGCTTACTCCTTGGAAGAAAAGTTATGACCAACCTAGATAGCATATTCAAAAGCAGAGACAT
>SJYQ01096216.1:671598-699787 GCA_006410935.1 Redunca redunca
GTGAGTCTGAGTGAACTCCGGGAGTTGGTGATGGACAGGGAGGCCTGGCTTGCTGCGATCATGGCATCGCAAAGAGTTAGAAACGACTGAACGACTGGACTGAACTGCATGGAATATCTTTTTCCAGCACTTCACTTTCAGTCTGTATGTGTCCCCTGTTTTGAGATGGGTCTCTTGTAGACAACATATATAGGGGTCTTGTTTTGTATCCATTCAGCCAGTCTTTGTTTTTTTGTTGGGGCATTCAACACATTTACATTTAAGGTAATTATTGATAAGTATGATCCTATTGCCATTTACTTTGTTGTTTTGGGTTTGAGTTTATACGCCCTTTTTGTGTTTCCTGTGTAGAAAAGATCCCTTAGCATTTGTTGAAAAGCTGGTTTGGTGGTGCTGAAGTCTCTCAGCTTTTGCTTGTCTGTAAAGCTTTTGATTTCTCCTTCATATTTGAATGAGATCCTTGCTGGGTACAGTGATCTGGACTGTAAGTTATTTTCTTTCATCACTTTGAGTATGTCCTGCCATTCCCTCCTGGCCTGAAGCTTTTCTATTGAAAGATCAGCTGTTATCCTTGTGGGAAACCCCTCGTGTGTTATTTGTTGTTTGTCCCTTGCTGCTTTCAATATTTGTTCTTTGTGTTTGATCTTTGTTAATTTGATTAATATGTGTCTTGAGTTGTTTCACCTTGGGTTTATCCTGTTTGGGACTCTCTGGGTTTCTTGGACTTGGGTGATTATTTCTTTCCCCATTTTAGGGAAGTTTTCAACTATTATCTCCTCAAGTATTTTCTCATGGTCTTTCTTTTTGTCTTCTTTTTCTGGGACTCCTATGATTGGAATGTTGGGGCATTTAATATTATCCTGGAGGTCTCTGAGATTGTCCTCATTTCTTTTAATTTGTTTTTCTTTTTTCCTCTGTGATTCATTTATTTCTATCATTCTGTCTTCTACTTCACTAATCCTGTCTTCTGCCTCTGTTATTCTACTATTTGTTGCCTCCGAAGTGTTTTTGATCTCACTTATTGCATTATTCCTTATATATTGACTTTTTTTTTATTTCTTCTAGGTCCTTGTTAAACCTTCCTTGACTCTTCTCAGTCCTTGTCTCTGGGCTATTTATCTGTGATTCCATTTTGATTTCAGGATTTTAGATAATTTTCACTATCATTATTCATAATTCTTTATCAGGTAGATTCCCTATCTCTTCCTCTTTTGTTTGGTTTGATGGGCATGTATCCTGTTCCTTTACCTGCTGTGTATTCCTCTGTCTCTTCATCCTGTTTATATTGGTGTGTTTGGGGTGGCCTTTCTGTATTCTGGCAGTTTGTGGAGTTCTCTTTATTGTGGAGTTTCCTTGCTGTGGGTGGGGTTCTAAGGGTGGCTTTTCAAGGTTTCCTGGTTAGGGAAGCTTGTGTCAGTGTTCTGGTAGGTGGAGCTGGATTTCTTCTCTCTGGAGTGCAATGAAGTGTCCAGTAATGAGTTATGAGATGTCAGTGGGTTTGGAGTGACTTTGGGCAGCCTGTATATTGAAGCTCAGGGCTGTGTTTCTGTGTTGCTGGAGAATTTGTGTGGTATGTCTTGCTCTGGAACTTGTTGGCCTTTGGGTGGTGCTTGGTTTCTGTGTAGGTATGGAGGCGTTTGATGACCTCCTGTCGATTAATGTTCCCTGGAGTCAGGAGTTCTCTGGTGTTCTCAGGATTTGGACTTAAGCTTCCTGCTTCTGGTTTTCAGTCTTATTTTTATAGTGGCCTCAAGACTTCTCCATCTATACAGAACCATTGATAAAACGTATCCTTTCGAAGACAATGGGCTATTTTTCTGGGTGCCTGATGTCCTCTCTCGGCATTCAGAAGTTGTTTTGTGGAATTTACTGAGCGTTCAAATGTTCTTTTGATGAATTTGTGGGGGAGAAAGTGGTCTCCCCGTCCTATTCCTCCACCATCTTAGGACCACCTTCTTTCTGGTTACTTTAAACAGAATTGTAAACCACCAGGAATTCTGGGGTGCCTGAGGTGTGGGTTGGCCCCCTTCCCCAGGCTCCGCCTTCCAAGTCATTTGCATTGCCTCTCCCTTCTCCCTCCCTAAGGTGAACTTGGAGTCTCCAGGACTCTCTTCTCTTTCCTCTTTGGATGTGGTCTGTTTTTATTTTTCCTTTTCTTAAATTGTCTGTCTGTCTCTCTACCTCTCTCATTGCCTTCTTTCCCTCTGCTTTTCCTTCCTCTGCATTTTCTCTCTCAGCTTCCTTATGCAGGGCAAATTCTGGCTCTCTAGCTGACATTCCTGCTTACATGTTGCTCAGCCGTACACAGCGGGGGTGAAGAGGTACATGATTCCCACGCCAAATCCTCTCTGCAGTTCTTAAATGCATTTGTCCTTTGCTTTGATTCATACCATATCATATAATGGCTTCTCTAAAACCAAAACAGATTTATTTTTCCTACTTGTTTCACAACAGGTGACATAGATTTGTGTTTCCTTGGAGAAAATAAACTTTATTCCTATAAATGCACAAAGCAGAATTCATTTAGTTACTTGTTTCTGCTTCTCTTTTGGGCTGAAATATAAATATTCCCCTAATTTTTTTTATTCTTCCCAAAACACTGTGCTGGATGCTATCCATTCAGACATTGGTAAGATACAGTTTTGTAAGGAGTTTGCATTTTAATGGAGAGAGACATCAAATGTATAACCACCAAAATGATGTCATTAGAATTATGGGAATTGTTAGGAAGAAAACATAGCAAATATAACCTCATTTTGGCAGGTAAAGTAGTCTCCACTGTGAAAATGATGCCTATGGTTTAACATAAATTAAGAATGAGTATGAGGTAGGAAGCTTAAAGAAATGACACTTTTAATGGCCCAAAGTAGGCAAGACTTCGGCTTGTAGGAATAAGAAAAACAGTGAAACTGTTTCTAGATTTGGAATATAGTCATTCAGGGAGAAGGTTTGGGAAAGAGACAGAGGCTTGGACAATAGTTCAGTGAGACTTCTATAAAGCTGGTGATGCCAATAGTACATTGATGATGAAGAGCTAGCCAGCAAAGGGATTCTGAGATGACAAGTGTATATTCACAGGAGAAATGGTTAGTTTGGCATCAAAGCTTCTACTATCCTTCCTGTCAGCCACAGAAACACAATTAGGAAAGACTGTTGAGTGTAGAATGTGGCAACTTATGTTCCTCAAGATCTGATACTATTTCTTTGGTACCCAAAGAATCAAGTGCCCAAAAGCTGATGAAAGAAAAATAATGTGTATTTTAAAATAAAGGGATACACTACATGAGCAGCTGGAGAGAAAGTTTGGGTTTCTATGGAAACCTCTCCTAAAATGTCTCCTTTAGGCAACAGAGCCAACTTCCCAAATGCCAGCGAGAAGCAGAATATGGGCTGAGGCAGTGCTTATTGGACTGTCACACTGTGAAGCTCTGGTGGTTGGAAGGAGAGGACTTCGAAATGAGCCAAAGGACTCCTCATGCATGTTTCTCCCCTGGAGATGACAGGAAGGTTGGGGATGACAGCTCTGGGTGTGACATTAGGTATTTTCTTGCAAGGTGCTGAGGCAAGAATGACATAGATGACATCACATTACAAACAAAAACCAGAAAACTGATGTGCAGTTTAGCCATGAGGAAATGATGGTGAAATAAGAGGCACAGGATCTGAGCCCTCCCCCTGCTTACAAGCCCTATGACATACAGAGCCCACCCACCCCTCCAACATCATTTGGGGTAATTCTCCCCCAAACGCAGCTTCTTCATTCTCCCTGCTGGTCTTCAAAGACCCAGGCCACATTCCTTCTTCTCTGTTTCTGCTTGGTTCCCTTTGCCTGTGTTCCCACTCAGATCTGTGTGTAGCTGGCTTCTCATGTGCCAGACCTTATGGCTTCAAAAGCCTTCCTTCCCCCTCTATCAAATGTAGGTCCAGGGAATTCCCTGGTAGTCCAGAGGTTAAGACATCACCTTCCAGGGTGTGAGTTTCATCCCTGGTCAGGGAGCTAAGATCCCACATGCCTTGGGGCCAGAAAACCAAAGCATACAACAAAATCAATTTTGTAACATTCAATAAAGATTTGAAAAATGGTCCATGTCAAAAAAAATTCTTCTAAAAAAAAGTAGGTCCATATATTTGCTACCTCGGGGGATACTGGTCACATGATTTCTTGTTGTTCAGTCACTCAGTGTGTCTGACTGTCTGCCTCCCCATGAACTTCAGCATGTCGGGTTTCCCTGTCTTCACTATTTCCCAGAGTTTGTTCAAACTCATGTCCATTGAGTCGATGATGCCATCCAACCGTCTTATCCTCTGTCGTCCCCTTCTCCTCCTGCCCTCAGTCTTTGCAGCATCAGGGTCTTTGCCAATGAGTCAGTTCTTCACATCAGGTGGCCAAAGTACTGGAGTTTCAGCTTTAGCATCAGTCTTTCCAATGAATATTCAGGACTGATTTCCTTTAGGATTGACTGGTTTGATCTTCTTGCAGTCCAAGGGACTCTCAAGAGCCTTCTCCAACAGCACAATTAAAAAGCATCAATTACTCTCACATCCATACATGACTACTGGAAAAGCCATAGCTTTGACTAGATGGACATTTGTGGGCAAAGTGATGTCTCTACTTTTTAATATGCTATCTAGTTTGCCATAGCTTTTCTTGCAAGGAGCAAGAACCTTTTAATTTCATGGCTGCAGTCACCATCTGCAGTGATTTTGAGTCCAAGAAAATAAAGTCTGTCATTGTTTCCTTTTTTTCCCCATCTATTTGCCATGAAGGGGCTTCCCTTGTGGCTTAGCTGGTAAAGAATTTGCCTGCAATGCGGGAGACCTGGGTTCAATCCCTGGTTTGGGAAGATCCCTTGGAGAAGAGAAAGGCTACCCACTCCAGTATTCTGGCTTAGAGATTTCCATGGACTGCATAGTCCATGGGGTCGCAAAAAGTTGGACACGAGCAACTTTCACTTGCTTTGAAGCGATATGATCAGATCCCATGATCTTCATTTTTAGAATGTTGAGCTTTATGCCAACTTTGTTACTCTCCTCTTTCACTTTCATCAAGAGGCTCTTTAGTACTTTTTCACTTTCTGCCATAAGGGTAGTGTCATCTGCATATCTGAGGTTATTGATTCTTCTCCCAGCAAACTTGATTCCAGCTTGTGCTTCCAACCCAGCGTTTCTCATGATGTACTCTGCATATAAGTTAAATAAGCAGGGTGACAATATATATCCTTGATGTACTCCTTTCCTGATTTGAAACCAGTCCTGTGTTCCATGTCCAGTTCCAACTGTTGCTTCTTAACCTGCATACAGGTTTCTCAGAAGACAGGTAAGGTGGTCTGGCATTCCCATCTCTTTCAGAATTTTCCAGTTTATGGTGATCCACACAGTCAAAGGCTTTAGCATAATCAATGAAGCAGAAGTAGATGATGTTTTATGTAATTCTCACACCATCCTACTTTTTTTTAATCCGACTGATATTGGCAATTTGATCTCTGCTTCCTCTGCCTTTTGTAAATCCAGCTTGAACATCTGGAAGCTCTCATTTCACACACTATTGAAGCCTAGCTAGAAGGATTTTGAACATTATCTTACAAGCATGTGAAATGAGTGCAATTGTGTGGTAGTTTGAACATTTTTTGGCATTGCCCTTCTTTGGGATTGGTATGAAAATTGATCTTTTCCAGTCCTGTGGCCACTGCTGAGTTTTCCAAATCTGCTGGCATACTGAGTGTAGCACTTTAAAAGCTTTTAGGATCCCCCAAATAAGTCAGCTGGATTTACACCACCTCTGCTAGTTTGTTGGTAGTAATTCTTCCTAAGACTAACTTGACTTCACACTCCATTGTGTTTGGCTCTAGGAGAGTGACCTTCAGTTCAGTTCAGTTGCTCAGTCGTGTCCGACTCTTTGTGACCCCATGAATCACAGCACGCCAGGCCTCCCTGTCCATCACCAACTCCCGGAGTTCACTCAGATTCACGTCCATCGAGTCAGTGATGCCATCCAGCCATCTCATCCTCTGTTGTCCCCTTCTCCTCCTGCCTCTAATCGCTCCCAGCATCAGAGTCTTTTCCAATGAGTCAACTCTTCGCATGAGGTGGCCAAAGTACTGGAGTTTCAGCTTTAGCATCATTCCTTCCAAAGAAATCCCAGGGCTAGATCTCCTTCAGAATGGACTGGTTGGATCTCCTTGCAGTCCAAGGGACTCTCAAGGGTCTTCTCCAACACCACAGTTCAAACGCATCAATTTTTCAGCGCTCAGCCTTCTTCATAGTCCAACTCTCACATCCATACATGACTACTGGAAAAACCATAGCCTTGACTAGACGGACCTTAGTCAGCAAAGTAATGTCTCTGCTTTTGAATATGCTATCTAGGTTGGTCATAATTTTTCTTCCAAGGAGTAAGCATCTTTTAATTTCATGGTTGCACTCACCATCTGCAGTACTTTTGGAGCCCCCAAAAATAAAAAGTCCAACACTATTTCCACTGTTGGCCCACCTATTTCCCATAGAGTGATGGGACTGGATGCCATGATCTTTGTTTTCTGAATGTTGAGCTTTAAGCCAACTTTTCCCCTCTCCTCTTTCACTTTCATCAAGAGGCTTTTTAGTTCCTCTTCACTTTCTACCATAAGGGTGGTGTCATCTGCATATATGAGGTTATTGCTGTTTCTCCCAGCAATCTTGATTCCAGCTTGTGTTTCTTCCAGTCCAGCATTTCTCACGATGTACTCTGCATAGAAGTTAAATAAGCAGGGTGACAATATACAGCCTTGCCGTACTCCTTTACTTATTTGGAACCAGTCTGTTGTTCCATGTCTAGTTCTAACTGTTGCTTCCTGGCCTGCATACAGATTTCTCAAGAGGCAGGTCAGGTGGTCTGGTATTCCCATCTCTTTCAGAATTTTCCACAGTTGATTGTGATCCACACAGTCAAAGGCTTTGGCATAGTCAATAAAGCAGAAATAGATGTTTTTCTGGAACTCTCTTGCTTTTTCCATGATCCAGCAGATGTTGGCAATTTGATTTCTGGTTCCTTTGCCTTTTCTAAAACCAGCTTGAAGATCAGGGAGTTCATGGTTCACGTATTGCTGAAGCCTGGCTTGGAGAATTCTGAGCATTACTTTACTAGTGTGTGAGATGAGTGCAATTGTGCAGAGTTTGAGCATTTTTTGGCATTGCCTTTGGTAGTCTGGGTCATTACGATCTTTTTTGTGCAGTCTGTGTATTCTTGCCACCTCTGCTTAGTCTCTTCTGCTTCTTTTAGGTCCATACTGTTTCTTTCCTTTATTGTGTGGCACTTTGCATGAAATATTTCCTTGGTGTCTCTCTCTTTCTTGAAGAAGTCTCTGGTCTTTCCCATTCTATTGTTTTCCTTTGTTTCTTTGCATTGTTCACTTGAAAAGGCTTTCTTATCTGTCCTTGCTATTCTTTGGAACTCTGCATTCAGGTGGGTATATCTTTCCCTTTCTCCCATGTCTTTCTCTGCTCTTCCATTCTCAGCTATTTGCTTATTTAATTTATACCATTTGTGAGGATCTTCTTTTTAATTTTTGTGTTATTATTTAATGTTTTATTTCAGTTCATTGTTGATCAGCAGCTTCTCCTCAGAATGTAAGATCCATGGGAGCAAAGGAAGCCAATATCCTTGAGAGTGCCAGGTCTGAGAAAAACTTCCAGCAGGGAAAAGATACTTTAAAACATACTGAATGAATGATCCATGTGCTCAGGAAGTGAGTGATATGGTAATTGTGATGATGGTGAGGAGGCACACACATGATAGGAGATACTGTCACACAGTTCTGGATGATCAAGGGTTAATGAATCTCTGTCATGAGGGGAAAATGTCCATGTAAAACCACCTCTGAGGTAAGCCTTAGGATTGCAATTTTCTGGTAAAGAAACAAGATCAGAGTAGCTAAGCTTGTGAAGTTGGAATTTGAACTATATCTGGTTGGTCTAGATTTTATTTCCAGGGAAACAACTTTTTGTAGACTGAGAATTTTGGGGTTTAAGACTTGAGTTTTTTGAGACAGGAAGGATTTGGGTACAGAACAGGTAGCATGCTAGAACTGAGTGGTGATGGGGGGGAGAATAGTCCATGGGGGATTTCTGTAGGGGGTGGAGGCAAGAAGATATGTAGGATTGGCTGAGAGAGACAACCAAGTGCTCAGCATGTGGGTTGAATCCCCAGGTATCCATGCATCTCCAGGCTCAGGAATTGGATGCCCCCATGGTTCCAGAGTGTAGTTGGTATTGGACGTGGTAGAAGGAGATGAGGTTGAGTGGGCTGGTTTGGACTGGATAATGCAGGATCCTTGAACTCCAAAGTATGGAGTTTACATTTAATACAAAATGTTTCTAATATGTTTACAGATTTTTCATTCATCTGAGCCTGCCCTAAATTATATTTATGTTTGGAATGCTTGTTAATTTACAGAGAGTTCACCTACACTCATCTCCTTTCACCTACTCAGGTATTATTATACCCATTTGAAAAAAAAAGAAACTGAAACCTGAAAGATTGATGCCTGGTGAAAGCCACGTGCAGTGCTGGTTCTATTTGGGCTCTTGGTGCTGTATTATTTTCCATAGGTGAATAGTTCTTGATGTTGGGAAGTATATTTATAGTATTCTAAAATATTACCTTGTACAGTTTTCTTTCTTATAGGTAAAAGGTAAATATAAAAACCAGGGCTCCTTTACATGAAACAGATGTAGACATCAGCATGAATTCTTCAAAGCATGAGTAAAACAGAAAATGTTAACCATTTTCTTCCCCCACAATCATTTATACTCTATTGACTTCAGTGCTTCTGTGTAAGTATTCTTAGAAGAAAAATAATTATTGTGTTTTCTATAAATGATGCTCAGCATCAGTTTTCCTTTTTTCATAAATTAATGAGTCATCTCTTTAAGTGCATATTTTTATAATGTTGCCAAGTCACTTAAGCTCTGAGCCAGTATTCCTACTTAATTCTCTTTCCTTTGTTACTTCATTCCTATCAGTGGTATTAATAATGCCTTTCAGTCCGCCTTTGAGGTTTGTTGTGGGTTCCAATGACAGAGTGGATGTGAAAATATCGTGTAAACTAGAAAGCATCATGCAGCCTTCTATATAATCTTTTACCACTGTGATATACTGTGCTTAGTTGCTCAGTCATGTCCGACTCTCTGCAGCCCCATGGACTGGAGCCTGCCAGGCACTATGTCATATCATATTGTTTGTCTTTTCCTAGAAGTATTCCCCAGTGCCTTTAGCTTCAGCTTCCTTTCTTGTCCTTTGATCATAATTGAATTTGTCACTGTCTCCCTTAAGGGCTAGGTTTACGAGTCATAGTTTTTACATATGTATAGGAGAAGGAAATCACAGATGTCCATCCCATTGGGTTCTGAGTGACTGTCAGCATGGCATGAAATCCAGAAAGACATGTGGCGATAGTCATAAATGGGCAGTTCATAGTACCTACGAGGGCGTAGGAATGTGTTTCATCTAATTTAAAAACAAGCAAATATGTAAAATAGGCAGCTAGTGGGCACATGCTAAATAGCAGAGGGAGCTTAGCTCAGTGCTCTGTGTTGACCTAGAGGGATGGGATTGGGGACATGGTAGGAGGTCCAAGAGGGAGAGGATATATAGTTGATTCACATTGTTGTACAGCAGAAATGAAAGTGGAATTGTAAAGCGATTATACTTCTATTTTTTTTTTTTTTAAATCAACACACAAGCTTTAAATTAACTTAAAAAGCCAGGAAAATGCATATAAGCATTTATATTTCTGACTTCTCTTGGAAGCTTGTAATATCTGATAATGTTTGTTTCTGATTGTTTTTATTCATAATAGTTGGGGCATAGCACTTTAGAATGGGATGTGAGTTCCTCAGTCTGGTAGATGCACTGCCACTTGGAATTGTCTGCCTGAAACCAAGACCTGTTGTCAATTTCCATATATTATCCAAAGACCTGCTGTCTTTCCTACTGTGAAGAAATCTCTCTCAAAAGTGTGAAAATGAAAAATAAATGAAGAAGACTGCCATGTTTCCAAAAAGTGAGACAGAATACTTGTTTGTGGAAATGAAAACTATGCTTGTGTGTTTAAGATTCCAGCAAAGCATCTGATTTTCATCACACCTGGCCTACTTCTTTCATTTGCATTACTTGCCTGCCTCCTGGAGGTATTTGAGTTTACCTCCCCCTGCCTCCACCCCATACTGTTTGAGCTTTGCTCAGCCTTTCTTTGGGGGTAAGGGGTGTGTCTCATCTACTACTTTTCTTCTTGCAGCCCAGGAAGGTCAACCTTTTACCTGAATGAGGCCTCATCGCCTCTGTATTTCCTTATTGGGGGGAAGGTGCCTCTGGGGAGAAGGGGGGATGCCTCTTTCCATTCCTACCTCTGGGGCACTTATTCCACATCACTGCATCCTTACCTCTGACAGGTAAGCTTCATGGCTCTGTCCTTTCTGAAGACGGACAGAAGAACTTTGTCTTTCCCCTTCCTTCATCTCTGTCCCAGAATTCTTCTGTGCCCAGGGAACCTCATCTGTCTGGAATCCAGGTCTGTGCATGCCTGCTTTTGACTTTTATTAGTTCAGATAATCTGTTTCTATGTTTTGTAGGAGTTAAGCAGTGGGCAAAGTACACTAGGATAAAAAAAAAAAGTACCTTTCTAGAGAACTTCATAATTTAAAACACTTCAAGAGAGAATTCAAGATGATAGATATATCCTAACAATGAGAAATTGAGTGGTGTGTATACAGCTTCTTTTCTTGCCTTTTTACTTTCTAAGTTAACCACATAACCTACATTACTTTTGCTATCGGAAAATGAAATTGATGGGGAAAAAAATGAAAAACATTCTGCATGATCTAATTTGAACTATAGTTGAAAAGATTAGGCTAGTACTTAAGGATTAAAACATGAATCACAGGGACTTCCCTGCTGTTCCAGTTGTTAAGAATCCACTCGCCAATGCAGAGGACATGGGTTCAATCTCTGGTCCAGAAAGATCCTACATTCCATGGGGCAACTAAGCGTGTGCTGAAGGCTGTGTGCCCTGAACTCTATGTTCCACAACAAGAGAAGCCTGAGCTTCTACCACAACTAGAAAACAGCCCTCACTTGCTGCATCTGGAGAAAGCCTATGCATCACAATGAAGACAAAGCATAACCAAAAATAAATACATCTTACAACAGCAACAACATGAAGCACAGTAAGGGCATTTCCTCCCCCTGATTCTTCATTAGACTGTAACCCATTGGCCAGAATCCTGGTTCCCTAAATTGCTATATTTTGTTTTGAGCTTTTGCACTTTAGATCAAGAATATTGTCTTAAAGTTGAAGCAGTAAGATGTGGATTCTTGTTTGTTTATTTGTTTATTCTGTAAGGTAGAAGCATACAGTTCAGGAGCCAGGCAGATGAGGTGAGTGAAGAAGGTAGGGTGTGCAAGAAAATGGTGCCAGGAATTGTTAGGAGGGTGGGCAGCGTGTGCTCTGTCCTTTGAGAGGAGGAGCAGTCTGGCTCTGGTAGGTCATTACCAGTAGGAGCAGGAGTGCAGGGCTAGTCTAACCTTATCTCATGACTTTGAAGCATCCAGTCTAGAAATAAGAGATGTCCTAATTATTGTTTGCCTTCACAAACAGCATTCTGTGTCCTCTGGTACAGCTGCAAAGGTATATCTCACTGCCAGCCATGCAACTTTGTAAGTCATTGAACTTCTCCAGGCCTCATTTCCCACCTTTTTGGGGAAGCAGAAGATAATACCTGCCTGGAAAAATTGACTTGGGGGTTGTCAACAAGGATACTATGTTGAAGTAACTACTTATTGGACAACCCTTCTGTTGTCCAACTCTTCTGTTGGGGTTAGCTAGAGGACTAAAGCAAGAAGCAACCTCAGTGTTCTTAAGTTGCAAACAGTGAAAGATATCTCTCATTAAACGGAAAAGGAATTCGGTAAGTAGATAAGAATCTCCAGGAAGACAGGAGAAGTAGATTCAGAGAATGTGGACCCAGGAACATCTAAAATCATGCAACAGGATCATCCAAGATACTACAATCTTTGGGCACCAGATACCTCACCATATGTTGTTTTTTCTTTTCTTTTTAAAAATTAATTTATTTTAATTGGAGGATAATTACAATATCATAATGGTTTTTGCCATACATCAACATGAACCAGCTACAGATATACATGTGTCCCCCCCGCCATCATGAACCCACCTCCCCACTGTGTATTGATGAAAGCAGCAATCCTGCACAGCACATCCACAAACATGGGAACTGCTCATCATGTTTTGCTGCCATCACAGGAAAGCCCAGTGCTCCCATCACTCAGATGTAGTTCAAAACTTGGTGCTGATAGGTGTGGTTGGAAGAGCCCAGGAGTCATGCCCACACCCTAGACCCCAGAAGGCTCAATTTTATCTCCTATGGAAGCACGTAGATTGGGTTTTGTGTAACACTGGATTCCCTAATACAAGAAGGAGGTTTAGATACTCAGGGCCAACCAAGGAACCATATCCCCTAGAGTTCCTGTCCTCTAGGAATTTTCAGTTAAATTGGAAATACATAATCATGTTTCAAATATGTAACACAATTTTAATCTATGACTGGTTTCTATTAGTAGACATTTAGCTGTCTCACTACTCTGAATTTACCTAGAAAGTTTACCCAGTGGAGGGACTGTCCCTAGCTTTTCTTTTGTGACACCCAGCTGCTCCCCAGCACCTGTGTCTCAGAAGTCTGTATCTTCCCATTATTGCTGGCCTTTCCTCAGCTGGAAGTGGTGAGTAGATTGGGATGCTGTGATCATCTCTAAGAATAGAAAGCTAAAAATACCTTGGGTAGAGGGCTGGCTCCTTCCAGGTTGAACAAGGCCAGCCGATCTGCAATCCATCTTCTCTGTCTACCTTCATTTCCACACCTTTGTCTTTTCCCAGAGTTTTGGGAGTGATGACAGTGTTTTGCAAAATTGTCCTCAGACTCTTCTGGCCTATGGATCTTACTCTTAGATTCTGTGCCTCTGAAAAGATGGGACTGAACTTGAGGTGATCTTGAAGCTTCCCCCTTACCCATTGCAGAAATCCCATTAGAACATCTCAGTAATCCCTATGAGACTTTAAACTGTGGAAGGCAGGGGCATCATCTTTTATTACACTTTATCCCTAGTGATTAATACCATGTATGGCTCATGATTGGCACTCACATATTTGTGGAATGAATGATCATGCATTACTCAGTTTTTTTTTTTTTTTTAATCACTTGGAAATGAAGGAAACTCAAGACCCAAGTAAAGTGAAGTGAGGGGGAGTGTCTTAAGTAGAACATGTAACTGTGAAATCCCAGGGTACCTTTAGGCATGGGTGGATCCAGAAACTCTGTTGTTTCCTCATCCTGAGTCTGCTCTACAGGGATACATTCTTTCAGGAAGACCTTTCCTCTAACTTTGCCAACAGTTCTGGGAGAAAATAGTTTTACCCCTATTAACTTCTTGAAAATAACCCAAGATGGAATCTATTAATAAATGGATGGCTAGATTGCAGGCTGATCCAGAGAGACTTTGGAGATGGGTTATTGATTGGTTCGGTCTGTGCCATGGATACACCCTTGGAGTCCAGGATAGTCTGATCAAATTCTGTGGGTTGAGCAGGAAGTAATTGGAGTATCCTAAAGGAAAACTGAGGTGGTATTACCAGTAGGCAGGAGAATAGATACTAGATGGAGTGACTTGAGTAGCATACACCAAGAGATGAAGAGATACATCTACCTGGCACCTGTAGATGTGACTTTATTTGGAAAAAGGATCTTTGTATATGTAGTTAAGGATCTCAAAATGAGATCATCTGGGATTTGTGTGGGCCCCCTAAACCCAGTGATTGGTATCCTTGGAAGAGAGAGAAGATGAATGGAATAAACAATGTAATCATGGAAGTACATACTGGAGTGATGCATGGGTAAGCCAAGAAATCCTACGGATGGCCAGCATTCACTGAAGCCAGGAGACAGGCATGGGGACAGGGCCTCCAGAAGGAAGCAGCCCCGAGGACACGTGGATTTTTACATTTCTGGCCTCCAAATTTCCACTCTTTGAAACTAGCAGTTAACTATAATTTGTTAAAGCACATACATGGGGGAAACAAAAACAAGTGATGTTTACTATGGTCAGCAAGTATAGCTTACTCTGGTCTGCAGTGTTCCCCGAAAGTCAGGTGACCACAAGAGATTCAGTGGGGATTTGTACCGCCTTCAGCCAGTGTTTACTTCACTCTCACTCCAGTCCATTAGGAACCCAGCTGTGCTGTCAGCTTCTAGGATAGACCTCATTTAACAGAATATATGAAATTTAAGCTATGCATTTCACCACTAGAAAAAAGATAACAGACCCACAGGACAGTGACGTGTGTGTGGCAGACGGCCCAGAGCTAATGTTTATGAGAACGAGGAGGCTGCGCTTGTCCTTGTTTGCCACATGGAGTTTCCCACTCATCCACTTCTGAGACTTAAAATGTAAAACCTTCTCTGAATAACTTAGAGGGTTCTACTGTGTTGTCCCAGAGATGCTGCGCTCCAACTCTTGTAACATAGCATCTTCTGGAACTTATGATCATAGGCGAGAGGGACAGGCAGACACTCAGAGACAAACACACAGACCCACATCATGTACATAGTGAGACAGGGAGGAGAGAGACAAGACACCAGGGTGTAACCTGGTGTGAGTGTTTGGTGGTGGGGAGATATTTGTCTTTCTTTTTTTTTCTTGGACTCGATTTTCCTTTTCCTGAGAATAGGACACATTTAATCTCTATACTGATTCTTCCAAGTGTGTTATTTTTCCAGTTCATTAGCTGCATTTCTTTCCCTCTCCCCCCCCCTCCCCCCAGGCTACAAGCAACCCTAACAGAAGCAGCATCCTGGCATGATTTGTCAGAGGCTAACTGCCACCATGCAGACCAGAGCCTCTGTGAGAGCAGGGCCTCAGTGTGCCATGTGGGGCTGTCCGGGTTAGGGAAAAAGGCACACAGGGGATGCTGGGCTTCGGTTTATGTGTTTTCAGAGGGTCAGGTAAGAGGATGTACTTAAAGATGGATTTTAAAAGTCAAGTGTCTATCAGTCATACTCCCACCTTAAGATCAACACAAGTGACTTTTCATTAGTCAGGTTAAACATGTTCAGTTTGTTTTGTTCCTTCCCTAAAAGGAAGGGAAGGAAGGAGAGAGGCAAGGGGAAGGAGGGCAAAAGAAAAAGGAGAACAAAGAGTATCTTTTTGTTGTTGTTGTTAAAATTGAAACAACTACAAGTTGAATAACCTGCTTTTTAGTTAAATTTAAATCTCAGTGCCCTGGCTGCATGTTACGTGAATTTGCACCAAAGACACCCATCAAGAACTGAATTACTTGAAAAAAAAAAAAAAAAAAGGTCCTTTATGGGTCCAGTGCCATCAAATACAGACTTGAGAACTCAAAACAGATAGCTTAAATCTGTCAAGCAAAGGACATTTTAGTTGAAAAGTAAACAGTTATTTAAAGTTTATATATCTTTTAATTGTTTTATTTTGGTAAAAATCACATAAATGATTCTATTTTAACTATATTTAACTGTACAGTTCAGTGGCACTAAGTACATTCACATTTTCAAGCTCTCACCATCATCCATATCCCAGATTTTTCACTTTTCTTAACAGAAACTCAGTCTCAAAACACTAAGTCCCCATTCTCAATCCCCCCTTGGCTCCTGGCATCATATAAATGGAATCAAACAGCATTTGTCTGCATCTAATATATATTGATAAACACCTAATGTATATTGGTAAACATAATATTAGCAAACACCCTCTTCCAACAACACAAGACAAGACTCTACACATGGACATCACAAGATGGTCGACTCAAAAATCAGGTTGATTATATTCTTTGCAGCTGAAGATGGAGAAGCTTTATACAGTCAGCAAAAAAAAAGAACAGGAGCTGACTGTGGCTCAGATCATGAACTCCTTATTACCAAATTCAGACTTAAATTGAAGAAAGTAGGGAAAACTACTAGACCATATGACCTAAATCAAATCCCTTAGGATTATACAGTGAAAGTGAGAAATAGATTTAAGGGACTCGACCTGATAGACAGAGTGCCTGATGAACTATGAACGGAGGTTCATAACATTGTACAGGAGGTAGGGATCAAGACCATCCCCAAGAAAAAGAAATGCAAAAAAGGCCTCCTGTCTGAGCAGGCCTTACAAATAGCTGTGAAAAGAAAGGAAGCGAAAAGCAAAGGAGAAAAGTAAAGATATACCCATTTGAATGCAAAGTTCCAAAAAATAGCAAGGAGAGATAAGAAAGCTTCCTCAGTGACCAGTGCAAAGGAATAGAGGAAAACAATAGAATGGGAAAGACTAGAGTTCTCTTCAAGAAAATTAGAGATACCGAGGGAACATTTCATGCAAAGATGGGCTCAATAAAGGACAGAAATGGACCTAACAGAAGCAGAAGATATTCAGAAGAGGTGGCAAGAATACACAGAAGAGCTATACAAAAAAGATCTTCACAACCCAGATAATTACAGTGGTGTGGTCACTCACCTAGAGCCAGACATCCTGGAATGTGAAGTCAAGTGGGCCTTAGGAAGCATCACTACAAACAAAGCTAGTGGAGGTGATGCAATTCCAGTTGAACTATTTCAAACCCTGAAAGATGATACTGTGAAAGTGCTGCACTCAATATGCCAGCAAATTTGGAAAACTCAGCACTGGCCACAGGATTGGAAAAGGTCAGTTTTCATTCTAATCACAAAGAAAGGCAATGCCAAAGAATGCTCAAACTACCGCACAATTGCACTCATCTCACACGCTAGTAAAGTAAAGCTCAAAATTCTCCAAGCCAGGCTTCAGCAATACGTGAACCGTGAACTTCCTGATGTTCAAGCTGTTTTTAGAAAAGGCAGAGGAACCAGAGATCAAATTGCCAACATCCACTGGATCATGGCAAAAGCAAGAGAGTTCCAGAAAAACATCCATTTCTGCTTTATTGACTATGCCAAAGCCTTTGACTGTGTGGATCACAATCAACTGTGGAAAATTCTGAAAGAGATGGGAATACCAGATGACCTGGCCTGTCTCTTGAGAAACCTGTATGCAGGTCAGGAAGCAACAATTAGAACTGGACATGGAACAACAGACTGGTTCCAAGTAGGAAAAGGAGTACATCAAGGCTGTATATTGTCACCCTGCTTATTTAACTTCTATGCAGAGTACATCATGAGAAAGGCTGGACTGGAGAAAGCACAAGCTGGAATCAAGATTGCTGGGAGAAATATCAATAACCTCAGATATGCAGATGACACCACGCTCATGGCAGAAAGTGAAGAAGAACTAAAGTGCCTCTTGATGAAAGTGAAAGAAGAGAGTGAAAAAGTTGACTTAAAGCTCAACATTCAGGAAACAAAGATCATGGCATCCGGTCCCATCACTTCATGGGAAATAGATGGGGAAACATTGGAAACAGTGTCAGACATTATTTTTTTGGGCTCCAAAATCACTGCAGATGGTGATTGCAGCCATGAAATTAAAAGACACTTACTCCTTGGAAGGAAGGTTATGACTAACCTAGACAGCATATTCAAAAGCAGAGACATTACTTTGACAACAAAGGTCCATCTAGTCAAGGCTATGGTTTTTTCAGTGGTCATGTATGGCTGTGTGAATTGAACTATAAAGAAAGCTGAGCACTGAAGAATTGAGGCTTTTGACCTGTGGTGTTGGAGAAGACTCTTGAGAGTCCCTTGGACTGCAAGGAGATCCAACCAGTCCATCCTAAAGGAGATCAGTCCTAGGTGTTCATTGGAAGGACTGATATTGAAGCTGAAACTCCAATACTTTGGCCACTTGATGCGAAGTGCTGACTCATTTGAAAAGACCCTGATGCTGGGAAAAATTGAGGGCAGGAGGTGAAGGGGACGACAGAGGATGAGATGATTGGATGGCATCACTGACTCAATGGACATGAATTTGTGTAAGCTCTGGGAGTTGGTGATGGACAGAGCAGCCTGGCTTGCTGCAGTTCTTGGGGTTCCAAAGAGTCAAACATGACTGAGCAACTGAACTGAATGTATATTGGAATGCATTTTTCAGGGTGAAAGTGAAGTCGCTCAGTCGTGTCCGACTCTTTGCGACCCCATGGACTGTAATCTATCAGGCTCCTCTGTCCATGGGATTTTCCAGGCAATAGTACTGGAGTGGATTGCCATTTCCTTCTCCAGCGGATCTTCCCAACCCAGGGATCGAACCCAGGTCTCCCGCATTGTAGACAGACGCTTTACCATCTGAGCCACCTGCCCCCCAACCCCGGTTCTATACAATAGGTTCTCATTAATTAACATTTTCTACCTGTGTGTGTGTGTCAATCTTGATCTCTCTGTTTTTCCCACCCCGACTTTCCCCCTTGTCATCCATATGTTTGTTCTCTACCATCTCTGTCTATTTCTACTTTGCAAATCGGTCCATCGGTAGCACTTTTTCTATACTCCATATAATATATTTATATACAATAGTTTTCTCTTTCTGCCTTATTTCGCATCATATGACAGTCTCTAGGTCTATCCACATCTCTGTAAATGGCACAATTTTATTCCTTTTTATGTCTGAGTAGTATCCTTTGTATATATGTACCACATCTTCTTCATATGTTTTTCTGACAATGGACATTTAGGTTGCTTCCATTGCCTGACTATTGTAAATTGTGCTGCTATGAACATTGGATGCATGTATTTTTTGAAATTACAGTTTTCTCTGGATTAAGTTTATGCTTTTAAATATAAGTGTTCTGCCCTGATTTGGAGTAGTGTGTTGAGTAGGAGCCTCAGACACAGACCAAAGGAATAGTATACTCACCACAGGTCCTCAGTTTCCAGTGGTCATTCTAAGGTGGAATTCTCTACAAAGCCCTTTTGTTGATTTCTGTTTATCCTTGTCTCCATTCTTCATTTGATTTTCTTCTACCTTCTCCTCTTACCTTCAACAAAAAGGGCTTCCTCTTATTTATTTATATATTTTAAATATTGGGTTACTTTTTATGGACAAAAGCTAAATATTTGGGTAGACTTTGAGAAGGAAAGATGTTTCTGGGTACCATCAAATCTTAATTAGTGGGTTGCTTTGTTTGGAGCTCTTTTTTCCTACTTTAAAACAACTTTGTTCTTTTAAGTACCATCCTACCTAGGATTATCTGTTAATCAACCACTTGTAAGTAGAGCTCTCTGTAGCTGTGATTTAATAAAGACATCTTTGGAAGGAATGATGCTAAAGCTGAAACTCCAGTACTTGGGGCACATCATGTGAAGAGTTGACTCATTGGAAAAGACTCTGATGCTGGGAGGGATTGGTGGCAGGAGGAGAAGGGGACGACCGAGGATGAGATGGCTGGATGGCATCACGGACTCTCTGGATGTGAATCTGAGTGAACTCTGGGAGATGATGATGGACAGGGAGGCCTGGCGTGCTGCGATTCCTGGGGTCGCAAAGAGTCGGACACGACTGAGCAACTGAACTGAAAGTTCTTTCTAAAGAGAGTTCCCTATTTGGCCATAAGGTGCTAATGCCTGGTGACTCACGTGTGACAGAGGTTCCTGGATATGTTTTCCTAGAACACAGGAGGCATGGAGTGGCTGGGTGACCTCACACAAGTCTCTGAGCTGGGCTGGGCTCCTTTTATTTTCTGCAAAAGCACTACACCAGTTGATGGCTAAGATCACTTAGGGCTCAGAAATTCTTCATTCTGTGACATGAGTTATACTGATAATTAAAAATAATAGGTCAAATTTATTGAGCACTAGGTTTCCCAGGTGGTACTAGTGGTAAATAATCTTGCCAATGTCAGAGCCATAAGAGATGCGGGTTCGATCCCTGGGTCAAGAATATCCCTTGGAGAAGGAAATGTCAACCCATTCCAGTATTCTTGCCTGGAGAATCCCATGAACAGAAGGGCCTGGTGGGCTATAGTCCATGGAGTCTGAAAGAGTCAGATATGACTGAAGGGGGTTAGCATGCAGCTCCATTGTAATCCTTGTGCAAAGCATCTGACAGCCCCTATTCCATGTGATCTTGGAATCACAGATCATGGAACCACACCAACCTAGTAATAAATAAGGTACTGTTAATATGCCCGTTTTACATGTGAGAAGACTGAGGCTTAGGGAGGTTAGTGGACATGTCCTCCTTACTTGGGACCATGTTCTTCAAAGCTGCACTCTATGTAGATTTCATTCTAGCTTCTGTTCAATTTATCAAATAGGGTTTGAATTAATGAGATTTTACTGAACTAGGGAACATTTCTTACTTAATGTCTTCCCATCCATCCTGCTAATTGGTCTGATAATTTTAGGCTCAGAGGCTTTCATCCTGCTCGACTTGGAAGGATGAGGGATGGAATCAAGGGCACGGTACCTGCAATGCTTGCTTTGACCTTCCACATCAGGGCCTTTACTCAGTTAAATTCCTTTGTATTATATAGGAATGAACACCAACCCCGTGAGACTCTGTGACTCACAAGATCATACTCTTGTTCCAAATCCTGATGGGCCCAGATTTAGTCTTGCCAGTGCATTTGTTAATGACCAAACAAACTGACATCCCTTTTTTGTCTCCTATTCAGGACTCCTAAGCAGCCACACTTCTGTCTACTTACTGTGCTTTTCTTTCTGTGCAAAATAAAGGGGAGAATGCATTATCAGTGCAGGTGATCCATTACTGATTTTGTCAGGAAAAAAGACATACCCTGCAAGTTACCCTATTTAGACAGCAATGGTGGTGTTCAGCCTTCCTTGCTCTCAGTTGCTACTTTATTTCTCTCTAAGCATCTCTCTCTCTCTGCTTCCTGGATTCCTCCCACTCTGGTTTTAGGTGCTGGCATCCGCTGCTAACATTCTGGAGAGAGCACCTTTTTATTTATTTATTTATTTATTTATTTTTAATACGTGTGGCCTCTAGAGAAATGCTTTGCATTGGAGGTGTGTGGGAGCTTGTTCCGGGTGTGTGAAGGACAATCAGTGGCCTCCCAGGGCTTCAGGAAAACAAGTAGGGGTTCCTAATAGGGTTCTTTGCTGCATGGAGTCCTCTGGGGAGGATTTTTTTTTTTAAGAGTTCCTATGATGTGTTCTTATATTTTTGTTTTTAAACAGAGAAAGGAATAAAGAATGCTTACGGAGTCTTGCAGCATGAATGCAGGACCTAGTGCTGTTACATGGAATGCCACCCAAGCTCTGAGACCCCTGAGATTTTCCTTGACCCTTTTGTGAAACCTCAATACATGGGCAAAACCTTGGCAATTGTCTCTTTTTCACTAGTTTCTCATGATCTGTTCAGTTTTGCATTGCCTGTGTCACCCCTACAGCACTTTGGGATCTATAGCATAGAAGTCAACAGATAAAAAGACACTCATTCACTCACTGAGTGCCCCATCGGTAGTCAGACACTATCCAGATGCTGTAACCACAACATTTCCTTTAATCCTGACAGTAGCTCTAATAGGCGGTAGTGGTCTTGTCTTCATTGCACATACAGGGGCAAGAAGCTTAGAGAAACTGGTCACACTAGGAGTAAAGGAAGAAACAGCAGCAGAATGTGTATCTCTGTAATTTCCCATACCGTGTCTGCAGCAGTCTGAAGCTAAACGATCTCTTTGAGACTTGCTGTAGAAAATCCTTGGGTAAGGATCACAAAGAGTCGGACACGACTGAGCGACTGAACTGAAGGAGACAACATGGGTTGGAGCCTTACCTTCTCAGCGTAGGAGTGAATACTTGTTTGTGACTCAGAGAAATTGGTGTGTCATGCACTTTGTCAATATCTAATGAGGATGAATATTGGCATACCCTAATAGCCAGCTATTGTACATATACAGGGTTATATCCTAGGAAAACTAGTATTCTGTGCCAAAAAAGACACATCTGAGAACATCTATTGCATCATTGTTGCCATGGTAAAAACTGGAAACAAATGTCCACTAATCAGTGAATGGGTTAATGAATTGTGGTAACTTTTTATGACATAATAATAGAATAAGTTTACAGTGATAATAGTATAGTACATTTACAATAAACTTATACTAGCCATTTACAATAAATGACTTTACATCAGTTTGTCAGTATAGACAAAACTAAAATCCATTGCATTTCAAAAGAAAATGGTGAAAATGTGACCCATATGAAAATGTTAAAAATGTACAAAATGTTATGGTGATTATGTAAATTAATATTATGAACATATGTAATGAACATAATGTAAATGGGAGAGTTATGCACCTATTTCAGGGTAGTGGTTTCCTGCAAAGGTGGAAGAGAATGAGGTGGTGGCTAGTAGAGGGTGCAGAGGTTCCAATGTATTCATGATACTTTTTTTTTTTTTTTTTCAGTAGAAATTCTGAAAAAAAGTGTGGGAGAATGTTTGATTATTAAATTCCAGGCAATATGAGCACACAGGCGCTGCTGACATTTTTCGTTACTTCACTGTCAGGGTGATGCAGGCCACTGACTCGGAGCTGAGGTGCTCACTGTCAAGTAGGGTTGAGGGTGATTCATGGCAGCATCTCCTGTTCTTTCACTTAAATTTGTACTCTGAGGAAGTATGCTGCTAGAGAATTCCTAAGAGAGGAACCTTTTAGTTATGTACATACATATTTATATATCTGGGTGTGTATGAATGTGTGTATGTATGTGTGTATGTATACATGTGCATGCAACATTTCTTTCTTTTCTTTGACATAAATAAGGAAGAATTTGGTTTGTTCAAGGTTTATGAAGATCTTAATGCAAGGAAGCTATGTCTCACTAACAAGTCTGTAAGTGATGCTTTCTTGTTCATTTCATATCCACTGAGATTTATTCAAGTAATAATCCCTACAAAAGGGTGAAAAAAATGAGGCAATAAATGCATAATGTGCTTGATTAAATGAAATCAGCCAGGCCGTTCATGGAAAGTGAAGCACAGAGCTGGAGAGGCTAGAATGATGGCTTGAGGAGCTGAGGCATTTTTCTTGGCTATGGTTCGGGTGTGCTGGGTCAATGTCTGTGCCTCTCAGAGCCCAGCTCAGCAGCAGATGGTCTCTGAGGAGTCTCTGCTGTGGAGACCTCATGGGCTTTGGGTTCAGACAACCATGTGTCTCACTGGCTTTATTTGTTGCCATTTAGTCTTCCAGGAGGTGCCGTGGACCACAAGCAAGGGATTAGGGTTCTTATTCACAGATCTGGAATGATTTCTGGGTGTGGTATGGTCTTTGTCTTTTTAGGTCCCAGATTCTCAATTTTCAGAAAAGTCATTTTTTAAAGAAATCATTAAAGCTGAGGAAGATTGTGGCAGTGTACTTTGTCTCATTGTCTATTTTTTGCATGTACTTAAGATTGCCGGGAGAAATATCAATAACCTCAGATATGCAGATGACACCACCCTCATGGCAGAAAGTGAAGAGGAACTGAAGAGCCTCTTGATGAAAATAAAAGAGGAGAGTGAAAAAGTTGGCTTAAAGCTCAACATTCAGAAAACGAAGATCATGGCATCTGGTTCCATCACTTCATGGGAAATAGATGGGGAAGCAGTGGAAACAGTGTCAGACTTTTTTGGGGCTCCAAAATCACTGCAGATGGTGACTGCAGCTATGAAATTAAAAGATGCTTACTCCTTGGAAGGAAAGTTATGACCAACCTAGATAGCATATTCAAAAGCAGAGATATTACTTTGCCGACGAAGGTCCATCTAGTCAAGGCAATGGTTTTTCCTTTATGTCATGTATGGATGTGAGAGTTGGACTGTGAAGAAAGCTGAGCACTGAAGAATTGATGCTTTTGGACTGTGGTGTTGGAGAAGACTCTTGAGAGTCCCTTGGACTGCGAGGAGATCCAACCAGTCCATCCTAAAGGAGATCAGTCCTGGGTGTTCATTGGAAGGACTGATGCTAAAGCTGAAACTCCAATACTTTGGCCACCTCATGCAGAGTTAACTCATTGGAAAAGACGCTGATGCTGGGAGGCATTGGGGCAGGAGGAGAAGGGGACAACAGAAAATGAGATGGCTGGATGGCATCACTGACTCGAGGGACATGAGCTTGAGTGAACTCCAGGAATTGGTGATGGACAGGGAGGCCTGGCGTGCTGCAGTTCATGGTGTCACAAAGAGTTTAACGTGACTGAGTGACTGAACTGAACTTAAATGAGGACCTTGGTTCAATAATGCACTGTGGTTAATGTTTCCATGGGTCCCCACCCCCAAACTTTAAAGGGGATTTGGGTTAATTCATGGGAAGGGAATACTGGAGAGGCCAGAAGATGGGGTGTATACAAAGCAAGAGGGAGATTGATTTAGAAAGAAGATAAATACAGGCTGACAGAGAAGACCTCCAACTCAAAGTAATAAGTGGTTTGGGGCATCAGCTTCTAAGTGTCAAAGTTAGGGATAGAGTGTGGCACTTTTCAGAAGCTTTCTGTAGGTTACATTGTGACATTAAGTCACTCAGTTCTGTCCAACTCTTTGTGACTCCATGGACTTCATCAGGCCAGGCTTCCCTGTCCTAGCTATTTCTCAGAGTTTGCACAAACTAATGTCCATCGAGTCAATGATGCCATCCAACTATCTTATCCTCTGTCACTCCCTTCTCCTCCTGCTGTCACTCTTTCCCATTATCAGAGTTTTTTTCCAATGAGTCAGCTCTTTGCACCAGGTGGCCAAAGTATTGGAGCTTCAGCTTCAGCATCAGTCCTTCCAATGAACATTCAAGGTTGATTTACTTGTGGATTGACTGGTTTGATCTCTTTGCAGTCCAAGGGACTCTGACCACAGTTTGGAAACATCAATTCTTCAGTGCTCAGCCTTCTTTATGGTCCAACTGTCACATCCATACTTGACTACTGGAAAAATCATTTTACACTGTAGAACTCATTGAATAGTCCTTGTGAGGCTTGGGTTAATATTGGAAAGTTTATAACTTTGGCTGTACAAATGTGCATGTTTAAAGGCAGTTCTGACCTTCTAAGGACTTACTGAATCCCTGGGATTTATGCAGGTTACATATGCTAAATTTTCCTCAAGGGAAGCCTAAGGTAGGTCCTTCTAGATCTAAATGGATTTAAATATTAAATATCTTTTCCTTCCTTTACTTTTTTTTTGTGATTAGGTAGTAAGAAATTCAACTTTGGCATCTAGAGGGAAAGAGCGTTAGTGACAGAAATGTTGAAGATAAGGCTGATCTGTGACTTAAACATTGAAAAAGAGAATTATGGGGTCAATTTATTCAGTAAATCAGAGCCAAAAAAAAAAAGCAAGTTTTTTTGACAAAAGTTTTTAATGATTGGTTTTGAGAACCCCTGGGTTGGAAATATCCCCAGAGAAGGGAATGGCTACCCGCTACATTATGCTTGAGTAGAGAATTCCATGAACAGAGGAGCCAGGAAGGGTAATAAAGAATGGACATGACTGAGCAAATAACACATAACACTTCAGGGGATTTTAGTATAAAGAGTTTGTTTTTTATGAACACATTGATTTCTCGGATATTTTTGGTTTGATTTTTGGTTGTTTACCTAGAAAAATATGGAGACAGGACCATCCCCAAGAAAAAGAAATACAAAAAAGCAAAATGGCTGTCTGAGGAGGCCTTACAAATAGCTGTGAAAAGAAGGGAAGCAAAAAGCAAAGAAAGAAAGGAAAGATATACCCATTTGAATACAGAGTTCCAAAGAATACCAAGGAGAGATAAGAAAGCTTCCTCAGCGATCAATGAAAAGAAATAGAGGAAAACAATACAATGGGAAAGATGAGAGATCTCTTCAAGAAAATTAGAGATACCAAGGGAACATTTCATGCAAAGATGGGCTACATAAAGGCCAGAAATGTTAGGGACCTAACAGAAGCAGAAGAGATTAAGAAGAGGTGGCAAGAATACACAGAAGAACTGTACAAAAAAGATCTTCACCACCCAGATAATCACCATGGTGTGATCACTCACCTAGAGCCAGACATCCTGGAATGTGAAGTCAAGTGGGCCTTAGGAAGCATCATTACAAACAAAGCTACTGGAGGTGATGGGATTCCAGTTGAGCTATTTCAAATCCTGAAAGATGATATTGTGAAAGTGCTGCACTCAATATGCCAGCAAATTTGGAAAACTCAGCAGTGGCCACAGGACTGGAAAATGTCAGTTTTCATTCCAATCCCCAAGAAAGGCAATGCCAAAGAATGCTCAAACTACTGCACAGTTGCACTCATCTCACACGCTAGTAAAGTAATACTCAAAGTTCTCCAAGCCAGGCTTCAGCAATACGTGAGTTGTGAACTTCCTGATGTTCAAGCTGGTTTTAGAAAAGGCAGAGGAACCAGAGATCAAATTGCCAACATCCGCTGGATCATGGCAAAAGCAAGAGAGTTCCAGAAAAACATTTATTTCTGCTTTATTGACTATGCCAAAGTCTTTGACTATCATGATACACACAAACCGTGCAAAATTCTGAAATAGATGGGAATACCAGACCACCTGACCTGCCTCTTGAGAAATCTGTATGCAGGTCAGGAAGCAACAGTTAGAACTGGACTTGGAACAACAGACTGGTTCCAAATAGGAAAAGGAGTACGTCAAGGCTGTATATTGTCACCCTGCTTATTTAACTTCTATGCAGAGTGCATCATGAGAAACGCTGGGCTGGAAGAAGAACAAACTGGAATCAAGATTGCTGGGAGAAATATCAATCACCTCAGATATGCGGATGATACCACCCTTATGGCAGAAAGTGAAAAGGAACTAAAAAGCCTCTTGATGAAAGTGAAAGAGGAGAGTGAAAAAGTTGGCTTAAAACACAACATTCAGAAAACTAACATTATAGCATCTGGTCCCATCACTTCATGGGAAATAGATGGCGAAACAGAATCAGACTTTATTTTTCTGGGCTCCAAAATCCCTGCAGATGGTGATTGCAGCCATGAAATTAAAAGACGCTTACTCCTTGGAAGGAAAGTTATGACCAACCTAGACAGCATATTCAAAAGGAGAGATATTACTTTGCCAAAGAAGGTCTGTCTAGTCAAGGCTATGGTTTTTCCAGTGGTTATGTATGGATGTGAGAGTTGGACTATAAAGAAAACTGAGCACTGAAGAATTGAGGCTTTTGACCTGTGGTGTTGGAGAAGACTCTTGAGAGTCCCTTGGACTGCAAGGAGATCCAACCAGTCCATCCTAAAGGAAATCAGTCCTGGGTGTTCATTGGAAGGACTGATGTTGAAGCTGAAACTCCAATACTTTGGCCACCTGATGCGAAGAGCTGACTCATTTGAAAAGACCCTGATGCTGGGAAAGATTGAGGGCAGGAGGAGAAGGGGATGACGGAGGATGAGATGGTTGGATGGCGTCACCGACTCGATGCACTTGGTTTTGAGTGGACTTGGGAGTTGGTGATGGACAGGGAGGCCTGGCATGCTCCGGTTCATGGGGTCGCAGAGTCTGATACGACTGAGTGACTGAACTGAACTAGAAAAATAAACACGATGTGATATTTAAAAGCTTAGGCTTGTGATATGACAAACCTGTACTTGCTCCTTAACTTCACCATTTTACTTACTTGCTCTTTGTCTAGAGGACATTTCAATTCTGAGATTTATTTTCTCATCTCTAAAATGTGAATCATAATTTAATGCCTATCTCATAGGATGCTATGCAAACATATGTGATAAAAGCAATCTGCTTAAGACAGAATATATAAACATTCAGTATATTTGCTACTTTTTATTATTTTCTATTTGAAATGTATTGTGTGTGTGTGTGTGTGTGTGTGTGTGTGTAAGGCGTTAAGGGAGACAGGGAGAGTTGAAAGAGTTTTTTGAAAATCTGATTCCTTTCTCTACCTAATAAAGGAAAAGTGGCATTTTCCAACATGACTAGGGTGGGTCAAATGTGTATGGCTATGGAAATCAATGGGTAATAGTTATTTGGCAAACATTTATTTTGAGTCTACGTTCTAGGCACTATGTAAGGAGTTGAGAATTAGTGAAGAACAATATATAGTTCTTTTGTGAAAGACTTTAAGTTCTACTGACGGAGGCCATATCTGTGATAGGAAATTCACACACAATGTAGTGAGCTAGAAGCAAAGTAATTTGTAAGATTATTTTTAAGAACTAAATGAGATAATAAATGTGAGATACTTTAGAGTACTTTAGATCACTTTTTTTTTTTTT
>SJYQ01096216.1:700586-725434 GCA_006410935.1 Redunca redunca
GTTTTGAGTGGACTTGGGAGTTGGTGATGGACAGGGAGGCCTGGCATGCTCCGGTTCATGGGGTCGCAGAGTCTGATACGACTGAGTGACTGAACTGAACTAGAAAAATAAACACGATGTGATATTTAAAAGCTTAGGCTTCTGATATGACAAACCTGTACTTGCTCCTTAACTTCACCATTTTACTTACTTGCTCTTTGTCTAGAGGACATTTCAATTCTGAGATTTATTTTCTCATCTCTAAAATGTGAATCATAATTTAATGCCTATCTCATAGGATGCTATGCAAACATATGTGATAAAAGCAATCTGCTTAAGACAGAATATATAAACATTCAGTATATTTGCTACTTTTTATTATTTTCTATTTGAAATGTATTGTGTGTGTGTGTGTGTGTGTGTGTGTGTGTAAGGCGTTAAGGGAGACAGGGAGAGTTGAAAGAGTTTTTTGAAAATCTGATTCCTTTCTCTACCTAATAAAGGAAAAGTGGCATTTTCCAACATGACTAGGGTGGGTCAAATGTGTATGGCTATGGAAATCAATGGGTAATAGTTATTTGGCAAACATTTATTTTGAGTCTATGTTCTAGGCACTATGTAAGGAGTTGAGAATTAGTGAAGAACAATATATAGTTCTTTTGTGAAAGACTTTAAGTTCCACTGATGGAGGCCATATCTGTGATAGGAAATTCACACACAATGTAGTGAGCTAGAAGCAAAGTAATTTGTAAGATTATTTTTAAGAACTAAATGAGATAATAAATGTGAGATACTTTAGAGTA
Source organism: Redunca redunca (assembly GCA_006410935.1). NCBI lineage: Eukaryota > Metazoa > Chordata > Mammalia > Artiodactyla > Bovidae > Redunca > Redunca redunca. Next base: position 701,369 of record SJYQ01096216.1, read on the forward strand.
CTTTAGATCACTTTTTTTTTTTTTGCATCTGTGTATATCCAACACCTAGCACATGACCTGATTCATAGTAGGTATATAATTAATATGTGCCAGTTGAATACTGAGTACTGACATAGAACCTATTCAAGTGTTACCATCATATGTATTCCTGCATGGGGACTGTAAGTATGAGATTAGTTAGGGGAATCAGCAAAGAAGGAGATAATATTCAATCTAAGACCCAAGGAGGACAGGTTGGGATTAGTTAAGTAAAAGACAGGAATTTCTCAGCAGTGAGAGTGGCAGATGTAAATATCTCAGGATAAGAGAGAGCTGGGTGTGTCGATGGAACTGCAGATGCTTTATTCCCCATGGCTGAAACACAGTGCAAGGTGGAGATGGCTAAATGGTGGCACTGAGAAGGAGGGAGGGATTGTCAAGGCTCTTTGCCCAGTCAGGAAATGTGGACTTGAATCTGGAGACCAGGGGACCACTGAGGGTTACAAGGCTGAATTGACCTTTTAGGTGTCCAGATAATGCTGCCTTCAGTGCTCAAAAAAACCTAGTGATGGGCTACCTTGAAGAGAAAGAGTGGTTTAGGAATACAGGAGAGAGGCAGTGAGAGGCCTCATTAATTGGTAGGAGAGCAGAAAGGAATTCAGACAAAGGACTGGTAAAATCCAAAAGTTAGAGAAGAGTATCAGAAAAGGAAAACATGGTGCATAAACACAGTGGAATATTAATCATTCCTGATGAAAGTGAAAGAAGAGAGTGAAAAAGCTGGCTTAAAAGTCAACATTCAAAAAACAAAGATCAGGCAAAAGATGGGGAAACAATGGGAATAGTGATAGACTTTATTTTGGGGGCTCCAAAATCACTGTAGATGGTGACTGCAGCCATGAATTTAAAAGATGCTTGCTCCTTGGAAGAAAAGCTGTGACATACCCAAAGAACATATTAAAAAGCAGAGACATTACTTGGCCAATAAAGGTCTGTCTAGTCAAAGCTATGGTTTTTCCAGTAGTCATGTATGGATGTGAGAATTGGACTATAAAGAAAGCAGAGTGCTGAAGAATTGATGCATTTTTTTTTCTTTTTAAAAAATAAATATTTATTTTTCAGTTGAAGGATAATTGCTTTATAGAATTTTGTTGTTTTCTGTCAAACCTCAACATGAATCAGCCATTGGTATACATATATCCTCCCCCCTGCCTTTTAAACCTCTGTCCCATCTCCCTCCCCATCTCACCCTTCTAGGTTGATTCAGAGCCCCTGTTTGAATTTCCTGAGCCATACAGAAAATTCCCATTGGCTATCTATTTTACACATGGTAATGTAAGTTTCCATGTTACTCTTTTCATACGTCTCACCCTCTCTTCCCCTCTCCCCATGGCCATCAGTCTATTCTCTATGTCTGTTTCTCCATTGCTGCCCTGTAAATAAATTCTTCAGTACCATTTTTCTAGATTCCATATATATGCATTAGAATATGATATTTATCTTTCTGACTTACTTCGCTCTAATAATAGTCTCTAGATTCATCCACCTCATTAGAACTGACTCAAATGCATTCTTTTTTATGGCTGAGTAATATTCCATTGTGTATATGTACCACAACTTCTTTATCCATTCATCTGTCAGTGTGCATCTAGGTTGCTTCCATGTTCTAGGTATTGCAAATAGTGCTGCAATGAACAATGGGATACATGTGTCTTTTTTCAGTTTTGGTTTCCTCAGGGTATATGCCTAGGAGTGCAATTGCTGGGTCATATGACTGTTTTATTCTTAGTTTTTCTTTTAAGGAATCTCCATACCATCTTCCAGAGTGGTTGTATCAATTTACATTCCCACTGACAGTTCAAGAGCATTCCTTTTTCTCCACACCCTCTCCAGCATTTATTGTTTGTAGACTTTTTGATGATGTCCATTATGACCAGTGTGAGGTGATATCTCATTGTTGTTTTGATTTGCATTTCTCTTATAATGAGCAATGTTGAACATCTTTTGATGTGTTTGTTAGCCATCTGTATTTCTTCTTTGGAGAAATATCTGTTTAGGTCTTTCCCCCACTTTTTGATTGGGTTGTTTGTTTTTCTGGTATTGAGTTGTATGAGCTGCTTGTACATTTTGGAAATTAATCCTTTGTCAGTTTTTTCACTTGCTATTATTTTCTCCCATTCTGAGGATTGTCTTTTCACCTTGCTTATAGTTTCCTTTGCTATGAAAATGCTTTTAAGTTTAATCAGGTCCCACTTGTTTTTATTTCCAATACTCTAGGAGGTGGGTCATAGAGGATCTTGCTTTGATTTATGTCATCAAGTGTTTTGTCTATGTTTTCCTCTTAAGAGTTTTGTATTATCTGGTCTTACATGTAGGTCTTTAACCCATTTTGAGTTTTTCTTTGGATGTGGTGTTAGCAAGTGTTCTAATTCCATTCTTTGGCATGCAGTTGCCCAGTTTTCCCAGCACCATTTATTGAAGAGGCTGGATTTGCCCATTTTAAATTCTTGCCTCCTTTGTCAAAATAAGGTACCCACAGGTGCATGCATGGGTTTATTTTGGGGCTTTCTATCTTGTTCCATTGGTGTATATATATATATTTTTTGTGTGTGTGTGCCAGTACCATACAGTCTTGATGACTGTAGCTTTGTAGTATAATCTGAAGTCAGGAAGGTTGATTCCTCCAGCTCCATTCTCCTTTTTCAAGACTGCTTTGGCTATTCGTGGTCTATTGTGTTTCCATATGAATTGTGAAATTTTTTGTTCTACTTCTGTGAAGAATGCCATTGGTAATTTGGTAGGGATCACACTGAATCTGTAGATTGCATTTTGTAGTATAGTCATTTTCACAATATTGATTCTTCCTACCCAGGAACATGGAATATCACTCCATCTGTTTATGTTGTCTTTGATTTCTTTCATTACTGTCTTATAATTTTCCATGTATATTTCTTTGTCTCTGTACATTAGTTTATTCCTAGATATTTTATTCTTTTTGTTGCAATGGTGAATGGGATTGATTCCTGAATTTCTCTTTCCAATTTTTCATTGTTAGTATATAGGAATGTAGTGGTTTTTGTGTATTGATTTTATATCCTGCAACTTTGTTAAATTCACTGATTAGCTCTAGTAATTTTCTGATAGTCTCTTTAGAGTTTTCTGTGTATAGTATCATGTCATCTGCAGTGAGAGCTTTACTTCTTCCTTTCCAATCTGTATTCCTTTTATTTCTTTTTCTTCTTTGATTGCTGTAGCTAGGACTTCCAAAACTATGTTGAATAATAGTGGTGAAACGGGGACATCCTTGTCTTGTTCCTGATCTAGGGGAAATGTTTCCAATTTTTCACCATTGAGAATAATGTTTACTATAGGTTTATCATATATAGCCTTTACTATGTTGAGGTATGCTCCTTCTATGCCCATTCTTTGAAAAGTTTTAATCATAAATGGGTGCTGAATTTTGTCAAAGACTTTTTCTGCATCTACTGAGATTAACATATGGTTTTTATCTTTCAATTTGTTAATATGGTATATCACATTGATTGATTTCTGTATATTGAAAAATCCTTGCATCCCTGGAATAAACCCAACTTGATCATGGTGTATGAGCTTTTTGATGTGTTGTTGAATTCTGTTTGCTAAAATTTTGTTGAGGATTTTTGCATCTATATTCATCAATGATATTGGTCTGTAGTTTTCTTTTTTTGTGTTGTCTTTGTCTGGTTTTGGTATCAGGGTGATGGTAGCCTCATAGAATGAGTTTGAAAGTGTTCCTTCCTCTGCAATTTTTTGAAAGAGTTTTTGAAGGATAGGCATTAGTTTTTTTTTAATGTTTGATAGAATTCTCCTGTGAAGCCATCTGGTCCTTAGCTTTTGTTTATTGGGAGATTTTTGATCACAGCTTCTATTTCAGTGCTTGTAATTGTGTTGTTCATAATTTCTGTTTCTTTCAGTTTCAGTCTTTGGAGATTGAACTTTTCTAAGAATCTGTCCTTTTCTTCCAGGTTATCTATTTTATTGCCATATAGTTGTTCGTAATAATCTCCTATAATCCTTTGTATTTCTGCATTGTCTGTTGTAACCTCTCCTTTTTCATTTCTAATTTTGTTGATTTGATTCTTCTCTCTTTTTTTTCATGGTGAGTCTGGCTAAGGGTTTTCCAATTTTATCTTCTCAATAACCAGCTTTTAGTGTTATTAATCATAACTATTGTTTATTTTGGAGAAGGCAATGGCACCCCACTCCAGTGCTCTTGCCTGGAGAATCGCATGGACAGAGGAGCCTGGTAGGCTGCAATCCGTGGGGTCGTGAAGAGTCAGACACAACTGAGCGACTTCACTTTCATTTTCACTTTCATGCATTGGAGAAGGAAATGGCAACCCACTCCAGTGTTATTGTCTGGAGAATCCCAGGGATGGTAGAGCCCGGTCGGCTGCCATCTATGGGGTCGCGCAGAGTTGGACACGACTGAAGCAACTTAGCAGCAGCAGCAGCATTGTTTATTTCATTTTATTTTCATTTATTTCTGCTTGGGTCTTTATTTATTTCCTTCTACTAATTTTGAGATTTTTTTGGTTCTTCTTTTTCCAGTTGTTTTAGGTGTAAAATTAGGTTGTCCATTTGATGTTTTTCTTGTCTCTTGAGGTAGGATTGTATTGCTATAACTTCTCTCTTAGAACTGCTTTTGATGCATCCCATAGGTTTTGAGTTGTCGTGTTTTCATTGTCATTTGTTTCTAGAAATTTTTTGATTTCCCATTTGATTTCTTCAGTAATCAGTCAGTTAAGTCACTCAGTCGTGTCCAACTCCCTGCGACCCCATGAACCACAGCACACCAGGCCCCCCTGTCCATCACCAACTCCCGGAGTCCACCCAAACCCACGTCCATCAAGTTGATGATGCCATCCAACCATCTCATCCCCCGTCATCCCCTTCTCCTCCTGCCCTCAGTCTTTCCCAGCATCAAGGTCTTTTCCAGTGAGTCAGCCCTTCACATCAGATGGCCAAAGTATTGGAGTTTCAGCTTCAACATCAATCTTTCCAATGAACACCCAGGACTGATCTCCTTTAGAATGGACTGGTTGGATCTCCTTGCAGTCCAAGAGTCTCAAGAGTCTTCTCCAACACCACAGGTCAAAAGCATCAATTCTTTGGCCCTCAGCTTTCCTTATAGTCCAACTCTCATATCCATACATGACTACAGGAAAAACCATAGCCTTGACTAGACGGACCTTTGTTGGCAAATAATGTCTCTGCTTTTTATTGTGCTGTCTAGGTTAGTCATAACTTTCCTTCCAACGAGTAAGCGTCTTTTAATTTCATGGCTGCAATCACCATCTGTGGTAATTTTGGAACTCCCCCAAATAAAGTCAAGCACTGTTTCCCCATCTATTTGCCATGAAGTGATGGGACTGGATGTCATGATCTTGGTTTCCTGAATACTGACCTTTAGACTAACTTTTTCACTCTCCTCTTTTACTTTCATCAAGAGGCTCTTTAGTTCTTCTTCACTTTCTGCCATAAGGGTGGTGTCATCTGCATATTTGACCTAGATATTTACAATTGTCATGTCTTCCTCTTGGATTGATCCCTGATCATTATGTAGTGTCCTTCCTTATCTCATGTAATATTCTTTATTTTAAGGTCTATTTTGTCTGATATGAGAATTGCTACTCCAGCTTTCTTTTGCTTCCCATTTGCATGGAAAATATTTTTCCATCCTCTCACTTTCAGTCTATATGTGTATTGAGGTCTGAAGTAGACAGACAGCATATATACGGGTCTTGTTTTTGTATCCATTTAGCCAGTCTGTGTCTTGTGGTTGGAGCATTTAATCCATTTACATTTAAAGTAATTATTGATATGTATGTTCCTATTGCCATTTTTGTAATTGTTTTGGGTTGATTTTGTAGATCATTTTCTTCTCTTGTATTTCTTGATTATATATGTCCCTTTAACATTTGTTTTAAAGCTGATTTGGTGGCACTGAATTCTCTTAACTTTTGCTTGTCTGAAAAGTTTTTTATTTCTCCATCAATTTTGAATGATGGGTACAGTAATCTTGGTTGTAGATTTTTTCCTTTCAGTACTTTAAATATATCCTGCCATCCCATTCTGGCCTGCTGAGTTTCTGCTGAAAGATCAGCTACTAAATGTATGGGGTTTCTCTTGTATGTTACTTGCTGCTTTTCCGTTGCTGCTTTTAATATTCTTTGTTTGTGTTCAGTCTTTGTTAGTTTGATTAGTATTTGTCTTGGTCTGTTTCTCCTTGGTTTTATCCTGTATGGGACTGTCTGTGCCTCTTGAACTTCATTGACTCTCTGCACGTTGGGGAAATTTTCAACTATAATCTCTTCAAAAATTTTCTCATATCCTTTATTTTTCTCCTCTTCTTCTGGGATCTGTATAATTCGAATGCTGATATGTTTGATATTGCCCCAGAGGTCTCTGAAACTATCCTCAGTTTTTTTTCATTCTTTTTACTTTATTCTACTCTTCAAAAATTATTTCCACCATTTTATCTTCCAGCTCACTGATTCATTCTTCTGCTTCAAATATTCTGCTATTGATTCCTTCTAGAGTATTTTTAATTTCAGTAATTGTGGTGTTTGTCTCTTTATGTTTATACTTTAATTCTTCTAGGTCTTTGTTAATTGATTCTTGCATTTTCCCCATTGTGTTTTCAAGGTTTTTGATCATCTTTACTATCATTATTCTGAATTCTTTTTCAGGTAGTTTGCCTATTTCCTCTTCATTTATTTGGACTTCTGTGTTTCTAGTTTGTTCCTTCGTTTGTGTAGTATTTCTCTGCCTTTTCATTATTATTTTTTTTAATTTGCTGTGTTTGAGGTCTCCTTTTCCCAGGCTTCAGGGTTGAATTCTTTCTTCCTTTTGGTTTCTGCCATCCTAAGTTGGACCCAGTGATTTGTGTAATGGGGAGATTTGTGCTGAGGTTTGTTTGTTTTTCCTCTGATGGGCAAGGCTAAGTGAGGTGATAATCCTGTCTGCTGATGACTGGGTTTGTACTTTGTTTTGCTTGTTCTTTAGATGAGGTATCCTTCACAGGGTGCTACTGGTGGTTGGGTGATGCCAGGCCTTGTATTCAAGTGGTTTTCCTCTGTGTGAGTTCTCACTATTTGATATCCCTAGGGTTAGTTCTCTGGTCATCTAGGGTCTTGGAGTCAGTGCTCCCACTCCAAAGGCTCAGGGCTTGATCTCGAGCATTGTGTGGTTCTATATATTCTTTTCTGCTGATCAGGTACTCCTGTCTGCTCTCAGCTGGTGTTCTGCATGCGTTTCTGTGTTTGAAGGTGTATTCCTGATGTATCCATGAAGAGAGATGTACTCCACGTCCACCTACTCCTCCAACATCTTGTTCTCTGAATTGATATTTTTGAACTGTGGTGTTGGAGAAGACTCTTGAGAGTCACTTCAACTTCAAGAAGATCAGACTAGTCAATCCTAAAGGAAATCAGTCTTGAATATTCATTGGAAGGACTAATACTGAAGCTGAAGTTCCAATACTTTGGCCACCTGATGTGAAGAACTGACTCATTTGAAAAGACCCTGATGCTGGGAAAGATTGAAGGAAGGAGAAAAAGGGGATGACAGAGGATGAGATGGTTGAATAGATCACCGACTGAATGGACATGAGTTTTGGCAAGCTCTGGGAGTTGGTGAAGGACAGGGAAGCCTGGTGTGCACAGGTCATGGGATCACAAAGAGTCAGCCACGACTAAGCAACTAACTGTACTGAAAAGCAATGAAATTGGTTTATTTGCAGAAATGTGGATGGACCTATAGACTCTGATACAGAGTGAAGTCAGAGGAAATAAAATATTGTATGTTAACACGTGTGCAGAATATAGAAAAATGGTACTGATGAACCTATTTTCAGGGCAGGAGTAGAGATATAGACATAAATGTATGGACATGGTCCGGGGGAAGGGGATGGGACAAATTGGGATATTGGGATTGACACGTATACACTACTATGTGTGCAGTAGATAGCTAGTGGGAAGCCGCTGTATAGCACAGGGAGTTCAGATCTGGTGCTCTGTGATGACCTATTGGGGTGTGAATGGGGGTGGGTGGGAGGGAGGTCCAAGAGGGAGGGGATAATTACACACACAGACACGTACATGAGCATGCATGTATGCTTCTCTGATAGCTCAGTTGATAAAGAATGCGCCTGCAATGTGGGAGACCATGATTCGATTCCTGGGTTGGGAAGATCTGCTGGAGAAGATCTTCAGTATACTTGGGCTTCCCCTGTGGCTCAGCGGATAAAGAATCCACCTGAAGTGCAGGAGACCTGGGTTCAATCCCTGGGTTGCAAAGATCCCCTGGAGAAGGGAAAGGCTACCCACTCCAGTATTCTGGCCTGGAGAATTCCATGGACTGTACAGTCCACGGGGTCACAAAGAGGCAGACACAAATGAGTGACTTTCACACACACATTTCTGATTTACCTTGTTGTACAGCAGAAATTAACACAATATTGGAAACCAACTATACTCCAGTTTAAAAAAATTTTTTTAAAGAGTAAAGGCAAGATGTTTGAGGGTCAGTAGAAGTTGTCTAGGTACAAATAATTTTCATGGAAGAAAGAAATCTGATATTTTTCTAATACCTACAAAATAACTTTTTGCTCTGGGTTTCTCATGGCCACTATTCTTTTTGGCACCACAGACATCATTAACTGGAGGACTACAGCACATGTGAGAGCTGTAACTTTATTAAGCTCTTTTATCAGGTTCAGTAACTCACTCACTCTCTCTCTCTCTCTCTTTCTCTCTCTCTCTCTCTCTCAACCACTGGATTGAGTCACTCTATCAACATCAAAAACAAAACAGTCTTAGTCACTCTTGTATCTTTGAGTGATCCACTTGCAGCCTATAGACTGGCATCAAAATAGCAGTGATTTAGACTGTCTTGTCTGTGCTGTCCCCAGAATCCAAGGCAAGTAGCATCATCAGCTTTTTTATTTCTTTTTTCATTGATGTTTATGGCAATTATGATAGTTATTATCAAAATATATATGAAAGAAGTAAAATTTAATATGATGAAAACACAAGCTTATCTTCATTTCCTCCCTAATATTATCAGATTCTTGGAAATGAGAAGGAAATAGAGAAAACTGGCATTAATGCCTTAGGATGCTAATCACTCCAAATCCTAGCCTAGGTAAGATTATACCATGATTCCCACTTGCCTAGATCTTTTGCCTCAGTCTCTCTCCCCTGAAAGGAATAAGTCAAATATCACAGGAACACTAGGTTTGTCACACCTTCTGAGATCTTGGAAAAATGAGGTGCTCTGTGAGAGCAAGGTATTATTAGAAGGAAAAGTTCTCACAAACAAAGTACATTCTCACTTCCTTTATAAGCCTGGCAAAGTGAAGAAGGTCAGAAGATGTCTTTATAACTCTGCATAACCCAAAGCAGGAGGACTTCTCCCAACCCTCTTTTTTTCCTATCTTGCCTCTCTTCCTTCTCTACCTCTACTCTAGTTAAGACTATCATATATGTTGGTTAATAGTCCTTAACATGTTGAATTTTCCAGATGCATCCTCTTGATGCTATTTTGCTCAAGTGATATAAAACCTAACAGCATAAGGAGCCTCCAGCCAGCATGGCCTGAGGATGGTTTCCTTGAGAAGGACAAAAGTTGGGCAGGCAATTTGTGCTGTGTGTTAAACTGGACATGGTAGTTTCTGCCTTCTCAGAACCTCTTTCCTTGAAAAATAATACATTCCTCTCCCCACTTTTAAGACACCCTTGCTCATATGCAGACTGACTTCCATTCCAAGTTCCAGGAATTTAATGGATGGGAGTCCTGGCCAGTGGCCCTTTTCAATCCTGGTCTTGGTGATAAGTCTGGACATGTGGCCTGAGTCAGACCAATAAGATAAGCTACTGGGACTTGAGTTCGAAATATTCAGAAAGAAAAGCCAGCAATGTCCAATGGTTTACTGATATGTGATGATGTGAGCCTGGTTCTGCTGGTGACTATCTTTGTCTTCATTTGATAGGAAGCCTACTTGAGAATAAAGCCTTCACAGTGGACAAAGTGGAGTTGAGATGGAAAGTACTGACAATATTTGATTTTCTTGGCCCAGGAATGGCTAAAATCTGTTTTAACTCTTGAGCTTGTTTGTGGCCCATTAGGATTACCCTGGCTTCTCCCTGTATCTAGATCTGCCAAGTCCAGCTTCCATGGCCAAATGTCTTCTCATTACATGTTTAAATCAGATCAATCGAGGGAGGACCCCTATTGTTTTTGCTCATCTTTTTGAGCCATAGATTGCCGTCCAGACCTTTGGTTGGCTGCCATTGGGCTTGGTGTCAAACTCTGAACATAGTACTCAGCAATGTGTATTTTAACAAATACAGGTGATCCTGATGCATGTAACAATTCGAGAATACCTGCTCTAATATAAAATTCTATCACATAATCTTTTATTGAGCCTTTCCTGTCCCAAGTTACTTTTCAATTTTATTTCACCTTTTTCTGCATAGTATACTCTTTGTGCCAGGATTAGCTGTTTTTTTTTGTTGTTGTTGTTTTCATTGTCTTATTAGCATGTATTTTTGAATAATAGTTTAAAGTAACAGAAAACCTAAGTAACATTGGCTGGAGCAGAAAGAATTTCTTGGTTCAAGCAAAGTGATCGGGAAGTTCAGGAAGTAATTCTGGTTGGTTTTAGACTTGGCTGGATCCAGGTGTTCAAATCACCAGAGATCACTCTAATTTTTTCTTGTTGGTTTTCTCCTCAGGCCAGTTCTCCCTGGGATTAGAGTTCTTGGCATCTCCAGGTTTATTCCCTAAAAAATAAAACCTAGCCATCTCTGCAGAAAAGGGTGCTGTTCTTTGCTAATAGTTCAGAATTGACCTCCTTTTTGAACTGAATCAGGTAGCTAATAGGGAGTAGGTGGAGTTTTATTTTTATTTTTTAACTTTTATTTTATATTGAAGTATAGCCAATTAACATTGTTTCAGGTGAACAGAAAAGGGACTCAGCCATACATATATATATTCTCCCCCAAACTCCCCTCCCATCCAGGTTACCATATAACATTGAGCAGAGTTCCCTGTGCTGTACAGTAGGTTCTTATTAGCTATCCATCTTAAATACAACAGTGTGTACGTGTTGATCCCAAACTCCCTAACTATCCCTTCCCTCCAGGGAGGATGTCCAATTTTCATGAGCCACACCAAAACCAGCTGCCATTCCTAACATCCTGGGCATAGTATCACCTGAGGGTGAGTGAGGGCGGTAGCTCCCCAAAGGAAAATTGGGGCTCTGTACCAGAATAAATATAATGACTATGTAGGCAAAAGAATAGATCCCCACTGTCATGAATGATCATTTTAGATTTGAAACATTGTGCATTTCTTCCTACCTGAATTGAATGTTCCCAGATTATCTACCTTTTCAAAGTACAGTTTTCCTTTAAAAACCCTGTTACTATCTACCTCCTGTCATGAACATTCTCTGATGCTTGCTGTCTATACAGTGTGCCAAATATCCTTGTGAGCCATCCCCGTGACCCTGCATGTATGTCTGTGTAGTCATCCCCTCCAATCTATGAGCAACCCAATGGTAGGATGACTTCTACAAATGATATCATTAACTCTTGAATTTTCTTCTGCATTGAGTGAAGGAATGTGTGTGTGTGAGTGAAGGCATGACATCAGGAACAAATGAATGAGCAGAGAAGTCAAATGAATAATAAGCAGGTACAGAAGTCTAGTAATGATATATGGACTTTATGAGTAAAGTCTGTCTTGCCTTGAATTCCAGTTCTGAGATTTCTTCCAGTGCTGAATCATGCATTTGTAAGCATTTACCACTGAAGTGAAAGTTGCTCAAGTCATGTCCAACTCTTTGTGACCCCATTGACTAGAGTTCAGGGAATTCTCTAGGCCAGAAAACTGGAGTGGGTATCCTTTCCTTTCTCCAGGGGACCTTCCCAACCCAGGTATTGAACCCAGGTCTCCTGCATTGCAGGCAGATTCCTTATCAGCTGAGCCACAAGGGAAGCCGAAGAATATTGGAGTGGGTAGCCTATTTCTTCTCCAGGGGATCTTCCTGACTCAGGAATTGAACTGGGGTCTCCTGCATTGCAGGAAGATTCTTTACCAACTGAGCTATCAGGGAACTACTTCTTTTCTCACTTAGGTTCAGTAGTAATAGTTCTTAAGCCTATAGGAAAAGAAGTCTTGAATCATGTGGTAAAGCATACAAGACAGACTTCTCAACCCCAGGATAAAATTAGAGGCATAAATATTAGAGATAGAAGGAACTTGAAGTTTATTAGAATTGCAATCAAATTTCCTCAATTTTACATAAGATACTTGGGTTCAGATATCAACATATTCCCTTTTCAAAATCTTCTCAAACCATTGAGTCAATAATTGAACCCCATACCGCTTGTACTTCCACACAATCAAAGGTACCATATACCATTTGTTTATTTCCACAAGGATGTAAAGCCATGAAGGACAGAATTTTTGTTCTGACTTGCCACCTCGACTGTGGAAGAAGCCAATTTTGCATTTATTTACAAGCTCATTTAAATATTCATAATTATTAAATGTGCCTGTTCTTTGAACTTCCTGGTTTAATATCTCCCTGGTTCTTTATTAGTAATCAGTTAAATAAAATCCTTAATATATGGTTATTTTATATCTGTGTGAAAGTCCTGATTTTACAGCTTTTTAAAAATTATCCTTTAAAAGTATATTGTATCTAAAGAGTCAGAATAGTACTTGTCACATAGTAGGCACTAATTTGTAAAAGTATGAAAAGTTTTAGTGAGCACCATTGGCTAGAAATGCACATCAATCCCAGGTAGTTTTAGGGCCGAATTGAGTCACATTGTCAAGTTCAGCAGATATTCTTCTGGTAGGACTCTTCGAAAGCTCTTTTCCTACTTTCCATTGTTACCTTGCATCACTGTCAAGGAAGAAAACTACCTTCTTGATCAATGATTCAAACCCCCTTTTAATTACATATAAACTTTACACCAAGATGTCAATAACTGTTTAAGAAATAATGTGTTAGCCCTTTAGGATTTTTACATTATTCACAAAAATGAGATAAAATATATTAATTTTTAAATATTCAGTACCTATCACCTCCCCCTACTCCCCTCACCTCCCCATTTGGAGCTGCTGATGAAAGGCAGAATTATTTCTGGACTTGGCCAGCCATTGCTAGAGAGTGTGTTAGTTTCAGGTATATAGCAAAATGGTTCAGTTATACACTGAATATATTTCAGTGTGCACACAATAGATACACAATGGGTATCTATTTTTCAAATTCTTTTCCCATTTAGGTTTCTACAGAGTATTGGGCAGGTTCCTATTTTAGATAAATATCCATATATATATATATATATATTTAATCTCAAGACACCTGAGAGGTAGGTGGTATCAGCCCCATTTTTAGATAAAGGAAATAATCTTGAGAAGTAAATTATTTTTCCAAGGTGATGCCACTAGTACTTAAATCTTGAAATCACTTTCCAGTTGTTAAATGGATGTCCAAGGCTGTTTTACAGTTGTCTAAAATACTTTGGAAATCTTGACACTTCTTTGCAGTATGATGCTTTTGAAAAAATGAAATTGAAGAACGTAATTTTGATCAAAGGCACACTCTGATACTATAAACTTAGTAGAAATTGAGAAAATTTGAGAGTTTAACTAAAGGACTAAAAAAGTATGTAGTTATTTAAACATGAATTTCAAAGAGCTGTCTTAAAGCAATTTAGTAACATTTTCCTTCATTTTTGAGCATACTGATAAATCTATGTAGTCTCAAACTTACCACCTTTGTATGACCCTAAAATTCCACCCTGATGGAGGTGTCTCTTGCCTGTTCCATTGAAAGAGTGTTATACACATATTCATCCCATTATTTCACACTGTAGTGTTCTGCCTAACTAAATGTTCATAAATACTTCTGCTTCCAGTAAGATAGAAGTAAGTTTCTGTATTCTTTCCACTAAGTAAAATTAAAAGTCCTGGACGTAAAATACATAAAACAAACATAAGACTCTAAGAAGTGGGGAGAAGAAAGCAGACCAGCTCCATAGTTTCATTAGCAAATTATAATGGAGCAATGAGACATTCCACAGGCAAAACAAACGACAACAAAACCCCAAAACACATTGGCCTGTGTCACACCTTACAGAAACATTAATTCAAGATGGGTCATGAACTTAATTGTAATATGTAAAACTATAAAGCTTTACTTTAAAAAGAGAAAATCTTTGGGATCTAGGACTCCCTAAACAACTTCTCAGACTTAACATCAACAATGCAACCCATAAAAATGAAAAAGTGACACGTGGGACTTCATTGAAATGAAAACTTGCTCTTTGAGAGACTCTAGTAACAGGATAAAAAGAAACAACAAATGGGGAGAAGATATTTGCAAATCATACTTCCAACAAGCCACTAATCTCTAGAATATATAAACAGCTCTTGAAGCATGAGTATAAAGCAAACAATTTAATTAGAAAACAGGAAAAATATATGAAAGACTTTTCACTGAAGAGAGTATGCAGATTGCAAATAAGGCCATGAAAAGATGTTTAACGTCATTAGCCATTAGGAAAGTGCAGAATAAAACCAATATATTGCCATACACTTAGCAGAATGGCTAAGATTAAAGAAAAAAAAGAATAAAGAACACCACCAAATGGTGCCAAGAACATGAAGAAACTGGATCACTCATACATTGTTGACAGAAATATAAAATAGTACAGCTACTCTGGAAAAGAGATTGGCGGTGTTTTTTTTTTTTTTTTTTAAACTAATCAAGCTACCATGTGATCTAGAAATTATACTCTGAAGCATTATCCCAGAGAAATAAATGTAAGTGCATATAAAAACCTGTACACAAATGTTTATTTATAACAGCTTTATTTGTAATTACTCCAAACTGGAAACAATCCAGACTCAGTGGGGGAATAGTTAAATATACTCTGGTATATATGTACCAAGGACTACCGCTCGGCAACAAAAATAAACCAGCAAAGCATACAACAACCTGGGTAAATCAACAGAGATTTTATTCTGAGTGAAAAAAGTCCATCTCAAAAGGTCACCAACTAGGTGTTTCTATTTATACATTAATAATCTTGAAAGGACAAAATTTTATAAAGAGACTACTGGTTGATATTGGTTTAAGAGGAGTAGGTGTGGGAGAGATGTGGTATATCTATAAAAGTATAACTGAGTGATCTTGTGATGATGGAAATATTTTGTATCTTGATTATATAAACAAAAGTATCTTGAAAGACCGTGTTACATTTTGGTACCATAAGATGGTAGCTTTGGGGACAACTAGGTAAAAAATACATAGGATCCCTTCATAGTATTTCTTAAAATGCTTGTGAATTAACAATTACCTTAAGGTTTCATTAGAATCTTCCTGGTGGCTCAGAGGTTAAAGTAAAAAATACATAGGATCCCTTCATAGTATTTCTTAAAATGCTTGTGAATTAACAATTACCTTTAAGGTTTCATTAAAAAATCTTAAAAATAACCAAAATATTCTAATGAACAGTATAAACAAAGGATTCAAGAGTCGTCAAAGTGAATCACATAAAGCTGTAAGAGTAGTGCTTGGTATGTAGTAAACTCTGGATAAGTATATTTTTTTCCAGTAATTTTATTTGTTTTTGACTGTGCTGAGTCTTTGTTGCTATGCAGGCTTTTCTCTAGTTGTGGAGAACGGGGACTATGGTCTAGTTGTGGTGCACAGGCTCCTCCTTGCAGTGGCTTTTCTTGTTGCAGAGTGGACTCTCGGGCGGGCAGGCTTCAATAGTTGCAGCACATGGTCTCTAGAGCCAATCAGCCGCAACTCCTGAACCACAACTATTGAAACCCTAGAGCCCGTGCTCTGCAATAAGAGAAGTCCCTGCAATGAGAAGTTTCCATGTTTCCTGCACTGGCAGGTGGATTCTTTATCACTGAGCCTCCAGGGAAGCCATGAATGAAGTATAGTTGATGTACAATGTTGTGTTAATTTCTGCTACATAGCAAAGTGATTCAGTTATTTATAAAATATACATTTATAAATATACATACATATATTTATACACTTATATATATATAAATTGATATATACAACAGAATCACTTTGCTATACAGCAGAAATTAACACAAGATTGTAAATGTTTACATATATGTGTGTGTACATTCTTTTTTTAAAAAGAAAAAGATTTATTTTAGTTTTGGCTGTGCTGGGTCTTCGTTGCTTTGCCCAAGCATTTGTCTCATTCTGGCAAGTGGAGGCTACTCTTCATTACAGTGTGCAGGCTTCTCATTGCAGTGGCTTCCGGTTGCAGAGCACAGGCCCTTGGCGTGTGGGCTCAATAGTTGTGGCTTCCCGGCTTTAGAGTGGTGGCTCAGTATTTGTGGCACAAGGGTTTGGCACTCCACAGCATGTGGAATCATCCCAGACCTGGGATCAAACTCATGTCCCTTGCATTGTAAGGCAGATTCTTAACCACTGGACCACCAGGGAAACCCAACATATTCTTTTTTGATATTCTTTTCCAATGTGGTTAATCACAGAATATTGATAATTATTTTAATGGTGATAACGATTCTGTTGTAGGAAGATAACCCTGGTAGTGATGAAATAGGTATGAGGAAAGAAGCTTGAAAATAAGGGCAAAGACTGTGAGGACCCTCCTTATCTGTCTAGGCTCCCAAGAAAGTTAAATAATACCATCCATGAACCTCTGGCTCAAAGTTAGCAGAGAGAGTTTTGCATTCTTCTCATGCTTTATTTACCCTGTGTATCATCTGGGTTCCCAAGGGGCCATTTGATATGTTAGAGTGCAGATTTAACAGGAGTGAAGTCAATTGCATCTTTAAAAAAATCTATAGACTTACAACCTTAGCAATTCTGAAAGTATCATAATGACAGCTTATAGGTTAAGTGGATTTAGATGTAGAGGGAGGTTTTCCTTTGTCAGCAAATTAAGTTGAAACAGATTGATTCTTCTGGAATGCATTAGGATGACACTACTATGATTCTACAGTAAGATATTTTCTTGGGGCAAAATACCTGATCGTGTTTTTCAGCAGGGGTGCTGTTAACCTTCCTGATGGACCCTTTGAACCTTGCAGGGCTGTAGTAAGCATTGAGCTGTTGGGGGTCCTGGCTGTGTTCATTAAATATCACAGTCCCCCCTTAGCCCTTGTGATGACCAAATATCACCCTCTCCACTACCACCATCACCCACAACATAAAAGGGTACATTTCCAAAGGTTCTTACATAGTGGCAGGTAGGTACACACCGGATTGAGACCCATTTGAAGAAGCTATCTGGTAGAGGAAAGGCTAGTTGATGAAAATCCAACCTGTCTACAGCTAATTTAGCAATTAAGAGTTGGAACTTAGCAGTCTGACCTTGAATAAGAAAGTTACCCCTTCTGATGCCTCAGTCTCTTCTGTAAAATGGAAAAAAACAAAGGTAATATTTAGTACAAATTTATAAAGTTCTTATATGAGGAGTAATAGTTGTATATCTGAAGAGTTTTCTGAGAATTGGCTCTTTAGCATCTTGTCTGGTACAAGAAAAGTGCACAATAAAAAGCAATACTACATTTAATCAAGCCTAAGATGCTACAAAAAACTTCTGCTTCATTGACTGTGCTTAAAGCCTTTGGCCATGTGGATCACAACAAACTGTAGAAAATTCTTAGAGATGGCTTACCTGTCTCTTGAGAAACCTGTATGCTGATCAAGCAACAGTTGGGGGATACTTTATGTTACCCCTCAAACTTAGATCGTCCCTGGACTTTCAAATACTAACATCCCCAATGCTGTAATATGATCACTGAATAAAAATATATCCCTTTAAAATAGAAGACAAAACAATTGAAACTAGATATGGAACAACCGACTGGTTAAAAATTGGGAAAGGAGTATAGCAAAGATGTATGTTGTCACCCTGCCTATTTAACTTGTATGCAGGGTACCCCATGCAAAATGCTGGGCTGAATGAAGCACAAGCTGGAATCAAGATTGCTGGGAAAAATACCAACAACCTCAGATATGCAGATAATACCACTTTAATGGCAGAAAGTGAACCAGAACTAAAGAGCTTCTTGATGAGTGTTAAGAGAGTGAAAAAGTTAGTTTAAAAGGGGGTTCAGGAATGGGAACTCATGTACACCCGTGGCAGATTCATGTCAATGTATGGCAAAACCAATACAGTATTGTAAAGTAAAATAAAATTTAAAAAAATTAAAAAAAATAATATTTTTGTCAGCATACCAAAAAAAAAAAAGAAAACACTAAACATTAAAAAGATTTAAGATTATGGCATCCAGTCCCATTACCTCATGGCAAATAGTTGGGGGAAAAATGGAGACAGTGACAGATTTTATTTTCTTGGCCTCCAAATGGTGACTCCAACCTTGAAATTAAAAGACGCTTGCTCCTTGGGAGAGAAGTTATGACAAAGCTAGACAGCGTATTCAAAAGCAGAGACATCACTTTGCTGACAAAGGTCCATGTAGTCAAAGCTATGGTGTTTTCCAGTAGTCATGTACAGATGTGAGAGTTGGACCATAAAGAAGGCTAAACACTGTAGAATTGATGTTTTTGAACTGTGGTGCTAGAGAAGACTCTTGAGAGTTCCTGGAACTGCAGGGAGATTAAACCAGTCAATCCTAAGGGAAATTGACCCTTCCAATGAAAATTCAGGACTGATGCTGAAACTGAAGCTCTAGTACTTTGGCCATCTAATACAAAGAGCTAACTTATTGGAAAAGACCCTGATGCTGGGAAAGACTAAAGGCAAAAGGAGAAGGAGATCACAGAGAATGAGATGGTTATATAAGCATCACTGACTCAATAGACGTGATTTGAGCAAACTCCGGGAGATAGTTAAGGACAGGGCAGCCTGGTGTGTTGCAGTCCATGGGGCTGCAAAGAGTCGGACACAACTTAGCGACTGAGCAACAACAACAATAAGATGCATGGATTATAAATTCCACCATCACTTTTAAACTAAGGAAGAAAAGGCTGCCAATTAAATGGTGACACACTGCTCTCTCATCATTTAGAATACCTGCATATTTATACCATGATATAAATATATACTTTAGATTTATTTGGAGACTTTTTAATCCTTTATTACTCTTGTGCCTATTAAAAAAAATATGAACAAATAAACTGTTCCTAAAACTTTGTTCAGAATTGAACTCTGACACACTTTTAACTGGATCATCAGTAGTGTTTTATAATCTGTCAGAACCAATTTTTTGCAATATAAAATCCTCCTCTCGGTCATCCAGAGTGCTTGCAATGGAGCATTTTTAGAGCCTGCGCCTAAATAAAAGCTGGGCTCTGAAGGTGGCTTTGCTGCATAGTAGACCAAGCCTACTTGTAGTGGCTACTTAAGGAACATTTGGAAACAACTGACTTACGTCTATCATATCCACACATCATTTGCCTCCTCTGTTGCCTTCAGGATTTTCTCTAAGCTACTGACACCTATTCTGCAGGTGTTTTGTTTTGTTTTACATATTTCTTGTTTTTAAATTATTTTTAAATTTTGTATTGGAATATATCTCTTTTTAAGCATTTTATTTTTTAACGAGGTATAGCAGATTAGCAATGTGGTGATAGTTTCAGCTGAACAATGAAGGGCCATACATACACATGTATCCATTCTGCCCCAAACCTCCCATTGATAATGTTGTGTTAGTTTTAGGTGTGCAACAAAGTGATATATCTGGAGCTTCCCTGATGTCTCCAATGGTAAAGATTCCACCTGCCAATGCAGGAGATTTGATCTCTGGGTTAGGAAGATCCCCTGGAGAAGGGAATGGCTACCCGCTCTAGTATTCTTGCCTGGAGAACTCCATGGACAGAGGAGCCTGGCCATGGTGTCCTATGGGCCATGGTGTCCTGGTGCATGGTGTCACCGAGTTGGACATGACTGAGCAACTAACGCTTCCACTTTTCATACATATATCCTTTCTTTTTCAGATTTTTTTCCCCCATAGAGGTTGTTAGAGTATTCAGTAGAGTTCCTTGTGATCTAGAGTATGTCCTTCTTGATTATCCATTTTATATATACTAGTGTATATTTGTTAATCCTCACAACTTATCCTGATTTATCCCTAATTTACCCCTCCTAATTTATTCCTCTCTCCCCACTTTCCCCCTTGGCTAACCATAAATTTGTTTTTTTCTGCATTTTTGATGCTTAAGCTTTCGATGTTTCCAGGTGCCCAGGCAGTGGTACCTTCAATATAACTTAAGTCCAGCGCTTGGCTGACAGTTTATAGAATGCTGTGAATTGCAGAGGACATCCTCATTTCAGACAGGTGAAAAGATTAAAAGGTAGAAAATTTTACTTCTGAAAAGATGAAAGCTGTTAATCAAAATATGCATAGTTTTAGTGAAAGAAAAAGTATGTGTGGACTACCTATGTATATGCAGTAAATCTTATCCTGAACCCTCTATCAAGTGACAATTTATCATATGATTCCTTGTGACTCAAAGGATGCTCTATGGACCAGGACATGGGAACGTGTCAGAAATGCAGAATCTTGGTCTCTGGCACACACT
Organism: Redunca redunca; assembly: GCA_006410935.1. Taxonomy (NCBI): domain Eukaryota; kingdom Metazoa; phylum Chordata; class Mammalia; order Artiodactyla; family Bovidae; genus Redunca; species Redunca redunca. The sequence goes on from SJYQ01096216.1 coordinate 721,962, forward strand.
TGTTAAAATGCAGATTCTCATTCAGTAAGATCGGGGTCGCAGAGAGTCAGACACGACTGAGTGCCTGAACTGAACTGAAGATCTCCAAGTGACTGTTATGTCTGTTAAAGTTTCAGAAACACTTCTGCTTTTCTGTTTTTCTTTTTCTTTTTGGCTGTTGTTATAGAGCCAATGTATTTCTTGGCTGGTTTGCTTAAAATGGGACTTCCTTGCATATGCACTAACACACCCGGCCCCCCTCCCCCCTTGCACCCTCTCCTTTTCTGCTAATTCAGGTCACAGGTAAGACACTTATTTGGAACATCCTCTTGTGTTGGTTTCAAAACTGAGATGTTATCACATTTATCCTCTTCACCTGTCTCATCACACTTACGGGGCAAACAGGCGGTACCGTTTCATTGAAAATTCACCCACAAGTTACAGCCTTTTCTAGAAGGCACCAGGCTGGCAGGGGAGACTAAAATTTTACTAATAAAAATCCACATGCATTGAGACTGGCCCTTTTTCTTACTGGCATTTCTCAGACCTGTTTGACACATAAATCCTAATGATGCTGGGATCATAACTGTCTTTTCCTGGCATGGCTTTTTGAAACTCACTGATGGAGTTGGCTTCTTCAAACCAGAGGCTGGGAAAGAGCTGCTCAGAAGAGGAGCAGAGGAAAGCCTAGTGGCATTGGTCTGGAAGCAGTGTGTGTCTTGACCTGACCTTTAAAACAGCTTCTGTTTGGAAACTCACTATCTGCCCTGAAAACAGCCCCTGGCCTCTACCTGTACTCCTCTTGCTGTCTCAAGGCCAGTTTGCAGCTATGTTAACAGAATTGGAAGACTCAGAATTTATTTTGCAAATACAAAGTGGTCCACTTAAAAAGTAAATAAATAAAAGAAGCTTCACTCTGTGGTGCTCCTACAGGCTAAGTGTAAGGTCATTCTGGGTTAGACACTGGCCCAGAAAGGGCCATTCTTAAGACTCACTAAACCTTGGTTTCTTCCTCTGATGTGGGTCGTAGTAGATGGCCTCATGGAGGATAGACCACTTGGAGATGGAGGGGATGCTCAAACGACAGGGAAAAGAAGTACCACGGGACCACAGGCCCTGCCTTAGCATCCCTCGTGGCCAAAGACAAACAGGAAGGAGGAGGTGTTAGGTGGAGACAGGGCTTATTTTGTAATACTCTTTCAGTTTCTCCTAGCTGATTCCAAGGATTACAGCTGCCCGATAGTACAGAGAAAAGTCAACAGAGGATTTACTGCTTCCAAACATAGATCCATGCAGTGGGAAACCACTAGGTACTATAGAAACTGAGTTCCAGAGACAGAATTGACTTGGCCAAGGTTACCCCAGATCTTAATGGTGGACTATGTAAATATATATTAACAACAACAACAAAAAAAACCACTCTTATTCAGTGCTAAGTACTGTTTTAAACATTTGCTGTACATGTATTATTTGATGGAACTCTTTTAGTACCCTGGAGAAGGGAATGGCAATCCACTTCAGTATTCTTACTTGGAGAATTCTGTGGACAAAGGAGCCTGGTGGGCTACAGTCTATGGGATGGTAAAGAGTCAGACACGACTGAGCAACTAACATACACACAGACACACACACACGCACATCATCATTATTAATACTCCTTATTATAAGGAAATTTGGCACAGAGAAGTAAATTTCCTAGTCACATAGCCAACATATTGCTGGTATTCAATCCTAGGTCTTGTGGGCTAACTATATCCTTTGTACTGTGCTAATTTCTTATGTGAATTATTATTTTAAAAGCCCAATTGTCATTCTGTAATCTGTGGCTTAGAGAGTTTCTGTAACTCCACTTCATGGTAGAATCTGACCCTGAATGCTGACATCCTGACTTCTATGCTCATTCTCTTAATCACACTGTTTTGGAATCCAAGTCCCTAGACTCTTCACCAGTGCTCCTAAGTGCTCTCTAGCTTGCCATGGAACTGGGTGATTGGATGGAATGAATGGAAACAGGAAAACTGGTCCAAGAGATACTATTACTAGAGCTCAAATAGGGCTCTAAAGTAGAGGTAATTTTTGTTTTGTTTCCCTTCCTCTCTCCTATATGCTTAGTTATAAGTTTAAGGGCTCTATCAGCATCTCTGGTTATCTTTTATAATAACATTTTATGGAATAATTGCTATTGTACTAGATGCAGTACTACATGTTCTATGATAGCTATCATCTCTATTTTATATATATATGAAAATATCTAATATTTATCTACTGAACTCTGGTTTTTAACTCTTTATCTGATAAAGTCATTTGCACCTGAATTTCAAGCTCCCAAACTTAGTTAAGATTTGGATATAGATTCTGGCACTTACTGGCAAGTATAGTCTTGAAAATGTATTTAACTTCTCTAAGACTCAGTATCTTATTATAAATGAAGTCATTTACAATAGTAGTCCCTGATAGGATAATTGAGATAACTGAATAAGATGCTGCAATGTAAGCATTTAAGTGATGCCTAGTATACAGTAAGTCCTTCATGAATGATAGCCCACTATGCTTGACCTTCAGAGGCAGGTAGAATCTTATGACTTGTCTATTTTGATCTTCATATATTCTAGATTTCTCGGTAAGGAAGAGGCTCATTCAAGGTCACACAGCAGCTAGCAGTGCTGGACTCAATGCTGTACATAGTTGATTTTATGCAAAGTAGAAATTGTGATATTAACACAATAAATAATATTCTCCTATGTAAAGTTATGTATATATATTAACATGTAAGTAGGAGGACTGATCTAGAGGGTTGTTTAGCAGTTGCTTCAAATTGTAGCCAAGAAAAGTGAAGAATTTTCTTGCCTCTAGCTAAGACTGATTCTAGTCTTTAACGATAAATGAAGATTAGCTATTAGGAATAAAACCAGAAAGAAGTCATGATCTTAGAAGGTCAAAAACAGTTTAGATGTACTGTTTGACAAGCCATAATGTCCATGAAGGGCTGTTGAGAATTTTGCAGTGATGTCATTAACACTTTCAGAAGCCAATGCTGATAATACTTAGGTCTGAATGAGACTTAGTCTTAAATACTTTATCACAGCTTTTCTAGTCATTATTCTAGTTGAGATACTGGATTAGATGATCAGTTACCATATATTTGGAGTTAAGAAGTAATATTTTAAAAACAAGTAAAGGAAATCTCTGACATGGATTCACCAAATATTTTTCCCCTTCAACTAGAAGTTTAAATAACAAGAACAAAACATACCACAACCAATCACTATGATTTTTTATAATAAGAGAAATATTTTAACTCTTCAAGTGTAGGAAATACATGAACTCAGGATGAAGGGTATTGATTAAAAGGGAATATAATCACCATCTTTCTAAATTCCATATGTATGCGTTAGTATACTGTATTGGTGTTTTTCTTTCTGGCTTACTTCACTCTGTATAATCAGCTCCAGTTTCATCCATCTCCTTAGAACTGATTCAAATGTATTCTTTTT
>SJYQ01096216.1:725567-751762 GCA_006410935.1 Redunca redunca
CCCCACCCGCATTCCCCCTGCCACATCACACCTACATATATTCACTGCAGATATCTCTGGTGATAGACTATTGCAGGAATAGACTATCAAAATTCTTCAGACAGTTAAAGGGAAGGAAACTTTTTCCCTGAGTCTCTTTACAAATGTATTTATTTGGCTGCATTGGGTCTTAGTTGTGGCATGTGGTCTCTAGTTCCCTGATCAGGAATCAGACCTAGGCCTTCTGAATTGGAAGCACAGAGTCTTAGCCAGTGCTCCACCAGGCAAGTCCCTCTTCTGAGCCTTGATTGCTTTCAACTCAAAATAATCAGCATGCCAGAGAGACATATTGAGGTGGCAAGTTTTGTTCCCCTGTAATGTATGATGAATATGTACTTGTCTAAGTCACGTTCATTGGTTGACCCTTTAATAACAAGTAAGATCTTTAATGCTATTTTTGCTTTCCCTCAGCCTTCAAAATAGATCTGGGCCCAGAGTTGTAGCTCAGTATATGAATATAGGGAAATTATCACCGAAAGATCATCTGTTCCTCCAAGGGGGAGACTTTGTATCAATTGTTAAATAGTATACTTAGGAGTGGAACAGAAACCCTGCTCTGAGGTACCCTGACTCACTTGTGATTGTGCCTCCAAATTCTTTGAGCCTCTTTTGCACCATTTGTAAAGTGGGGATAATAATATCTATTCTATAGAGCTGATATGAAGACCAAATGGGATGTGAAGATTATTTGAAGCCCCTAGCGCAGTGCCAGACACATAAAATCAAAGTACTTCAGAGCAGCTGGTGAAAGACATGCTTACCCATCATCCACCAGATTTATTCTTTTCCTGTCCTTCTGAACCTGTAACCATGACCAGTGAGATTTAATGAGCTCTTAGCTCATCGTTTGTATAGTAGAAATGCTAATACTTAATCCATCACAAATCTTGTAGAAATTCTCTAGATAAAATGAAAGAACATTCAGCAGAGAAAAGTTAATTTGGAAATAATTTAGAATTGTAGGCCAACTCATAATCATTTGCAGGTGACGTTCATTCTGCATCAGCTAAAAAAAAACCTCAGAATTCTTTTCTCAGCTTTTAATCCTTATTTTGACTACCTTCCAGCTGTCCATTGGGTAGAAATTAATGTAATTTAAATCAAAAAGTGAAGTAACTGATAAAGACAGCAAATAGGTCCCTAGAACTCAATTCTTTGGCAACAAATTTGGGTTCAGTTTGAATTTAGAAGATGTTTGGAAAAAGAAATTCATGGAATGTATGACATTGACAGTGATTCCACTGAACGAATGAAGGAGTAAAAGGAATGTCTTCACCCTTGATCTTGTTGACATCTGAAGTCTCTTCTAAATCTGAGAACCAAAGACTCCACAAGTCTTAGTTTCTTTGCTTTTAGTTTCATGAAAAAAATAAAAAATCAAGAGATGAAATAAAGAACATGTAATTGCCTTTTCCGCCTTGCACCTGACGAAACCACAGGAAGGAGAAGAAGTAGATTCACTGCAGGGAAAATCGCCCTCACTTTTCTCTGCTAATGCACATTAGTCCCCCACAGAGGAACTCTGATTTTTCCAGTGGTGTACATTTGCACGGTTGGGTTCATATTTTGCTCTCAAGTGCAATAGTGCTTACATCAAAACTAATGCAATAAAGCTGGAACTGACATGAGGTTCCTGGGAACATCATTCCTGTGTTCTTGGCAGTTACCTCTAGGACCCTCAACCTGTTACCAGGGAGACACAGAGGAACACTGTGTCCACAGCTTATGAAAGGATGTTTTGTATCTGAAGATAGGGCTCTTGAATTTATCTCTCATCTTAAGGCATTCCTAAAGCCAGCCCAGCCTGTGAGTTTAAAATTACTTTTTCTTGAGCAAGTTGGGATTGTGTTTTCAGTTACTTGCAACCAAAGTGTTTGGTAAGTGTGACAACTCTGTGTTGGATCATGGCTGAGGCTTTGGAAATTCTATGAAAATCAACCACTGTTGCTTTTCCTTATATGGCATACATAATTTAGAGGAACAGACACATTAATTGGAGAAGCACTTCTAAAACATCTACTCAAAAAAATATAATACTTAGTTCAATGAGAATTTATAATGGACTGAAAAAGAACAGTAGAAAAGGCTTTCCTGAGAAAGTAATTCTTAAACCTGCAGAATCACTAGAAATGAAGTAGGTGAGCAGAAAAGGCAAAGGCATTTCAAAGAGAGGAAATGGCATAGATGGAGAAAACATGGCATAAATGCTCTGTGATACGAGGAACAGGGCATGGTCAGGGATGGGAAACAGATCTGTACAGCAAGCGTTGAGAACAAGAAGCAGATTGGTTGGGGTAATGGTGGCTGGAGAGATGAGTAGGGAGATTGTGCAAGGCCTCAAAGGCTATTTTAAGGAGTTTTGTCTTTTATTGTAAGAATAATAAAAAGCTGTGTAGTCCATGCTCTTATAATGTAAATTCAAGGTTCCTAGAGGAAAACTAGGTTTTTCCAAGGTTGGATGTCCCTAATTCAGCAAAGTTCAGCCCCGAACACAAGCCTCTCACTCGCAGGTGACCTACAGAAAGAACTGGTGATAGTCGCTAGTATTTGGAACATGCCTTTGGAGCAAAGACCTTGAATGGACTTGAGAAAGCACAAAGTTTGCTTTGGATATACAGTCTTAACATAAAACAGATTATACCTGTCAAAAATTTGTATAGACAGGAAGTAGAGTAATGATTCCCAGGGGCTGAATGAAGGGATAAATTCCTGTTTTTGTCTTAATTGGAGTATAATTGCCTTACAATGTTGTATTAGTTTCTTCTGTACAACAAAGTGAATCAGCTATATCTATACATATATTCCCTCCCTCTTGGACCTCTCCTACCAACTCCCATCCCACTCTTCTACATCATCACAGAGCACTGAACTGAGCTCTGTGTGCCATACAGCACATTCCCACTAGCTATCTATCTTACACGTAGTAGTGGGGAGCCTGGTGGGCTGCCGTCTATGGGGTCACACAGAGTCGGACACGACTGACGTGACTTAGCAGCAGCAGCAGCAGCAGTGTATACATCAGAGAAGGCAATGGCGACCCACTCCAGTACTCTTGCCTGGAAAATCCCACGGATGGAGGAACCTGGTAGGCTGCAGTCCATGGGGTCGCGAAGAGTCAGACATGACTGAAGAGACTTCACTTTCATGCATTGGAGAAGGAACTGGCAACCCACTCTAGTGTTCTTGCATGGAAAAATCCCAGGGGTGGGGGAGACTGGTGGGCTGCCATCCATGGGGTCGTACAGAGTCGGACATGACTGGAGCGACTTAGCAGCAGCAGCAGCAGCAGTAGCAGTGTATACATCAGAGAAGGCAATGGCGACCCACTCCAGTACTCTTGCTTGGAAAATCCCATGGACGGAGGCGCCTGGTAGGCTGCAGTCCATGGGGTCGCAGAGAGTCAGATACGACTGAGGTGACTTAGCAGCAGCAGTGTATATATGTCAATACTATTCAGTTTGTCCACCCTTCCCTACACACCACTGAGTCCACATGTCCTTCCTATGTCTGCATCTCTATTACTGCTTTGGAAATAGGTTCATCTGGATCAGTTTTCTAAATTCCACATGTGTGTGTTAATTTGTGATATTTGTTTTTCTCTTTCTGACTTCATTCTGTATGACAGACTCTAGGTCCATCTGCCTTTCTACAGATAACCTAATTTTGTTCCTTTTAATGGCTGAGTAATATTCCATTGTGAATTTATTGTTTAAAGGATAGGGTTTCTCTGTGGGGTGATGAAAAAAATTCTAGATATGGATAGTGGTGATGGTTTCACAAAAATGGGACTGTATTTAAGGCCACTTAAAAATAGTTAATATCTAAACTTTATATTTTACTGCAACAAAAAAATCTTTAAAAGATATATAATGTTACTTCTCTCTTTATATTCATACTGTAAGTACATTTATGCTGTAAGTAAAATAAGAATGCATTACTTGATAAAACTATAAAGAAAAATTACATACATTTCCTCCTGTTAGTTTACTCACATAAAGGATGTCCTTTCTCCAACACAGAAGGCAATACTCCAAAAAAGATTTTTTCTTAATAAAAAGAGATGGCGGAAGGAATAAAAGCAGTCATGAATTTTTATTGTGTGTTACTCCACCACAAGAAGATGCTCTGCCTAAGGAATGCTTTTTATAGTTCTTTTATATATTTGTTTGTTAGAGTCTATAAATAAATAGAGCATGTAGTTTCAGATTTCTGTAACACTGAGATTATCACTTCAGAACTAACTTAAAACTCAGTGGTGTATTTTTTTTTTTTTTTTTATCACTTATCCTCTCCCTAGGTAAGAAGTCTGTTCCAGTTTAGATTATTTAGATAGTTACGTATGGTTTTAGAGTAAGTCTTTTCTTAGATTGCTTTATACTGGATTTCCCCAACCTCTTTTCCTGTCCTTGATGTTCAGGTTCCTGGAAGGAAATAGACCAACGAGAATAGCAAGGTGCACACTTGATATTTCTGGGAAGAGTATCTTTGTTGAGCTGATTTTCCCTGTAAGATGACCAGATGTGTGAATAGTCCTTCAAATGCTATAAGTTAATGATTGTGTTTCCCATGCACTATCTTCCTGAGGAAGTATCTCTTGTCTGTTCAAGTGTTTCTGAGAGGACCTGTGTTCTAAGCCTCTCACCAGAGTGGTAGCCCTGGTGGAGGTTCCCTTGAGACCTTGGCTCTTAGGAGTAAACACCATACTCCAAACTACTTAGATAAATGAAATAGAGGACTGTTGTTACCTCCTAATTCTAGTCATTATATTTTACTTAACATTTCCTTCAGCCTTTATGAAAACCTCTGTTAATTCTGCTTACTTCTTACTTAAGCTTGATCTTCTCATTTTCCTGCTGAAATCCCTTCTGTGTCAGCCCATTGTTCTTAGGAAAACATTAAAGATTCCTAATATAGTCCCTCGGAGAAGGCAATGGCACCCTACTCCAGTACTCCTGCCTGGAAAATCCCATGGATGGAAGAGCCTGGTAGGCTGCAGTCCATGGGGTCGCTCAGAGTTGGACACGATTGAGCGACCTCACATTCAATTTTCACTTTCATGCACTGGAGAAGGAAATGGCAACCCACTCCAGTGTTCTTGCCTGGAGAATCCCAGAGACGGGGGAGCCTGGTGGGCTGCCGTCTATGGGGTCATACAGAGTCGGACATGACTGAAGCAACTTAGCAGCAGCAGCAGTAGCAACAGCAATATAGTCTCTAGGGAAAAACTTTGGGGTAATGGAAAAGGGAGTCCAAGGTTTTTTTTGTTTTGTTTTGTTTTTTAATCTTCCTCTTTACTCCTCCCACCCAACTTGATGTGCTTGGCTTCTTTCAGCCTTCATTAGTCTTCCTAAATGTAGCACATTCAGAGGTTCAAAAGGTACATTTTGAATCATCATAAAAATATGCTTAGCTGTGCGCTTTTACAGTCTAATTTTTCCCTTTGGGGGGTATTCCATCTCTGTAACTTAATTCTCTGTCTGGAGATTTTTATACCTGGGAAAAAATAGAATGTCTAAGCAAGTACATTGCATTCTTCCCCCCTCCCTCTTTCCCTAAATAATAGTTAAACCCATCACTGTATCTGGGGATACCATCTGATAATAATCATCTATGGTAATGAAAAGGTTATGTAACCCTTCCAGTGGAAGCCATATCACTTAAAAATTTTGAGTCAAGTACTCATTTATTTTTAGGGAGCCTGTTGTTTAGCCCTTTGCTAGATTGAGCAGTGAGATGGAGCTTCCACAACTGTTCTTGCCTTTAAGTAATAACCTTTGCTGTTACATAAAGACCCTGCTATCACAGCTTTGAATATAGTTTAACAAGGACTTTCATGTACATTATCCCTCTAATCCTTTCAATAATTCTTTAAAGACTGTTTAGTTGACCAACTTGCATCTTAGAGAATCAAGTGTCTTACTCCAAGATTCACTACTGGTAGGAATAGAGGTGGGAACATACAGCTCTTCTGACTTCTAGTCTGTTGTGACTTTGGGATGTAGTATTTCAAGCAGTGTTTCTACTGATTATAAAAGTAACATCTTTTTTTGGAGAAAACAGGAAAATATGTAAAGGTGAAAATTAGAAATGCTTTCATTTCCACCATCCAGTGAGCCACTGTTAACATCTTAGTGTTTTTCCTTGCAAAGTCATCTATATGGATGTATGTGAGCAGTTTTGTGTATCTATGCATGTGGATCCTCAGGAAATTTGACTCATGTTGTATTGTAACTGAATGAGAACAGGTGCACAGCAATGATGATGAGACTACCTCAGTGTGTGTCATATAAACTTGATCTGATTTTCTTCTCTTTCTACCAGTTAAGAAGAAAAGTACTGATTAGGGCCAGAGAAAGTGTTTGTCCCAATTCAATCTGTTTTTGTTCTCTTCCAAGAGAGAAAATGTTCTTGGGAATCTAACACCACTAAGTTGTTAAGATGCTGTCAGCAGGGTGAGATGTATGTCCAGCTCCGGCTATGCCTCATTCCAAGAGTGTGTCTGAGTCCTTTTCTAATAGAAAATGAACAACCTCAATGACAAAATAAGGAGGCCATAGGAAGGCTTGGATGTAAAATCTTTTGGGATGTAATTACCAGGGATTTCATTCTTAGACTAATATAAGAACTTGGCTTTATACTGAAGCCATTGGCAACAAACTAGAAAATAGCAGATTGTATCATTGTTGCTTGGTGATGGTCCAGAGGGGACTGATTTTTCCCATTGGGTGGGGTTAATTCCAGATTCCAATGGAAAATTGGCTGGATCATTATATCTATGAGAATGACTCTAGCATTTGGTAAATTAGATCATGGAATCAAAATGTCTGGGAATGGATACAAGTCCTACTGGAACCTAGTAGTGATGCTCTATGTAGGTTACTGAACTTTCATTAGCAGGCCTATACATTGTAAATAAATTATTCCCTACAGTATTACTTTATTGTGAGGTTTAAGAAAGGTGATGTGTCTAGAACAAGGCCTGTTATATACAAAGCCCCACATAAGAGGTAGTTGTAATGGAGGTGATTTTTCAGCTCCATTAGTTGAAAAGCTCTCTCTTAAGGGAGAAGTAATCTCTTGGCCCTAGATGTTAGGCCTTTGTGCCATGGAGTATTGAAGCATCTCAGCTCTCCAAGTGGAGGAGTTTAAGTTTCTCTTCTTTCATATTTGTCCCTCTATGACCCCAAAGTGAAAAGTGACTATTTGAATGGTCATGCTAAGAGTGTGTATCTTGGTACTTGAAAATAGCTCCCAAATCCCCTCCTTCATTCTCCCCCACCCCCATTCTTAAGGGCAGCATTATGCATCTGTATGACTGTGTAGCCCATCAGCTCTTCTTTTTTAAACTGAAAAATAGTTGCTTTACAAGGTTATATTAGTTTCTGCTGCACCATGTGGTAAATCAGCTATATGTATACATATATTCCCTCACTCTTGAACCTCCCTCCCTCACACCCATGCCATGCCATCCATGTAGGCCATCACAGAGCACTGGGTTGACCTCCCTATGCTACACAGCAAGTTCCCACTACCTATGTATTTTACACATGGTAGTGTAATATGTCAGTCTAAATCTTTCAGTGATAAGCCTCTTATCCTTCTCCATCAGAGGGCAGACAGACTGAAAACCACAATCACAGAAAACTAACCAATCGGATCACAGGGAACACAGTCTTGTCTAACTTAATGAAACTATGAGCCATGCCATGTAGGGCCACCCAAGAGGGATGGATTATGGTGGAGAGTTCTGACAAAACAAGGTCCACTGCAGAAGGGAATGGCAAACAACTTCAATATTCTTGGTTTGAGTACCCCATGAACAGTATGAGAAGGCAAAAAGATAGGACACTGAAAGATGAACTCCTCAGGTAAGTAGGTGCCCACTATGCTATTGGAGATCAGTGGAGAAATAACTACAGAAAGAATAGAGATGGAACCAAAGCAAAAACAACACCCAGTTGTGGAGGTGACTGGAGACAGAAGTAAAGTCCGATGCTGTAAAGAGCAATGTTGCATAGAAATCTGAAATGTTAGGTCCCTGAAACAAGGCAAAATGGCAATGGTCAAAGAGGAGATGGCGAGAGTGAACGTCAACATTTTAGGAGTCAGTGAACTAAAATGGACTGGAATGGATGAATTTAATTCAGATGACTATTATATCCACTACTATGAGCAGGAATCCCTTAGAAGAAAGGGGATAGCCATCATAGTCAACAAGAGTCCAAAAAGGAGTACTTGGATGCAATCTCAAAAATGACAGAATGATCTCTCTTGTTTCCAAGGCAAACCATTCAATATCACGGTAATCCAAGTCTATGTCCTGACCAGTAACGCTGAAGAAGCTGAAGTTGAATGGTTCTATGAAGATCTACAAGACCTGCTAGAACTAACACCCAAAAAAGATGTCCTTTTCATTATAGGGGACTGGAATGCAAAAGTAGGAAGTCAAGTAACACCTGGAGTAACAGGCAAATTTGGCCTTGGAGAACAGAATGAAGCAGGGCAAAGGCTAATAGAGTTTTGCCAATAGAACACACTGGTCAGAGCAGACACCCTCTTCCAACATCACAAGAGAAGACTACACATGGACATCTCCAGATGGTCAATACCAAAATCAGACTGATTATATTCTTTGAAGCCAAAGATGGAGAAGCTCTCTACAGTCAGCAAAAACAAGACTGGGAGCTGACTGTGGCTCAGATCATGGACTCTTTATTGCCAAATTCAGACTCAAATTGAAGAAAGTAGGGAAAACCACTAGACCATTCAGGTATGACCTAAATCAAATCCCTTGAGATTATACAGTGGAAGTGAGAAATAAATTCAAGGGATTAGATCTGATAGCCAGAGTGCCTGAAGAACTATGGATGGAGGTTCATGACATTGTACAGGAGGCAGGGATCAAGACCACCCCCAAGAAAAAGAAATGCAAAAAGGCAAAATGGCTGTCTGAGGAGGCCTTACCAATAGCTGAGAAAAGAAGAGAAGCAAAAAGCAAAGGAGAAAAGGAAAGATACACCTTTTTGAATGCAGAGTTCCAAAGAATAGCAGGGAGAGATAAGAAAGCTTTCCTTAGTGATCAGTGCAAAGGAATAGAGGAAAACAATAGAATGGGAAAGACTAGAGTTCTCTTCAAGAAAATTAGAGATACCAAGGGAACATTTCATGCAAAGATGGGTTCAATAAAGGACAGAAGTGGTATGGACCTAACAGAAGCAGAAGATACTGAGAAGAGGTGGCAAGAATACACAGAAGAACTATACCAAAAAGATCTTCATGACCCAGATAATCACGATACTGTGATCACTCACCTAGAGTGAGACATCCTGGAATGGGGGTCAAGTGGGAGTTAGGAAGCAACATTATAAGCAAAGCTAGTGGAGGTGATGGAATTCCAGTTGAGCTATTTCAAATCCTAAAAGATGATGCTGTGAAAGTGCTGCACTCAATATGCCACCAAATTTGGAATACTCAGCACTGGCCACAGGACTAGAAAATGTCAGTTTTCAGTCCAATCACAAAGAAAGGCAAAGCCAAAGAATGCTCAAAGTACTGTACAGTTGCACTCATCTCACACGCTAGTAAAGTAATGTTCAAAATTCTCCAAGACAGGCTTCAACAGTACATGAACCGTGAACTTCCAGATATTCAAGCTGGTTTTAGAAAAGGCAGAGGAACAAGAGATCAAATTGCCAACATCCACTGGATTATGGAAAAAGCAAGAGAGTTCCTAAAAAACATGTACTTCTGCATTATTGACTATGCCAAAGTCTGTGTGGATCATGATAAACTGTGGGAAAGTCTGAAAGAGATGGGAATACCAGACCACCTGGCCTGCCTCATGAAAAATTTGTATGCAGGTCAAGAAGCAAAAGTTAGAACTGGACATGGAACAACAGACTGGTTCCAAGTAGGGAAAGAAGTACGTCAAGGCTGCATATTGTCTCCTGCTTATTTAACTTATATGCAGAGTACATCATGAGAAACATTGGGCTGGAAGAAGCACAAGCTGGAATTCAAGATTGCTGGGGGAAATATCAATAACCTCAGATATGCAGATGACACCATCCTTATGGCAAAAAAGGAAGAACTAAAGAGCCTCTTGATGAAAGTGACAGAGGAGAGTGAAAAAGTTGGCTTAAAGCTCAACATTCAGAAAACTAAGATCATGGTATCTGGTCCCATCACTTCATGGCAAATTGATGGGGAAACAGTGACAGACTTTATTTTGGGGGGCTCCCAAATTGTTGCAGATGGTGACTCTGTCAGGAAGTTAAAATATGCTTGTTCCTTGGAAGAAAAGCTATGACGAACCTAGACAGCATATTAAAAAGCTGAGACATTACTTTGCTGAATAGTCAAAGCTATGGTTTTTCCAGTGATCGTGTATGGATGTGAGAGTTGGACTGTAAAGAAAACTGAGTGCCAAAGAATTGATGCTTTTGAACTGCTATGTTGGAGAAGACTCTTGAGAGTCCCTTGGACAGGAAGAAGATCTTACCAGTCCATCCTAAAGGAAATCAGTCATGAGTATTCAAAGGAAGGACTGATGCTGAAGCTGAAACTCCAGTTCTTTGGCCACCTGATATGAAGGACTGACTCATTTGAAAAGTCCCTGATCCTAGGAAAGATTGAAGGCAGGAGGAGAAGGGGATGACAGAGGATGAGATGGTTAGATGGAATCACTGACTCAATGGACACGAGTTTGAGTAATCTCCGGGTGTTGGTGATGGATAGGGAGTCCTGGCATGCCATGATTCATGGGGTCTCAAAGAGTTGTACACGACTGAGTGACTGAACTGAACTGAATCTCTGTTGGTCCCACCCACCCCCAACACCACTTCTGCATGTCCGTTTTCTACAAGTGCATCTCTGTTCCTTTCCTGTAAAAAGATTCATCTTTACCATCTTTCTGTATTCCACATATGTGTTCTTGAAGAGCCACTCATTCATAATCACACCAGGACACTGTTTACTTTCTTCACTGCGTTGATGTGTTACTGATTTTCAAAAGCAATGGTAGTAAAATTCTATGGTGCCTTGGCACATTAGTCAAGAATGGCTTCAGACCATCTTATAAATCGTCGTATTCCTCATTCATGCACACTTGCAATGTATTTTGTTTAACATGCCAGTTTCACTTAGAGATGCCTTTCATAAAGCAGTAAAAATTATTAGTATTATTAAATCTAGACCTTTGAGTACACATCTTTTTAATAGCCTATGTATATATAAAACACCATGATGGTTGATGAGAGAAACTCATATTGCTGTTTGAACTACAAGCCAGACTAGCAAGTTTTTCATGGAACTCCATTTAAGTTTAAAATGAAGCTATAGTCATGCAAACTTTAGTTTTTTATGGAAATTTTCTCCAAAGTGATCAAAGTGACCTTGTCACTTCAAAGAAAACAACTCAGTAGTATTTGTTGCCAGTAATAGAAATTTTTGAAGCAAAATTTAGAATTTGAGGAAGCTCCTGTCTAACTCTACAGTGAGCCTAACAGTTTCTTTCAATTCAGATTGTTCTGAGATTGATGGTGATATAAACAAAGGTGTTCTTTTCATATTTTATAATCAAGTGTGTCAACATTGAGAAGATTTGCATTAGTCAGATAAATAATATTTTCTGGATATATGATGTTACAACATCATGAGTGGGTAAAAGGTCCATTCAAAACACAAGATGACTGGTAGATTTTAATGTAATAAAGTATCAAACTTCATTAATATGATTAAATATTTCACATTATAATAAGCCTTAAAAATATACCACTTACTAAATTTTAGTATAGTGTCAAAGAATAACTGTAATTACCTTGAAAAGTCTACTAAAATATTCTTCCTTTTTACAACTGCATATATTCTATGTGAGATGAGATTTTATTCATGTATTTCAAAATAGCATATCAAAACAAATATAAGAATGCAGCTATTTTTATTATACCAACTATTATAGAGATTTGCAAAATAAATGTAAAACAGCGCCATACTCAGGCACTTGTTTCTTATTTTGAAAATAATTTCTATGTCAGTATGTAATAGATTGAGAATAATTTTAAATAAATTAATGCATAAATTTTTATGTTTATCTGTTTTAATTCCTTCTACTTGTTCAGTCACTAAGTCATGTCTGACTCTTGAGTCCCCATGAGCTTCAGCTTGCCAAGCTTCCCTATCTTTCACTATTTCCTGGAGTTTGCTCAAACTCATGTCCATCGAGTCGGTGATGCCATCCAACCATCTCATCCTCTCTCATCCTCTTCTCCTCCTGCCTTCAATCTTTCCCAGTGTCAGGATCTTTTCCAGTGAGTTGGCTCTTTGCATCAGGTGGCCAACGTACTGAAGTTGCAGCATCAGTCCTTGCAATGAACATTCAAGGTTAATGTCCTTTAGGATTGACTGGTTTTAATTCCTAACGTGGACATATTGGTAGATAACAACCCATATATATTTAAAAAAAAAAAACTATTTGGAGTCCACAGTAATTTTTTAAGAGGATAAAGTGATTATAAAAGTTTACAAATTACTGGTGTAATCAAAGACACATACCTAGTTAAGAGAATTCATAAGAGGAGTTATTTTTCTTAAATGCATACCTGAAAGAGAATCAAAGAACAGAGGAGGAGGAAGAGGGGTGGGGGAGAGAAAGAGAAGTGTCAAATTTGTAGTCTTTTTGTTTGTTTGCTGCCTCTTATTCCAAATATGATATTCTAGAATTCTCAGGAATGTCTCATTTTTATGCATGATGCTATGAGAAAAAGAGACAGACTTCAGAGTAGGAAAGAGGATTTGTATGTGTTTAGAGGGGAGGGGTGTAAATTGGATGATTATGGGGAAAACCACATCATTTTCTTGATCACAAATTTTCATTTTTTAAAAAGGTTTTAGTGTGAATGGTTTATAATTGTCTGCCACAGCTTCATAAAATTCTTTAGACCAATGAGACTGTTAATCTAAGAAGAAAGCCCCCAAAGCAAGATGATCCTCTAAATACCTTTGGGCAGATTGGAAAAGAAAAGTTGAACATCTGGACTGAAGCTTAAGACAGTCTTGTAAATGTTTATAAGCTTGGACTCAATGAAGCTCTTAGTGCACCAAATAATTTAACAACTTGCTGAGTTTTCCCCTGGAAAAAGATACTTCTGAATATAACCCTTTCTGTTTAAAAAAAAAAAAAACAAAGCAAAACTTTATTTTATGTAGGAGTTTAGCCAGTTAACCATGTTCTGATAGTTTTAGGTGGATAGCAAAGGGACTCAGTTATACATAATGCATGTATCCATACTCCCCCAAATCCCCTTCCATCCAGGCTGCCGCATAACATTGAGGAGAGTTCCCTGTGCTGTAAAGTAGGTCTTGTAGGTTGTCTATTTTAAATACAGCAGTGTGTATATTTGTCAATCTCAAATTCCATTAACTATCCCTTCCTCCTCACTGGAAAAGATTCTGATGCTGGGAGGGATTGGGGGCAGGAGGAGAAGCGGACGACAGAGGATGAGATGGCTGGATGGCATCACTGACTTGATGGACGTGAGTCTGAGTGAACTCCAGGAGTTGGTGATGGACAGGGAGGCCTGGTGTGCTGCGATTCATGGGGTCACAAAGAGTCGGACACGACTGAGCAACTGAACTGAACTGATCTGATCCCTTCCTCTGGTAACCATAAGTTCCTTCTATAAGTCTGTTGTCTGTTACTCTTTTGTGAATAAGTTCATTTGTGCCATTTCTTTTTAGATAAATACAGTCCTTTCTGGTTGAATTGGTTGATACCATATAAAAGGATCCTGAACTGGAATGATGACTTTCTGTGTACCCATTCTTTATGTTTTGTATTCTGAACACATTTTTGCACTCAATATCTTTTTTTAAAATTGAATATAGTTGATTTATAATATTGTGTTAGTTTTAGATATATACAGCAAGATGATTTGGTTACACATATGAAAGTGAAAGTGTTAGTTACTCAGTTGTGTCCGACTTCTGTGACCCCATGAACTGTAGCTGCCAAGCTCCTCTGTCCATGGAATTCTCCAGGCAAGAATACTGGAGTGGGTTACCGTTTCCTTCTCGAGGGGATCTTCCCAATACAGGGATCAAACCCGGGTCTCCTGCATTGCAGGCAGATTCTTTACCATCTGAGCCACCAGGGAAGCACCAGTAAATATCTATATTATTTTTTTTCAATTCTTTTCCATTACAAGTCATTGCAAAATATTTCACTTTCACATTTGTAAGACAACTCAAGAAATATGCCTCACATACTGTTTTCTAGGGAGGTCAGAGGGAGCTGAAGTGGAGGGTGTAGGGGAGGGTTCTGTCTGGGGAAGGCCTCATAGGGAACTACTTAGTTACATATCCATTTCCCTTTGTGTGTATCCAGGAGGATAGGATATCTGTGTATAAATGGCACAATGTGGATACTGGCACTCTTGCTTGGGAAACTCCTTCTGCAGTTTTCTTTATTCTGTGTGTGTGTGTGTGTGTGTGTGTGTGTGTGTGTGTGTATTTAAAGGAACTTTGATTCACTCATCTGCCCTTCCTAAGAGGTAATCTTTTAAATCCTTACTATCCAGTGGTCCCTTTACAAGTGTTCCCTCACTGAATCCCCACAGCCACCCTGCGACCTGGCTTCTATGACTCTCCTCATTTTCCATTGTATTCAAAGCCATACAGCTAGTTGAGTCACAGAATTAGGATTCAAACCCACATCTGTTTTACTCTAGAGGCTATTTTATTTTCAGATCTATTATACTTATGGAGCAAAATAAGTTTACAATCAGCCCCCAGATTTATTACCTCTTTTAATGAATGTCTCTGTCTGTACCACCAAAATAAATAATCATACTAGAAAATGCAGGGCAAAAGATGCGGTTTTCATAGGGAGGGGAAAAGGACCAGTCTCTTGCACATGCTCCTACTTTTTTTCTCCTTGGGCTGCTTGGTGCTAAATGGTTTTTAAATAGCAATTGAACCACCCACAGAGAGACCTTGATTTATAATTTTTTTTTTTCTGTACATCAGTGCTGTTACTCTGCCTGGTTTTTGGAGGTTCGGCTGAGTTTGTGCTTAAAATAATGGATGGATACAACATGTAAGCACAACGCAAGTGACTAAATTTGAAAAAGAAAAATGTGTTTATATACATATTTTCCTTTCAGTCTGTTTCTGCGGAGATTAAAAAATATCTGGCACCTGAAGCTGCAGTTGTAGCAGAGAGAAATATTTTAAAATACTTAGAGTCACAGAATGTTATAGCTGGAAGGGATCATGTCTGGGAGCTGGTGACAGAGAACACAGAGCCCATTCTAAGATCTCGTATCAAGGGAGTGGTTGTGGTGTAGCTTGTGAATCATAGTTTATTCATCAAGGGGAGAGCTTAGAATTCATCAATTCTAAGCCTAATTTTCCTTCATTTGTAAAAGGTAGGCAGTAAGAGTGCTTACCCCAGAGGGCAGTTGTTACATGCCTCATACACAGATTGCTTATCACTAGGCCTGACCTACATGGGCTCAAGAAATGCCAGCTGTCCTCCTTTTTCTGCTCCTTTCATTCTTCTGTATTATCATTAAAACTTTAGTGACTTTTTTTTTTAACACTTCTGTGTTTTGCACACTCTTTCCTTGGATGCTAGAGATTTGTCATTTTTGTCTGGAAAGTAAATGGTCATTGTTCTTTCTTTGTAGGTTTCAATAGATGTCATTGCCCCCTTCATTTTCAAACAAAACCTAGTTCTGGTATCTTCACAATTTAGACCATTCTTCACTCCTGTCATTCCCATAAAAATTCTGGAGTGTTTCCTAGAGGTCAATCACTGAGCCTGATGTTCACATACACATAATTATTTCATTCACCTTATGCAAAACAGCTAAAGTCAACATTATCTTCACTTTTTGGTTGAATAGGTTAATCGAGAGAGGTTATGCAACTTATCCCAAGTTATAGCTTGTAAGAGGCAGAGCCAAGATTTGAAACCTGGGCTATTTTAAGTCCAAGCACAGTATCTTACCTACTGTGCCATAAAGCCAACGGGGACATAAAATACTTAACCTTCTGTTGTACAAAACTGTCATGGAAATAGTTACTTGATTACAACATTGTTTCCAACACTTCCATGATTCAGGGTTAAGCTTCAGGGCCAGTGGAGAAGACCAAACCCACCATGGCTACTGTCCATCACTTTCACCTGAATGTGTCTATTAGAACTCTAGAAAAGCCTGTATTCATGTGAATTTTAATTCCAAAACAACCTGTGGATCATTTCTTCCTACATTCGGCTTCTTGTGTGAAGATCTCGCTGGACAGCATCTGTCCCCTTGATGGCAGCGTCGAATGTGAGATCCACCTTCCGAGTTGTATAAGTCTCAAATTCTCATACTTCCAATGAACAGGAGTTCTCTTATCTATGGGAGGGGGGAGGTCATGCTTTTCTGTGTGAATATATTAAGTACTCCTATTTCATGAGGTAGTTCATCCCTTTGGGCAGTTCTAATTACTGTTCATTTTTACCAGAACACTATTTTATTCCTTAGTAATTCTGTACATTTATACCGAAGATGAATTTCTTTCACAAGACTCAACATTTTACTTTTTTTTTTTTTTTTTTTTTTTTTACATTTTCCTTCTGAAGTATTATCTACCTACAACAAGGGCATCATCTTTGCCTCTTCACATTTTACCCATCATTTGGATTTCATTTCAGAAGCTGTCTCAGGCACAAAATCTTCCTGATCTTTTTATCTGACTCTATCCTTCAAACCCTACCCCACCAGAGACAGACAAAAAACTAGACAAGACTACACCTGAACTTCCACAGAGTTTTAGGTTTTCCTCTCCTGTGACATTCAAAACAGTATACCTTCTTTCTCTGCACTTGTTCCATCCTCTAGTCTGTGCTTTAGCGATGTAGAGATTATTGTATAATTAGGATGCTTTGAATCTTTAAGAAACAGAATACCCAACTAAAATTGACTTATGTAGTGACATATTTGTTATCTCATTTAACGGAAGTTCTGAATGAACGAGTTCTAGAATTTCTTAATTCAACCTCTCCACAGTTCTGGGCCTGTACATTTTGTTCTGTGAATCCATTCATTTGCCCCTCATAGACTCAAGGTGGCTGCCACAGCAGCAAACACCACCTCCCTAGGGGTGAAGGAAGGAAAAGAGGAAGAAAGCAGGTCCATTGCCTCTGTAAAGCTGGGAAAGATAATTCCCATTCATCTGGAAGAAGAGATTTCCCAAGAGTTCTCCATTGGAATTTCTCTATGTCTCATTAGCCAGAACTGCATCACAAGCCTGCCCTCAAACCAGTGACCATCAAAGTAGAATGAATGGATTATCACTGTTGGCTATGATCAGTCTAAGTTTCAGTTCTGTCTCTCAGACGTGGCCGACTCTTTATGACCCCATGAATCACAGCACGCCAGGTCTCCCTGTCCATCACCAGCTCCTGGAGTTCACGCAGACTCACGTCCATCGAGTCAGTGATGCCATCCAGCCATCTCATCCTCGGTCGTCCCCTTCTCCTCCTGCCCGCAATCCCTCCCAGCATCAGAGTCTTTTCAATGAGTCAACTCTTTGCATGAGGTGGCCAAAGTACTGGAGTTTCAGCTTTAGCATCATTCCTTCCAAAGAAATCCCAGGGCTGATCTCCTTCAGAATGGACTGGTTGGATTTCCTTGCAGTCCAAGGGACTCTAAAGAGTCTTCTCCAACACCACGGTTCAAAACCATCAATTCTTCGGTGCTCAGCCTTCTTCACAGTCCAACCCTCACATCCATACATGACCACTGGAAAAACCATAGCCTTGACTAGACAGACATTTGTTGGCAAAGTAATGTCTCTGCTTTTGAATATGCTATCTAGATTGGTCATAACTTTCCTTCCAAGGAGTAAGCATCTTTTAATTTCATGGCTGCAGTCACCATCTGCAGTGATTTTGGAGCCCCCCAGTATAAAGTCTGACACTGTTTCCCCATCTATTTCCCATGAAGTGATGGGACCGCATGCCATGGTCTTTGTTTTCTGAATGTTGAGCTTTAAGCCAACTTTTTCAGTCTCCTCTCTCACTTTCATCAAGAGGCTTTTGAGTTCATCTTCACTCTCTGTCATAAGGGTGGTGTCATCTGCATATGTGAAGTTATTGATATTTCTTGCGGCAATCGTGATTCCAGCTTGTGTTTCTTCCAGTCCAGCGTTTCTCATGATGTACTCTGCATATAAGTTAAATAAGCAGGGTGACAAGATACAGCCTTGAGGTACTCCTTGTCCTATTTGGAACCAGTCTGTTGTTCCATGTCCAGTTCTAACTGTTGCTTCCTGACCTGCATACAAGTTTCTCAAGAGGCAGGTCAGGTGGTCTGGTATTCCCATCTCTTTCAGAATTTTCCACAGTTTATTGTGATCCACACAGTCAAAGGCTTTAGCATAGTCAATAAAGCAGAAATAGATGTTTTTCTGGAACTCTCTTGCTTTTTCCATGATCCAGCGGATGTTGGCAATTTGATCTCTGGTTCCTTTGCCTTTTCTAAAACGAGCTTGAACATCTGGAAGTTCATGGTTCACGGATTGCTGAAGGCTGGCTTGGAGAATTTTGAGAATTACTTTACTAGCATGTGAGATGAGTGCAATTGTGCAGTAGTTTGAGCATTCTTTGGCATTGCCTTTCTTTGGGATTGGAATGAAAACTGACCTTTTCCAGTCCTGTGGCCACTGCTGAGTTTTCCAAATTAGCTGGCATATTGAATGCAGCACTTTCACAGCATCATGTTTCAGGGCTTGAAGTAGCTCAACTGGAATTCCATCACCTTGACTAGCTTTGTTCATAGTGATGCTTTCTAAGGCCCACTTGAATTCACTTTCTAGGATGTCTGGCTCTAGATGAATGATCAGACCATTTTGATTATCTGGGTCATGAAGATCTTTTTTGTACAGTTCTTCTGTGTATTCTTGCCACCTCTTCTTAATATCTTCTGCTTCTGTTAGGTCCATACCATTTCTGTCCTTTATCAAGCCCATCTTTGCATGAAATGTTCCCTTGGTATCTCTAATTTTCTTTAAGAGATCTCTAGTCTTTCCCATTCTGTTCTTTTCCTCTGTTTCTTTGCACTGATCACTGAAGAAAGCTTTCTTATCTCTTCTCACTATTCTTTGGAACTCTGTATTCAGATGCTTATATCTTTCCTTTTCTCCTTTGCTTTTTGCCTCTCTTCTTTTCACAGCTATTTGTAAGGCCTCCCCAGACAGCCATTTTGCTTTTTTGCATTTCTTTTCCATGGGGATGGTCTGATCCCTGTCTCCTGTACAATGTCATGAACCTCATTCCATAGTCCTTCAGGCACTCTATCTATCAGATCTATTTAAATCTATTTCTCACTTCCACTGTATAATCATAAGGGATTTGATTTAGGTCATAGCTTGAATGGTCTAGCGGTTTTCCCTACTTTCTTCAATTTAAGTCTGAATTTGGCAATAAGGAGTTCATGATCTGAGCCACAGTCAGTTCCTGGTCTTGTTTTTGCTGACTGTATAGAGCTTCTCCATCTTTGGCTGCAAAGAATATAATCAGTCTGATTTCGGTGTTGACCATGTGGTGATGTCCTTGTGTAGAATCTTCTTTTGTGTTGTTGGAAGAGGGTGTTTGCTATGACCAATGCATTTTCTTGGCAAAACTCTATTAGTCTTTGCCCTGCTTCATTCCACATTCCAAGCCCAAATTTGCCTGTCACTCCAGGTGTTTCTTGACTTCCTACTTTTGCATTCCAGTCCCCTATAATGAAAAGGACATCTTTTTTAGGTGTTAGTTCTAAAAGGTCTTGTAGGTCTTCATAGAACCATTCAACTTCAGCTTCTTCAGCGTTACTGGTTGGGGCATAGACTTGGATTACTGTGATATTGAATGCTTTGCCTTGGAGATGAACAGAGATCATTCTATCATTTTTGAGAGTGGATCCAAGTACTGGATTTCAGACCCTTTTGTTGACCATGATGGCTACTCCATTTCTTCTGAGGGATTCCTGCCCACAGTACTAGATATGTTGGTCGTCTGAGTTAAATTCACCCATTCCAGTCCATTTTAGGTCGCTGATTTCTAGAATGTTGATGTTCACGCTTGCCATCTCTTGTTTGACCACTTCCAGTTTGCCTTGATTCATGGACCTGACATTCCAGGTTCCTATGCAATATTGCTCTTTACAGCATCGGACATTTCCTACTGACCTGGGGAGTTCCTCTTTCAGTATCCTATCATTTTGTCTTTTCATACTGTTCATGGGATTCTCAAGGCAAGAATACTGAAGTGGTTTGCCATTCCCTTCTCCAGTGGACCACATTCTGTCAGACCTCTCCACCATAACCCACCTGTCTTGGGTTGCCTCACGGGCATGGCTTAGTTTCATTGAGTTAGACAAGTCTGTGGTCCTAGTGTGATTAGATTGACTAGTTTTCTGTGAGTATGGTTTCAGTGTGTCTGCCCTCTGATCAGTCAAAATCTATCCTCTGGGACTAAGGGAGGGGCCTGTCTTTGATGAGCCATTGCCATCTGTCTGCTGAATAAAATTGGAGTTCTATTAGCAATCACAGAGGAAATGGCTCTATTTAAATACACTGAATCTGTGTTCTATAGATGAAATATTTGCCACAGCTTTGACTTAGCTATCTCTGCATTTCTCAAAATTGCTGCTCAGATCTCAATGAATGCTAGTGCATGTATTGTTTCATTAATTTATTTTATTTCACAAATATTAATTTAAAGATTTACTATATAATGAGATTGTCCTGCTGTTGCTGCTGCTACTGCTAAGTCACTTCAGTCGTTTCCAACTCTGTGTGACCCCATAGATGGCAGCCCACTAGGCTCCTCTGTCCCTGGGATTCTCCAGGCAAGAATATGGAGTGGGTTGCCATTTCCTTCTCCAATGCATGAAAGTGAAAAGTGAAAGTGAAGTTGCTCGGTAGTGCCTAACTCTTAGCGACCCCATGGACTGCAGCCTGCCAGGCTCCTCCGTCCATGGGATTTTCCAGGCAAGAGTCCTTAAGAGAAAATGAACAAGATATATTCTAAAAAAAACAAACAACAAAAAAAGAGTACCGGAGTGGGTTGCCATTGCCATCTCCGTGAGACTGTCCTAGAGATTATATATACAATAGTATATATAATCTGATGGCGTCTCTGCCATTAATATCAAAATTAAAGCTATACTTACAACGTACCAGGGACTTTCCAGGTGGCACTAGTGGTAAAGAACTCAACCAGCCAATGCAGGAGATGTAAGAGATGCAGGTTCAGTCCCTGGGTTGGAAGGATCCCCTGGAGCAGGGCATGGCAACCCATTCCAGTTTCTTGTCTGCAGAATCCCGTGGTCTGAGGAGCCTGCCTGGCTACAGTCCATGGGGTCACTAAGAGTTGAACACAACTGAAATGGCTTAGCACACATGGTGCTAAAACTTTATGCATTATTTTTAATCCTCAAAAAATTCTACAGGGTAAGTTCTATTAAAAATCACCATGTTTTCCTGACAGGAACACTGTGTGACCCAATGAGTTAAGAATCTTGACAAAGCTGACAAAGATGCGTCAAGCCAAGTTTTGCATAAATCCTTTTTACCCATGTGTGTGTACAGGTATGTCATAGATAGACCTATATTGCTTGTTGGGGTAGTGAGCACTTGGATTTTATTTTGGTTTACAGGCTATCTTTTTATGTTCTCATAAATTCCATAAAAGCCCCTTGTATCTTATAGGGGTTTGGAGGAAGAACCTACAAAGTGCTTTTGATGATGATCCTCACCTTATTTTGTGACTTCACTTTCTGAAGAGAAAGCTCTAGCTTTTGAGGAATCCACTTGTAGACTGGGAAAGTAATTTCAGTCATCATTTTACCTCTTAGTTTGAATTACCTTCTGTTTTCTTCAGTACCACGAAATAACCTCATGGCTTAGTGCTAGTTAAACACATTATAGACAACAGACCTATTTTGTTCTCCCTGTATATCTTAGAAATTAAGCTACCCATGCTGAAAAGTGGAATTATTTCTCGTAGAATGGGGATTTCCACCCAGTAATGAAGAACAAACGGATAGCACTGGGTGTGCATGTTGGCAAGGGTGTGCAACAGGGCAACGGTTGGCAGGAACCGAGTAGCTGCTGCCTATCTTGGATGGGGCCAAGACACCAGTGTGCCACCATAGCAAACATTTTACAGCCCATTGCTTTACTCATTTTAGGTGTCTGCTATATTAGTCAGCATCTGCTATAGTCAGCAGCTCCAAAACTTTAGTAACAACATCAAAAATTGAGTGCAGCAACAAGCATTGCTTGCCCAGGTTGTGTGAGACCTGGGGCTCAGCCGGAGTTCTGGCAAGTGGCAGGGATCTGTGGATGTACTGCCTATAGGTAGGATCACAGAGGGCCTTATGCTGAGAGGGGTCCCACTTTTGACTGAAGCTTCTGTTGCCATGCTCTCAATTCGCAAGGGGCCCTAGATTGCCATTTTTCACCAGGTCCTGAAAACCATGGAGCCAGTTCTGGTGTGAGGCGCGCTGTGTTGTCTCATGTAGGTCTCAGACTGGAGGAGCAGCCGCTTCCAGCGCATGCTGTTCTCATGGCAGAGGCTGAAGGTCATGGGGTTAGACTCACCAGAGCATGCCTCTTTTTAAAAGTATTTTATTGAAGTATAGTTGGTTTACAGTGTGCTTATTTCTGCTATATAGCAAAGTAACTCAGTTAAACATACCTATATTCTTTTCCATACAATTGATCACAGAATACTGAGTATAGTTGGTTCCCTGTGCCGTACAGTAGTACCTTGCTGTTTATCCATCCCATGGATGGTAGTTTGCACCTGCGACTCCCAAACTCCCAGTCCTTTCCTCCCCGCCTTACCAGGCAACCACAGATTTGTTCTCTGTGTCTCTGAGTTTGTTTCTGTTTCATAGATACATTTATTCGTGTCATATTTCAGATTTCACATGTAAAAGTAAAGTCGCTCACTCATGTCTGACTCTGTGATCCCATAGACTGTAGCCTACCAGGCTCCTCTCTCCATGGGATTTTCCAGGCAATAGTACTGGAGTGGATTACCATTTCCTTCTCCAGGGGATCTTCCCAACCCAGGACTTGAACCCAGGTCTCCCACATTGTAGACAGATGCTTTACTGTCTGAGCCACCAGGGAAGTCCTTTCACATGTAAGTGTTATCCTGTTTTCACTTTCTGACTTATTTTGCTTAATTTGATATTCTCTAGGTCCATCCATGGACTGCATGTTGCTGCAAATGGCAACATTTTTTTTTAATGGCTGAGTAATATTTCACTGTGTATATATACCTCATTTTCTTCCTTTATTCATCTGCCGATAGACATTTAGGTTGTTACCATGTCTTGGCTATTGTGAATAGTGCTGCTTTGAACATAGGGGTGCATGTGTTTCTTTTTGGACTATAGTTTTTTCTGGATATATGCCTAGGAGCAGGATTGCTGGATCCTATGGTAGCTCTATTTTTAGAGTTTTGAGGAACCTCCATACTATTCTCCATAGTGGCTGCACCAATTTACATTCCCACAAACAGTGGAAGAGGGCTATTTTTTCTCTGCATCTTCTCCAATATGTATTATTTGTAGACTTTTGAATGATGGTCCTTCTGACTAGTGTGAGAAGCCTCTACCAAGAACTGGTACATGGTAACTTTCCATGAGTCAGGCACATCTTGTAACCCTAGCCCACAGATATAGTTGTGAGGAAGAATGCTTCACTCAAGAACACATCTATCCTGCCCTGGAATTTGTCACAGTTGAAGCAGTGACAAATTCCATTCCTATGCACCTGATATCCTGTCTTGAGCTGATGATCAAGGTTTAGTTGGATAGAGTGCCCAATTGGTGATGTCATGGGATTTATAAGGTATTATCAAATGGCAGGTAATCAGTTTACCTAGAGCTGATAGTCGAGTCTTTAAAAGGTGTAAAACCAATCATGTTGGCTATAGTTTTTCTCACAAATTATTCCTTGTTCAAATTAAAGACCAATTTGAGCCTTATTCAAAATGCACCATGAGTCATTTTACTGTGTTTTAGTACTAATTTGTCTTCATCATGGGTGTAGTTTTTTTCCACTTGGTTTTTCAAGCAAAGATGATAAAATTAAATAAATTGACAGTCTATTTAGCTTTAATATCAAGATCTTTTGTGGAATATTAGTGCTTCCTAATTAAATGAGTTTTCAATTCTCTGGTAACTTATAGAATCTTCAGTCATGACGTATAACCCATCTGCAATGTCAGGACCTAATTTTAGGCTTCATTATCATGATTGAGCTGAGAATCATGGCTTTATGAATCTTTATAAAAAGAACATATAGATGCTTTTAAAATTCTGTCCCTGTTACATAAAAAATTCTTTTTGACAATCCCCAGAAATTCCTTTGTTAACAGAGAAATCTGTAGTTCACACAGAAGACAGATTCCTGAATCTGGACTGAGGTTGCGGGGCTGTCAGTCACTACGCTCAGACTTGGGGGCTGTGGCTCAGGCTGTGCATCTGGAGTGGGAACTCTCTGATCACGGGATAGAGCAGCACTGAGGGACCTGGGGTCTGGAGGAAGGCGGTGCAATAGGGCTACGTGTGTTGGGTTGAGACCTTGGTTGGGAATTTGTACCGAACTATATGACAGTTTCAATATTCAGTCCCTAAAATGTTGCCAGGAAGCAATCTTACCACAAAATCTTAAGTAATTATGAAAAGCCTGACCACTTTGTTGGTGTCATACCATCAGGTTTTTCAAAGATTCCATCCATCCATTCTCTCATGTGCTCATGACAACATTCTGGTGCCCAAGGTAGTTCCATATTACTATTATTTCTATTTTACATACAAGGAAATGATAATCCAGGGGTCAAACAGTCTGCAAGGGGAGGAAAGAAGGGAGATTTCCTAAATGCTGGCCATTGCTGTGGTTCTGCTGGGATCTAAGTTAATATATCCAGTAGAAATGAGTTCCCTCCACAATTTATCTATGTACAGCTAGCCAAATGTGCAGGTTTCAGATTTGTCAAAAACTGGGTTTGGCTCCCAACCTCCTTACTAGCTGAGAGACCTCAGGTAAGTTATACAAACTACCTCAGGTTCCTCAAACACATGCATTATTATCTTGATTACTTGAAATATAGCATGAAAAACATTGAGTATGGTTCAGTTCAGTTCAGTCGCTCAGTCGTGTCCGACTCTTTGCAACCCCAGGAATCGCAGCATGCCAGGCCTCCCTGTCCATCACCATCTCCCGGAGTTCACTCAGACTCACGTCCATCATGTCAGTGATGCCATCCAGCCATCTCATCCTCGGTCGTCCCCTTCTCCTCCTGCCCCCAATCCCTCCCAGCATCAGAGTCTTTTCCAATGAATCAGCTCTTCGCATGAGGTGGCCAAAGTACTGGAGTTTCAGCTTCAGCATCATTCCTTCCAAAGAAATCCCAGGGCTGATCTCCTTCAGAATGGACTGGTTGGATCTCCTTGCAGTCCAAGGGACTCTCAAGAGTCTTCTCCAACACCACAGTTCAAAAGCATCAATTCTTTGGCGCTCAGCCTTTTTCACAGTCCAAAGCTCACATCCATACATGACCACAGGAAAAACCATAGCCTTGACTAGACGGACCTTAGTCAGCAAGGTAATGTCTCTGATTTTGAATATACTATCTAGGTTGGTCGTAACTTTTCTTCCAAGGAGTAAACGTCTTTTAATTTCATGGCTGCAGTCACCATCTGCAGTGATTTTGGAGCCCCAAAAAATAAAGTCTGACACTGTTTCTTCCGTTTCCCCATCTATTTCCCATGAAGTGATGGGATAGGATGCCATGATCTTTGTTTTCTGAATGTTGAGCTTTAAGCCAACTTTTTCGCTCTCCTCTTTCACCTTCATCAAGAGCCTTTTTAGCTCCTCTTCACTTCCTGCCATAAGGGTGGTGTCATCTGCATATCTGAGGTTATTGATATTTCTCCTGGCAATCTGATTCCAGCTTGTGTTTCTTCAGTCCAGCGTTTCTCATGAGGTACTCTGCATAGAAGTTAAATAAGCAGGGTGACAATATACAGCCTTGACGTACTCCTTTTCCTATTTGGAACCAGTCTTTTGTTCCATGTCCAGTTCTAACTGTTGCTTCCTGA
>SJYQ01096216.1:752512-779618 GCA_006410935.1 Redunca redunca
CATGAAATGTTCCCTTGGTATCTCTAATTTTCTTGAAGAGATCTCTAGTCTTTCCCATTCTGTTGTTTTCCTCTATTTCTTTGCATTGATCACTGAAGAAGGCTTCCTTATCTCTTCTTGCTATTCTTTGGAACTCTGCATTCAGATGCTTATGTCTTTCCTTTTCTCCTTAGCTTTTTGCTTCTCTTCTTTTCACAGCTATTTGTAAGGCCTCCCCAGACAGCCATTTTGCCTTTTTGCATTTCTTTTCCATGGGGATGGTCTTGATCCCTGTCTCCTGTACAATGTCATGAACTTCATTCCGTAGTTCATCAGGCACTCCATCTATCAGATCTAGGCCCTTAAATCTATTTCTCATTTCCACTGTATAATCATAAGGGATTTGATTTAGGTCATACCTGAATGGTCTAGCGGTTTTCTCTACTTTCTTCAATTTAAATCTGACTTTGGCAATAAGGAGTTCATGATCTGAGCCACAGTCAGCTCCTGGTCTTGTTTTTGCTGACTGTATAGAGCTTCTCCATCTTTGGCTGCAAAGAATATAATCAATCTGATTTCGGTGTTGACCATCTGGTGATGTCCATGTGTTGTCTTCTCTTGTGTTGTTGGAAGAGGGTGTTTGCTATGACCAGTGCGTTTTCTTGGCAAAACTCTGTTAGTCTTTGCCTTGCTTCATTCCTCATTCCAAGGCCAAATTTGCCTGTTACTCCAGGTGTTTCTTGACTTCCTACTTTTGCATTCCAGTCCCCTATAATGAAAAGGACATCTTTCTTGGGTGTTAGTTCTAAAAGATCTTGTAGGTCTTCATAAAACCGTTCAACTTCAGTTTCCTCAGTGTTACTGGTTGGGGCATAAACTTGAATAACTGTGATACTGAATGGTTTGCCTTGGAGATGAACAGAGATCATTCTGTCATTTTTGAGATTGCATCCAAGTACTGCATTTCGAACTCTTCTGTTGACCATGATGGCTACTCCATTTCTTCTGAGGGATTCATGCCCGCAGTAGTAGATGTAATGGTCGTCTGAGTTAAATTCACCCATTCCGTCCATTTTAGTTCGCTGATTCCTAGAATGTCGACGTTCACCCTTGCCATCTCTTGTTTGACCACTTCCAATTTGCCTTGATTCATGGACCTGACATTCCAGGTTCCTATGCAATATTGCTCTTTATAGGATCAGATCTTGTTTCTATCACCGGTCACATCCACAACTGGGTATTGTTTTTGCTTTGGCTCCATCCTTTCATTCTTTCTTGAGTTATTTCTCCACTGACCTTCAGTAGCATATTGGGCACCTAATGACCTGGGGAGTTCCTCTTTTGGTATCCTATCATTTTGCCTTTTCCTACTGTTCATGGGGTTCTCAAGGCAAGAACACTGAAGTGGCTTGCCATTCCCTTCTCCAGTGGACCACAGTCTGTCAGGCCTCACCACCATGACCCGCCCGTGTTGGGTTGCCCCGCAGGCATGGCTTGGTTTCATTGTGTTAGACAAGGCTGTGGTCCTAGTGTGATTAGATGGAGTAGTTTCCTGTGAGTATGGTTTCAGTGTGTCTGCCCTCTGATGCTGTCTTGCAACACTTACCATCTTACTTGGGTTTGTCTTACCTTGGGCGTGGGGTATCTCTTCACGGCTGCTCCAGCAAAGCACAGCTGGATGTATTAGTCATGGAGGTCCTAGAATAAACTTCCTGTAAAGCTTTGATCAGAGAAATAAAAGAAAAACTAGAGACCAGAACATCGCCCTGTGTGATGATAGAGGGCAGGTTGGAAAATATAGCTTTAAGTCTAACTGCCAAATGGACTTGATAATAAGCAAGCTCAGAGTTAGTCCCCAGTCATGGCAGTACTTTTCCAAGATAGCCCCCCACCCCCCAAAAGCGCCACAGGTGACATAGATAAGCAGAGGAGGAGCTGTGTTCTCCGAGAAGGCAAAGGAATAGCTGATGAAACATTCTTAGTTCCTCTAAACAAACTTGTCAGTCAGAAAATTCTCTCCATTACATGGGGGACAACGTGAATAAAAGAGTGGAGACAGGCTATTTAAGCTCCTCTCATAAGAAATGAATATTAAGAGTGCAGAAATACTCAGCACTAACGTAATTTTTAAATAAACCTTACCTATTAGTGTTGTTGGAGTTAAAGTAGGAGATTTAAAAGTATACTCAAGTGTCCATGACTAGAATGTTTCCAAAGTCACACAAAGCCCCCAGTCCTCACTTGGGTTAATCCCATGATAAGATTGCTTTTAGATGGGGCTGAAAACAATTTGTTATCAGAAGAAGGTTACATGAACAAGCTAATCTGTGCCCATGACTTAGCTCTATCAAAATTCTAGATTCCTTTAGAAGTAGAAGCTATGCCTTTGTAAGTTTATCTTTCCCACAGTGCCTTGCAGACCCTTCACCACTAATAATTACACTGATGGCTCATCTAGCTTGCAAAGCACTTTTGTGTTGATGATCTCATTTGGTCTTTTCACCAGTCCTGAGAGGGAGGGAGGGAGGAAGGGGAAAGGTTATTCACCTCATTTCACATTTGAGGATGTTGAGACCCAGAGCAGCCCCACAAGCTGTGTGATTTGTCCAGCTTATGAAGCAGAATGAGAACATTTGATTCTCCGAATGGAACGTGGGTCACTGACTCTTAACACAGTGTGCTTTCCATTAATATTTTATTATTTTATCTGAATGGTATTGATTTCTTTGGAAATAGTTGACCTAACATGTATGATCCTAGGAATTCCAGCAGCATTCAAAAGACAAGGTAAACTTCTCAGACTGGGAGGGTTTGGAGACTTGATTTACTTAGGGTTTTTGATGATAACTCCGTGTTGTTCATCCATTCAAATGAGATAGCACCGAATTTGGAGGTGAAAATGATTGTCATAAAAGGAGAAGGCATTACAGAGTCAGTAACATCTCTTCTAGGTCTGCTACCTGGGTTATTGTCTCCCAGATATCCAAAAGCCATTAAGAAAAAGGCGATTTTAGCAGTAAGAACAAATTAAGTTACGTTTTGTCTTGAGCATCATTCATTAGAGCCATATCACTGTGTCACTAGCCCCAATCATACCCCCCAGCACAATGGAAAAAAGACTGTGGTGGGCAGAATAATAACTGCCTCCAATGTCCACATTCTAATGCTTGGAGCATATAACTTCATTACCTTGCATGGCAAATGGACTTTGAAGCTGTGATTAAGTTAAAGATCTTGAAATAGGGAAATTATCTTGGGTTATCTATGGGGCCCAATAAGATAACAATTGTGTAAATGGAAGAAGGCAGGAGAGTCAAAGAAGAGTGTTATAAATAAAGTACAGGTTGGAATGATACAGTTCATGGCTGGGGCCCATGAGCCAAGGAATGAGGCTACCTTTAGAAGGTAGAAGAAGCAAGAGGAGATTTCTTCGCTCAAGTCAACAGAAGAAACAAAAGAATTGCAGCACTTCCATCATCTTGATTTTAGCCTTGGGAGACACATTTTGGAGATCTGACCTTTAGAACTGTGAGGTGATAAATTTGTTTTTATGCCACTAAATGTTCAGTAATTTTTTACAGCAGCAAGAAGAAACAATGTAAACCACATAAGGTTTAAATTTTGGTTCCTGAGTTTAGTTGCCTCATACTTTAGGCAAGTTATAACTAAGTAGCAATTAACAGTATTTATATTATTGTAATGATAATAGTGCTTTCTTCATCAAACTGTTGTTGCTAGTTGAGATAATATAGGAAAGACACTTGCACCCTGTGTCTCACATACCAGGATACTGATTAATAATTACTATAATGCCATTAAATATTACTGTGTATTTTTTACTTTAATATTTCATCAGCTGCAAAATCATAGAAATTAACTTCTAAATCTAAGAATGGCAACAAGTCTATGTATACCAGAGTTGACCTCAGGGGGGGAAAAAAATCAGCTTGTTGTATTTCTTCTATGGGGTGTCCCTTGTGGCTCACTGGTAAAGAATCCACCTGCAATGCGGGAGACCCAGGTTTGATCCCTGGGCTGGGAAAATCCCCTGGAGAAGGGAGTGGCAACCCACTCCAGTATTCTTAGCTGGGAAATCTTGTGGACAGAGGAGCCTAGCGGGCTACAGTCCATGGGGTCACAAAGAGCTGGACACTACTTAGGACTAAACAACAATTTATCCTATATACAAGAAAATAAGAAATCAGATCTGATTCACCTTAGGAATGGGAAGTAGGTTATAGAGAGGGTTATGTTACAGGTTCCTTAAGAGAATGTAGAGAGGGGCTCAGAAATATAGTCAGTACTAACTACAGATTTGTAGCAAGTTGCTTCAAGTTTTCCAGCAGAGTCTAGATTTTGAGGAAAATCTAAACTATGAATTTACATAAAGATGATATTAAAAAATAAAAAAGACGACCTTCAGTTGGAACACTGCCTCCTTCACCCTTGCAACTAGTAGCAGTTCCTGTTCATCCATCAGGCTTGGCTTCTTACCCTTTTTCGTGGAAAGAGTTTCCTATCCCCCACCCNCCTCCCACCCTCCTGCCATTCTCAAGACACAGCCACAGCACTGCTGTGTAACTGTGTGTTCTGCTTTTCTGTCTTTCTCTTTGACATTAAGTTCCTTGAAAGAAGGGACAGGGCCCTTCTTGTTCACTTATCTCTGGGCACATGCCTCACTAAGTCTGTATTTGAGGAAAGGAAGGATGGTGGGTGCTTCTTTGAGTCCTATCCTGGATATTATGAGCCTTGTAAACTTGCCAGTCTTCTAAGCTTCCATTTCTAAATGTGTCAACTATAGTGTTTTTCCCATCAGTCCTGTAGGAACATAGCGGGGTCTAAGGAAAGTAACTAAAATCCAAGAGTGCATGGTGGGTTATGTAAGTGACACATCTCTGCTTCAGATCCACACAATGCTCCAGTTTCATCCGGTGTGCACACATGGGTGCCTTCCATCTTGAGCATGGTATTCAGCCTTGAATGTAGCGTGAACAGAACAGACTGTCTTTGTTCTAATAAAGTATAAAGGTCTAGTGGCTAATTCACAAGAGCACAGGAAAGATTGCCTTCTTTATCTGAGTAAAAGGATCTTTTCATTTTCCAAGAAGATTTGAAGAACACGTGTTAGCCTGTGTAAGGAATAAGGAAGTGAAAGAATGTTTTTACCCTGTGCTGTACTAAGTCACTTCAGTCGTGTCTGACTCTGCAACCCTATGGACTGTAGCCCACAAGGCTCTGTCCATGGGATTCTCCAGGCAAGAATACTGGAGTGGATTGCTCGCCCTCCTCCAGAGGATCTTCCTGATCCAGGGATCAAATCTGGGCCTCCTGCATTGCAGGTGGATTCTTTACCTCTGAGCCACCAGGGAAACCCATTTTTACTCTACAGAAGTCCAAGTCTAACAGGGAGTAAATATATATGTAGACAGCTCAGAGATAAGGCAGCCCGTGGCTTCATCTGTAATATCATCCCACCAGGGGCCTGAGGGATGACAAAACAGTGGTGCCTCACTTTTTGGAAGGAAATGGAATCTGAGTTGAGTTGAGTTGTTGTTGTTCAGTCTCACAGTCATGTCTGACTCTTTGTGACCCCATGGACTGCCAGGCTTCCATGTCCATCGCCAACTCCCAGAGCTTGTTTAAACTCATGTCCATTGAGTCAGTGAATGCCATCCAACCATCTTATCCTCTGTCATCCCCTTCTCCTCCTGCCCTCAATCTTTCCCAGCATCAGGGTCTGTTCTAATGAATTGATCTTAATCAATTGAGTGTTTGTATATGCAGGGTAGATCATAATCTGTGTAATTACTTGTATGGAGGCTGAAAAGGAGGGACTGATTACTAAGAAAACAAAAGCCTGATGTGACATGATGTAGAGTGTTTTAATTAGATAGCAGAGGAAGGACGCTGGAAGATAAAACTATATTGGGATCCAAGATTTAGACCTTCTCCAAATAGCTGTTGAGATAAGGCTTGATTCTGATGATAGAGAATCATTACCGATTTGTGAACAGAGTATTGCCACAGAACAAACAAAAAAAAAGGGAATAGAGGGGGAATCATAATTTGTTGCTTCCTACTTCAGCCTGTTAGTGCCTTGAATTATGGTCCTGTCACCATCTTCCCATATGATTAGATATTCCGCCCTTTATCCCCACATTGAGATTTGTATCCCTGGGTAAACTGTATATATTTTTATCTTTTGTTGATGGTAGACTGTTATGTTGACTGTATAAATAACAGAGTTGTGATATTTCAGTTAACTGCCTCCCCTCTCCCTACTTTATTTCCCTCTTTATTTCCTTCCTTTCTTCCTTCGTTGAGCTATAACTGACATACAGTAAGCCTCACATATTTAAAGTATACAGTTTTGATACACGTATATACCTGCAACGTGTGCCTGCTCAGTCGTGTCCGACTCTTCTATGACCCCATGGACTGCAGCCCACCAGGCTTCTCTGTCCAAGGGATTCTCCAGGCAAGAATATTGGAATGGGTTGCCATTTTCTTCTCCAGGGGATCTTCCCAACCCAGGGATCAAACCTGCCTCTCCTGTGTCTCCTGCATTGGCAGGCAGAGTCTTTACCACTGAACCACTTGGGAAGCCCATATACCTGCAAAACCATCAAAATCAAGATAGTTAATACATCTATTTTCTCAGAGTTTACTCCTGATTCTTTGTAATCTCTCCCTCCATTCCTTCATGATTCCCTAACACTGGGCAACTGGTGAGCTGCCTTGTATCACTATAGATTGGTTTGCATTTTCTAGACTCTTACATAAATGGAATAACACAGTATGGTTTGTTTTTGTTTTTGCCTGATTTCTTTCACTCAACACTGTCTTGAGGGTCATTTGTCCTCCTGCACATATTAGAGTCTTCCTTTTTATTTCTCAGTGGAATTCCAAGGCACGAATATGCTGCAGTTTGTTTATGCATTCACCTTCTGATATGGGTGTTTGGGCTGTTTACAGCTTCATGGCTGTTAAAAACAACTTGCTGTGAACATTGGTGTGTAAGTCTTTGTGTGGTCATAGGCTTTATTTTCCCTCGTTTTTTTTTCATTTCTTTGTCTTCATTCCTTTTCCCTGAAGACTGAGAGTAGCTGAAGGAGTAGCCCCCGGCAGTGGGTAAACAGAAAAAGGACACACAGAGTATTGGATTCTATGTTTCTATGAATTTTCTTTCATGAGGAATGGAGTGGTAGGAAGACACCATCAGGAGCTTGCTTGGAGCTTTGGGGAATTCTAAATAATGAAACCTAAAGTAATGATTCATAAAGGTTGAAAATGTGTGCACCTAAAAAATGGAAATGAGGAAGAACTTCCTACATGCTTGAACTATTTAAGAGTGGGATTGGGATTTCATTCGAGCAGATGAACTTCAAGCTAGGAATGGCATGCAACAGGAACCTGGGCAAACACTCATGAGGGATATATTTATCTTTAGTTCATTTCAGTCCATAAGTGTATATTGAATGTGTATTGTTTGCCAGACACTAGGGCTATGATGACAGATAAATCACGACACGCTCACAACCTAGCAGGGGAGACTGGCAAGTGAGCCAGCAATTGCAATACAGTATAATAAGCATTTGTAATCAAGCATTTGCAGAGAGTGCCAGGGGAGCATCTTATCAGAAACATCTGGGCCATTGAGGGGGGTGGAGCAGTTAGTGGAGGACTCCAGGAAGAGGGCCTGCTGCTCTCATTTAGGGAATGCTGGGCAAGAGAGGAAGAAGAACGGTGAACCAAGGAGAGATAGATGGTGCAGACAAGGAGAACAGTGTGTGCAAAGATGGGAGGCCCAAGAAAGATGACATTGCTGGGAAAAGTAGCTTCTGAGTCCTGGGTACATGACATGAGGTGAGAATTTCTGATGAATGCCAATCCCATGTTGTTTACTTACCATTTTTCTCCCTTTATTGTATCACACATACATTTTAATATGCCCTTAAAGCAAGAAGAGCTGGTGTGCCAAGCTCTGGAGTTTGGCAGTCAGGATCCATAGTAAGGGCTTTCAGTGGATCCAGACACAGATTGGCTTTAGAAAAATAAAGTCAGCAGGATGGCAAACATACCTGCATGGGGAAAGATGCCACAAAGCATGGTAACATGGGAACCTCAACTAAGGTGAGGATAGAAGAATAGAGAAAAGTAACAGTTTTGAGAAGTTTCTAACATTAGAAAGGTGTCTGTCTCACACCAAATCTTTTACCTAGATGCAGGGGTCCCCAACCTCAGAAATTTAATGCCGATTGATCTTAGGTGGAGCTGATGCAACAATAATAGAAATAAAGTGCACAATGAATTGTAATGCTGAATCATTCCTAAACCATCACTCTAACCCCAGTCAATGGGAAAAGCATCCTCTATGAAACTGGTTCCTGATGCCAAAAAGATTGGGGACCACTGAGTCCTAGAAAGTCAATGAATCTATCAGAGTTTGCTGCAAGAAATACCCAAATGATAAATAAAAAGTCTTCTCCACCACACATACTAGCATAGAGGGACAATGACCACCAGGGCATTTGTAGATTGCAGTAGCCAGATCTGGGATTTCTAGTTGGAAGTGTCTGTCTCCTGACTCCCAGACTCAAGGAGCATGGTGGAAGTTGCCTTGCTGGGGACATTTTTGATGAATGCCAATCCCCTGTTTACTTTCCATTTTTCTCCCTTTAATGTTTCGTACATAGAGTTTTATGTGCCCCTATTTCATCTGCGTAACTCTTTTGTTGCCATGGAAATCAGCTTCAATTTTCTCCCATTCTGGCAATTGTGTTTTTATAGTCTCCTGCTTTCAAAAAGATAAGCTGTCTTATGTTTATTTCTTGTGGATGCCACAAGTTGACCTCGCTTGAGACACAGCCAACCTTTACTTCAAGAGTACACTGCAGTTATTTATTGTAGCTGATGTCATTTTGATTTCTGCCTGTGAGATTGGTTTCCAATTTATTCTGGCTTTTGCATACCTCTGCTATCCAGGGGCTAGAGCTTGGCAAGTCTGCAAGATTAAATTCTAGGTACACTCAGGCTCAGGACACTGAGATCGAGCTACAAACTCTCTATGAAAGATGAGGGAAACCAGTTTGGATCAAAGGAGGAAGTTACAAGCAGTGAGTTCTATTCCCAGCTCATCTGCTAATTGGCTCTTTCAACTTAGTCTCACCACTTCTATCTGTATCTGCATTTCCCCATCTCTAAAACCAGGAGGATTGAGGAGATTAGATCTAGTCATGAAGTGAAGCAGTGTATGAAAAAGATAAAAGTACAACAACTTGGTTAAAGTAGGGAGAAAATAATTATCTTGATTTGAGAGATTTCTGACCATTTTTATCTTTTGCATTCAAGAGGATTTTCTGTAACTATGAAAAGCCTGTGGTTATGAGAGTTGTTTCTATTGTCCAATGTCTGGTTGTCATGGTCACAGCTTGAAATTAATTGTAATTAGCTCATTTCTCCTGGGGTTTCTGATTTGGTGTATCCTGAGTTACTCAAGTCTGTGTGCGGTCACAGAATCCACCAATCCTACATGTATCCTGAGGTCAAACTACAGAGCATGCAATAGTATCAGGTTGGCCTATTTTTCACTGTTCAGATGTTTTATTAGACATTATAATGAAATATGAAACTTCTATGGAAATCTAAGATTTTGTAGGGCATGGTTACAGTAAAAATAATTCATTCAGTAAACACAGATTGAATGTGAGAGGCACGAACCATGTTAAACACTGGTGATAAGGCTGCAAATGAAGAGGATCCCATCCTCAAGGAAGCTACAGTTGAGTAGGTGCATCAAGCATGTGGAAGACTAATGTTTAAGTGTGCTGAGTGCCTGTCTCATAGACGGAGGCATACCGGGCTTGTCATCGAGGCACAGAGCTGGTGGTGGAGGTGGTGGCTGGAATGGCTGTAAAGCTGCTCCTAAGAGATGAATGCTGAACGGAATCCATGTGAACCCAATAGGAAAGGGCGGAGTGGTGGTAGTAGCGTTAGTTGCTCAGTTGTGTCCAACGCTTTGTGACCCCACGGACTGTAGCCTGCCAGGCTCCTCTGTCCATGGAAATTCTCCAGGCAAGAATACTGGAGTGGGCAACCATTCCCTTCTCCAGGGCATCTTCCTGTTCCAGGGATCAAACCCAGGGCTTCTGCATTGGAAGGCAGATTCTTTACCATCTGAACCACCAGACCCTAGGGCAGTGCAGGGAGGGAAAGTGTAAGGGAGTAAGAGGAGAATAGGATGCAGAGGCTGGTAAGGGCCAAATCTTGAAATGTCTTGTTTATAGCTTTGTATACGGTCAGTGACCCTTGGTGTTTATCACTGAAACAGTGGGGAAACATATGGGTTAGAGTCCTAAAGTAGCTATTTGACAGAAGCCACCTCAACGTGACTAACATTTCAGTTCAGTTCAGTTCAGTCGCTCAGTCATGTCTGACTCTTTGTGACCCCATGAATCGCAGCACTCCAGGCCTCCCTGTCCATCACCAACTCCCGGAGTTCACTCACATTCATGTGCATCGAGTCAGTGATGCCATCCAGCCATCTCATCCTCTGTCGTCCGCTTTTCCTCCTTCCCCCAATCCCATCCAGCATCAGAGTCTTTTCCAATGAGTCAACTCTTCACATGAGGTGGCCAAAGTACTGGAGTTTCCACTTTAGCATCATTCCTTCCAAAGAAATCCCAGGGCTGATCTCCTTCAGAATGGACTGGTTGGATCTCCTTGCAGTCCAAGGGACTCTCAAGAGTCTTCTCCAACACCACAGTTCAAATGTTTATTTTGTTACAAATATAAAAGTATCTTAATCTAAGAGGGAATACAACGGGTCATCAAAAAGAGACTGAAAATATACAGATGTCAGGAGCCTTTAGTATCTCCTCTCTTTGCCTCTCATGGCTTCTAGGCTTCTCTCTGCTTGTCTTCTCCATCCTTCTTTCTCAAAAAATTGCCTTGCCTTGTTAGTCAGAGCCCACGGTAGATATTGATAACTCCCACATATACAACTTATGATTCTGGCTCCAAGGAGACCAGTGTATAAAGTTTCAAGCTCATACAAGTTCACATTTATGAGAGAGAGAATCAGGTTGGCTTAGATGGTATCAAGCATCTACCTCTGGTCAGACAAGCTGTAGCTGAAGTTTAGTCCCAACATGATTTTTAGAGAAACCACTCTGTCTCTATGGATTAGAGAAAGGAGTGGGATGAGATGGAATAATTACCAAATAATTAAAAACATGGTTTTGACATTGAAAGGGGCTTAACAGCCTTTGAAGGATAAATGAGTGTAATCATCAGATTTTTTTAAAAAAAATTCTGAATGCAATTAATTTCTTTTTTTTAATTTTTATTTTTACTTTATTTTACTTTACAATACTGTATTGGTTTTGCCATACATTGACATGAATCCACCATGGGTGTACATAAAAAAAAAAGGAAATGAATTGCAGTAGTTGAGGAGAAAGATCTGAATTAAAAAATAAAGAGATGATGTCATAAATATGTAATTGTGTGCACCTTTTAAAAAGTGATGTTCATAAGTCACACATTAAATATTCAAAATAAGTGAGTCTTACATTGTTAGGCCAACAGTAAATATATCAAATAACTATCAAAATAAAAAAAAATTCTGAATGTGGTATGTACTCATGTTAACAGGTGCTACCAACAGAATACAAAAAAATACAAAAAATATCGTCCTGACATTCCCCCCCTTCTCATTTTTATTCAATGACCTAGTTGTTCAGTAAATACTGAAAAGCACATAATATATATAAGACAGCAGGCTGGGCACAGAACATAACTGAGAGAAGACAGATATAGTCCCTGCCTTGACAAAGCTTATAGTCTAAAGTTATTTTTTTAAATATTTTTTAGTGCATCTTTCTAAAAATATTGCATGGGTTTATAGGAAATGTGTTTATAGATATAATTTTAGTCTACAGATCATTTCATCTGCATTATATATAATATATATATATGTGTATGTGTGTGTGTGTGTATATATATATATATATATATATAATTTCTGGCCTATTTAAATTTAAAGTATAAATCTGGGAGATAATCTTCTATCAGCATGTGCAGAACTTCTTCCCTCCTTACAGCCTAGGACCCAGTCAGATATTCTGGCTGTCTTGGACCATCTCCACCCTAAGGGTGCTATCAACCTGAAATGTGGCCCTTATTCTCTGTCCAGCCCCTTTTTACCTTCCACCTACCAAGTCTCAGTGGTGGCGTCTGTTCATCTCTTACACAGACCCCACAGAAATAACTGTCTGACTCTCAGCTCAGTGATGCTCTGTATTCCTACGGGATACATGGAAACTTGTTCTCTTTTCTGTGTTGTGGTAGTTAGGTTCTACATAGTTGCCAGGAACGCTGACTTCATGATAAAACCATTACCCCTAAGGAAAATAAAGAGTTAATTTCCTACAGGCTCTGGTCACAACATTTTCATCAACTGATCAATATAGAAGCTTGTTTGATGTGTGTTTCTGTTCAGAGACCTCATGTTCAATGTATATCGGTAATTGATCAGCATTGAATTCACAGTCCACAGTGATGTAACTCATGCCAGCCCAGAACTTACCTTACGCCCTTGCTTCCTCCATAAGGCACATCACAGCTCTCTTATGCTTAAGAACAGTAGACACACTTTAGCACTCTG
This sequence comes from Redunca redunca, assembly GCA_006410935.1. NCBI lineage: Eukaryota > Metazoa > Chordata > Mammalia > Artiodactyla > Bovidae > Redunca > Redunca redunca. The sequence goes on from SJYQ01096216.1 coordinate 765,159, forward strand.
CTCAGGGGGACTCTTTTAAACAGTGATAGCAGCAAATACAAACACAAAAATGTGGAAAACATGGGATTCAATAGACTGTGAAAGGACTCTTGTTTCTAGGATGAGAACTGACACAGGAAGGCAGGGTGTCCTTTTGTTTGACGTCATCTAGGGATATGCTTGCTCTGTGGTTCAGATTTTCAGTGCTCTATGAGCGACTGAACTGAACTGAACTGATGCCTGTCTGCAAATGACTGCAAAGGCACCGCAAGCATGGAGAGCAGCATTGGGGAGCAGAAGTGGTTATACAACAGGGGTATTGAAGAGCCTGGAAGATGAAGAGTCTTCCACCTCCAGAATCATTGTTTATTTTTTTGAGGCCACTCTTTTTGGACCCCACCCAACTTGGAAGTCTCCTTTGAAATTCTAAATTAAAAGCTAATCATGAACTGATTTACAAAAAGCTGATCACAACTTTTGTAAAATCATTTCCTTGGAATTTCTTTGCCAAGAAGGGGTTTAGTTGGGTATTTAGTATTAAATATTTAGTTATGTATGAAAGAATTTATAGGTTATTTCCAGCTTTAGGCTACTGGGAATAATTTTTCATTACACATTCTTTTTATATTTAGTATCTTTGTAAGAAGAAAGTCATAGGAAAATCACTAGTACTGTAATCTCAGGACAGAAGAATATGTGCATTTAAAAATTTGATAAATACTGTATAATTGTCCTGTGTGTGTTGTTCCAAAATTTCTTATATTGAGATAAAAATACATAAAGTAAAATGCAAAAAGTGGACCAGCAATACCTACGGGTATTGTATGCTAGTGGTAAAGAATCCGCTTGCCAATGCAGGACGCATAAGAGAAGTGGGTTCAATTCCTGGGTCAGGAAGATCCCCTGGAGGAGGGCATGATGACCCACTCCAGTATTCTTACCTGGAGAATCCCATGGACAGAGGAGCCTGGCAGGCTACAGTCCATAGGATCGCAGAGTCGGACATGACTGAAGTGACTTAGCACACCTACACACCCAATATGTATACACAGACACTCAGCAGTAGAATATACCAAGTATCTCATAAGTTTGTCAGTTGTGAGCATTACCATATTCTAAGGTATCTTATCAGTTAGATAGAAAATGTTAAGCATTTTTAAAATTTTCTTTTCTTTAAATACACTTGAGGCTGAGCATCTTATGTTATTTGGGTTTCTCTGAATTGCCTTTGCATGTTTTCCAATTTGCCCAATTGTTTCATCGATTTCTAAGAGCCTTTTTAAAATTGTTGCATTGAAGAAATTATTCCTTTATTTCCTCATTTAGGACATGAGCTATGATATAAACACCTGGGGGGAATGCCAGCAACACAAGATAATGAGTATAGGTGCCAACTGAGAGGAGGTAGTGATGATAAGAAAAAACAGGGACATTCCAGAGAAATTGGAGCACAGGGTAAGAATCTGAAAATGATTTTACCTCTGTGGTCTGAATTTGTGTGGCCTGTCCTCTAGCAGATTAGCAGCCTTATCACCATTCTGTTCCAACACTGTCTCACTCACTCATGTGGCCCAAGGAGGTCCTGCCAGCTGGGAACTTAGAAGCAGTACACAGGTTAGGAACCAGAGCATCACTAAACTCCACACCACCGCTGCTGGCTTCCATGGATACAGGTCAGACCATTAGGAGTGTGTTCACATCTTCCCTGTTTTGCTGCAGGTCAGGGTGATGAGTTGTATTATCGGTGCCACAGTTCAAAACTCTCATTGGACTAAATAGATTTAGATCATGCTGGAATCAGCTGAGATGGGAGAGGAGAAGCTTTACTAGAGGTGGAGGAGGGGGAGGGTCACCTAGAGGTGGAAAATGACAAATGTACATGGAAATATACCATGACTTGAACAACAGCAGTGTGAAAGTTATAAGCATGAAATAAATCTGTAAAGTGGTAGATTGTGGTCAGATTGTGGGACCTTTTCTTACCAGCCTACATATTTGGTAGCTACTAAGGCTTGGGCAGGGCTGTGGAAGTCCCTGCTTTGAGAAAGAGTAGAAGGTGGTGAATCTGTCTCCAGGATTCAGCTCCAGTGGCTGAATTTTGTAGATTGTGTCACTTTATGCAGTTTAGTCTCTGAAAGTTGGTTTCATCCTGTATAAAATGGGGTAAAACCAATATGAACATCATAAGATTACTATGAGAATTATAGAAGGTACTACATAAAAAAGTGCCTAGTTCACATCCTAGAAAATGGTAAGCTCTCTCTAAGTATTAGTGGTTATTGATGACTACTGAAAATAATTAACACATTTTTTAGAAGGAAAATGTACTTCTATATTGAGAATCTATATTTTAACATATTCTTTTACCACATGGCATTTAATTTTTTTTTTTTTTGCAGATTTCTAAAATTGTACCACTTGCTAACATAGCCTGAAGCCTCAAGTATAATAAATGAACACCACTTAAAATATTTAAAAAAATCTAAACAATGGCCTCTAAATATACAACAAGCAGAAACATTTTATACATAACAGTGATGAATAAAAATAGCCTTTCTGGCCAAGCTGATATATAAGTAGGTTGATTTTTTGCTTTGTTGCTGAAGTTTAGAAAGGGAGTGTGTGCTAAGTCACTTCAATCATGTCTGATTCTTTGCAACACCATGGTCTGTAGCCTGCCAGGCTACCGTGTCCATGAAATTTTTCCAGGCAAGAATACTGGAGTGGGTTGCCATGCCCTTCTCCAGGGGACCTTCCCCACCCAGGGATCAAACCTGAGTGTCCTACATTAAAGGCAGATTCTTTACCACTAGCATCACCGGAGAAGCCTAGAAAAGGAGTGAATACAATCAACTGTAGCTACAGCAGTATAGACAGGAAATAGTCTTTCTCCAAAATATTCTTCTTCCTTCACCAAGGGGTGAGCCAGCCCCTGTAAAGATGACTCAAATATTGTGGCAAAAAAATACAAATAAGGTAAATCTCTGCCTTTATGAATTTATAGTGCAGTTAGGTCCATCAGATGCTGTAGTTAGGTTAAAGACACAAAATTTGAAGTTTCCAAAAAATGAAATGAATCCAGGATCCATCTCTTATTAAATGACACCTTGTACACCATGCTACCTCTGAGCATTTTCTCATTTGTAAAATAGAGATGATAAAACTATTCATAGAACAGTAGTGATAATTAAATAAGTGCACAGCAGACTTTGTGTGGCCTGCATAAATGGAGTATTTTAGAGTGCTATATACAGGATGGAAGGAATGCTCCATGAAATTAGAACACAAATTGCCTGTTCTTACAATTCAATAATTCCATCACATTTTCTTTCCTGGGCCCTTGTTGCTTCAATAATACAAGATTGGATTGAATCAATGGCTATTACACTTTAGCACGTGTCAGATTCACTTGGCAAGTTAGTTAAAACATCGATCTCTGGGCTCTACTATAGAGTTTCTGACTCTTAACCCATGAATTTGCATTTCTAATAAGTTCTACTAAGTTCCCAGGGTATGCTGATGCTATTGGTCTGGGGGCTTTTCTCTGATAATCACTGGACTGCATTATTTGTTCCTTTTTCGAGAAAGAAGAGACTTTTTTCATGTCAAGAAATTCAGGGTCCTAATCCTGTCTTTGTTGTCACAATGACTGTACTTAGTGTCCTTTGATTGAATAACCCTACAATAACAACAACAACAACAAAAATAAAAGCCCACACACTGAACTGAATGAGTTTTTATTAATTTCAGCCAGGCTTGTTAGAAAGAGTAGCTAATGTCTTTGAATTTGTATCATCAGCCTCTTGCGGATTGTTGCATTTTTGAAATGTCAGACACCACATGAGAATACTTTAACAATTAATTGCAAAGCAAATTTTCAAGTCTTAGAAAAGATGCAGGATTTTGTAAAGTTTATGGATGTGACACTGGAATATGATGCAAATTCATTGGCAAATAAGGTGCTAACAATGAGTCAATCGAGGAAGATCAAATCATCGAGGGTGATAAAACAAGGACATAAATGATGATTATTAAAGGAAAAGCAGAGTCCTCAAATAAATTGATAAGGCTCGCAAATATGATGGCCAAAAACAAGCTGCTTAACTATAATGTTGCAAGCATAAAATAAAAGATGTTATTCTTGTGCTGCCATATACTTTTGCTATAAAAAACAACAAAAAACCACTATTCTCATCCCCAATCTTTGATTCATGCCTTTGTTATTCTAAACATCAGTGCTTGGCTATAAAAACTTAAATTCTGTTAAATATATGCAATGGTAATTCTAAAGAGAAGTCTCAAATGTATTGTTGTTTGTAATTTGCTATGAAACTTTAGTTTCTACTTTAATGGAGCCACTTTTATGTATCCTTTACTCTGAGAGTGGACCTTTTTTATTTTTCCCCACAGATAGCTAAGTTAGTCAATGAATGATGGGTAAGCCTTAAAAGAATATAGAAGAATGAAGAGAGAAATCAAATCAAGTTAGGTAGTTAAGGAAAAATATGTCAGTAGAAAGTTAACTAGGCCTTAATGAATAAATTTCAAGATAAGGAGATAAAACATAGTATGGATGCTTCATAAGGAATTTGACCTTTGAAAGTATCTCACCACAAAATTTTGATGCAGTGGCAACATCACTGGTTTTAGTGTGAATACCTTTCAGACAACTGGAAAGTTTTCATCTGTAGCAAATTGAATGAAGTGACTATGTTTCCCCAAATGTTGGACTGCCAACGAATAGCCAAAGTGACTGAACCATGCAGTCCACAGAGACAAGCAGGTGACTCGGTCAAAACTCATTGTTCTTAGCTATGAGTGTCCAGGACTTGGTCACAATCAGATGCCTCAATCAGCGGCTTTATGATCTGATCAGAAAGTTGAGAGAAGAGACCCTTTGGCTCTTCCTCAGACACACCCTTGGTACCCTTTGCTGTTAGCTTGCTTACAGTCAGGTGACAAGGTGACTTGGTGGCAAAGTGACTCTAACTGAGGCTCTCTGGGAGGAGGTCACATGTTACTTCTTCTGCCGTGCAGGCAGGATTGGGACTATCTGCCCTGACTGCTAATGCTTCTATTAATATCCCCAAAGCTTGGCTTGGCAGTCTTCATGGTGAATGATGGGTAAGCTTCCACCAATTAGACAGGATCTTATTTCATACTTTATCTTTTGGCATGACAGGTGACATGAAAAAAGGTCTATTCTTAGACTTGAATGCATTTTAGAAAGCTAAACAAGTGCTTGCATATATTTGGAGTACTTATTTAAGATATGCAAGTTCTATCCGGTCAGCAAAAACAAGACCAGGAGCTGATTGTGGTTCAGATCCTGAACTCCTTATTGCCAAATTCAGACTTAAAGAAAGTAGGGAAAACCACTAGACCCTTCAGGTATGACCAAAATCAAATCCCTTACAATTATACAGTGGAAGTGACAAACAGATTCAAGGAATTAGATCTGATATACACAGTGCCTGAAGAACTATGGATGGAGGTACGTGACATTGTACAGGAGACATTAATCAAGACCATCCCCAAGAAAAAGAAATGCAAAAAGGCAAAATGGTTGTCTGAGGAGGCCTGACAAATAGCTGTGAAAAGAAGAGGAAGCTAAAGGCAAAGGAGAAAAGGAAAAATATACCCATCTGAATGCAGAGTTTCAGAGAATAGCAAGGAGAGATAAGAAAGCCTTCCTCAGTGATCAATGCAAAGACATAGAGGAAAACAATAGAATGGGAAAGATGAGAGATCTCTTAAAAAAAACTAGAGATAAACAAGGGAACATTTCATGCAAAGATGAGCACAATAAAGGACAGAAATGGTATGGACCTAACAGAAGCAGAAGACATTCAGAAGAGATGGTAAGAGTACACAGAAGAACTATACCAAAAAAAAAAAAACAAAACACTTCATGACTCAGATAACCATGATGGTGTGATCACTCACCTAGAGCCAAACATCCTGGAATGCGAAGTCAAGTGGGCCTCAGGAAGCATCACTATGAACAAATCTAGTGGAACTGATAGAATTCCAGTTGAGCTCTTTCAAATCCTAAAAGGTGATACTGTGAAAGTGCTGCACTCAATATGCCAGCAAATTTGGAAAACTCAGCAGTAGCCACAGGACTGGAAAAGGTCAGTTTTCATTCCAATCCTGACAAAGAATATTCAAACTACCACACAGTTGCACTCATCTCACATGCTAGTAAAGTAATACTCAAAATTCTCTAAGCCAGGCTTCAATAGTATGTGAACCGTGAACTTCTAGATGTTCAAACTGGTTTTAGAAAGGCAGAGGAACCAGAGATCAAATTGCCAACATCCACTGGATCATTGAAAACGCAAGAGAGTTCCAGAAAAACATCTATTTTTGTCTTATTGCCTACACCAAAGCCTTTGACTGTGTGGATCATGATAAACTGTGGAAGATTCTGAAAGAGATGGGAATACCAGACCACCTGACCTGCCTCTTGAGAAACCTGTATGCAGGTCAGGAAGCAACGGTTAGAACTAGACATGGCACAACAGACTGGTTTCAAATAGGGAAAGGAGTACGTCAAGGCTGTATATTGTCACCCTGCTTCTTTAACTTATATGCAGAGTACATCATGTGAATTGCTGGGCTGGATGAAGCACGAGCTGGAATCAAGATTGCTGGGAGAAATATCAATAACCTCAGATACACAGATGATGCCACCCTTATGGCAGAAAGCAAAGAAGAACTAAAGAGCCTCTTGATGAAATTGAAAGAGGAGAGTGAAAAAGTTGGCTTAAAACCAAACATTCAGAAAACTAAAATCTTGGCCTCTGGTCTCATCACTTCATGTCTTATAGATGGAGAAACATTGGAAACAGTGACAGACTTTATTTTCTTGGGCTCCAAAATCACTGAAGATGGTAACTGTATCCATGAAATCAAAAGATGCTTGCTCCTTGGAAGAAAAGTTATGACCAACCTAGACAGTATATTAAAAAGCAGAGACATTACTTTGCCAACAAAGGTCCATCTAGTCAAACCTATGTTTTTTCCAGTAGTCATGTATGGATGTGAGAATTGGACTATAATGAAAGCTGAGCACCAAAGAATTGATGCTTTTGAACTATGGTGTTGGAGAAGACTCTTGAGAGTCCCTTGGACAGCAAAGAGATCAAGCGAGTCATTCCTAAAGGAAATCAGTCCTGAATATTCATTGGAAGGACTGATGCTGAAGCTGAGGCCCCAGTACTTTGGCCACCTGATGTGATGAAACAACACGTTGGAAGAGACCCTGATGCTGGAAAAATTAAGGCGGGAGGAGAAGGGGACAACAGAAGATGAAATGGTTGGATGGCGTCACTGATGGGATTGACATGAGTGTGAGTAGGCTCTGGAAGTTAGTGATGGACAGGGAAGCCTGGTATGTTGCAATCCATGGGGTCGCAAAGAGTAGGACATGACTGAGCAACTGAACTCAACTGAGAAGTTTCAAAGAATGCAGATTTAAATGAACATTTGTAAGAATCCCTGAGAAACCTGGAAAAGATGCTAAAGAAATGTCTGGTATGAATCACATAGATAAGAGATCAAAATAGAGGGTCATGATTACTATAGACAAAGGGTTTTGATGGGTTAGAGGCATTTAAAACATCCTGGGACTAATTGAATAAAAATACTATGTGCAAATAGTCTAGCAGCCTTAATTAAAACATAAAAGTATAGAAAATCTTGAGTTACCATGAGTGTGTTATTAATGTCACTCTAGATGTTAGGGAAAAAGTCACACACCCAATACATAGCAGTGTTTTATGAATGCATAAATTCTGCCTGAATAGGGCATGTTTTGCCTGGTATACCTACTTACTGCTAGTCCAGGATCACAAACTGCGAACTTCCTGGGTTCAGACAGTTAACCAAGTTGCTGCATATAGACATTTGTGGACTGGAGTGAACCACAGTGCACACAACTCATAAAACTAGAGCTCCCACAGGCTTCATGTAGTATCACTAATCCAGTTGGTTAGGTCTTGTGGTTTTTAGGGGAGTCAGGATATTTACATGAAAATTATTATTTAAAAAATTTGGCATTAAATAAAAGCAAAAACCAACATTGTGTAGTAAGAAAACACTCTCTCTAGACAATAAAACTGAGGCTCAGAAAGAAGGAGGGGTTTGCTCAAAATGACCTGGTCAACCAGGGTTGGCAGAGCTAGGCTTAGAATATGGCATCCTAAAGCTCTAAGTTGCCTCTTATGACAGAATCTGTGTTCAGGTCTTTGCATTTTCCCATCAAAAAAGAGGAGAGATGTTCAGGTACCAGACTGGGCCATTTAAAAGCCTACAGGTTCAAGAGTATTTGGTAGCAAACTGGTAGTAGTGAAAATACTAGTCGTTCAGTCGTTTCTGACTCTTGGTGATCCCATGGACTGTAGCAAGCTGGTTCAGTTCAGTTCAGTTCAGTCGCTCAGTCGTGTCCGACTCTGTGACCCCATGAATCGCAGCACGCCAGGCCTCCCTATTCATCACCATCTCCCGGAGTTCACTCAGACTCACGTCCATCGAGTCAGTGATGCCATCCAGCCATCTCATCCTCTGTCATCCCCTTCTCCTCCTGCCCCCAATCCCTCCCAGCATCAGAGTCTTTTCCAATGAGTCAACTCTTCTCATGAGGTGGCCCAAGTACTGGAGTTTCAGCTTTAGCATCATTCCTTCCAAAGAAATCCCAGGTTTGATCTCCTTCAGAATGGACTGGTTGGATTTCCTTGCAGTCCAAGGGACTCTCAAGAGTCTTTTCCAACAACACAGTTCAAAAACATCAATTCTTTGCTGCTCAGCCTTCTTCACAGTCCAACTCTTACATCCATACATGACCAAAGGAAAAATCATAGCCTTGACTAGATGGACCTTAGTTGGCAAAGTAATATCTCTGCTTTTGAATATGCTATCTAGGTTGGTCATAACTTTTCTTCCAAGGAGGAAGTGTCTTTTAATTTCGTGGGTGCAATCACCATCTGCGGTGATTTTGGTAGCTAGCATTATATACACACAACTTTAAGCCCAAGGAAAAGTTGACTCAGTCTCCTCTTAAAATGTCTTTAAAGAAGGGGTGCCACTCTTGTTGCCTGAACTTTTCAAGAATCAGAATGTCTCAGAGGTTGCTTGTCAAAGCAAAGAGGCTCATTTTCTGTACTGTGAAAGGGCACAGAGAGGTTCAGGGGAAAATGTTTGAGAACTCTCCTAAAAGGGGTGGGGGAGAATGATCCTCTGAGGCACTGACTGAGTTCTGAAAGGCATCTCAGTGGAAGAAAGCAGCAGCCAGCAAGAAACACTTAACGCCTTGATGCTCCTGAGTCCCAGACACTGAGAGATGAAACTGCTCTCACTGCTGGTATCAGTGGGTTCTTGATGCCAGAGATTTCCAGACTCACCAATTCCAGGGAAAGTTTCTAATTCTTCTGAGTGCTTTGTTCTTATTCCATAAACCACCAAATCCGGAACTGTGTAATTTCCCTATTGTCCAATCATGGAAAAATAACATAGGGAAATACAAAGGTTTTCTGAATGTGGGTTCAGAGATGGAAGGTCCAGGAGAGGAAATTATACTTAGGAAATCTGGGTTCTGGTCTTGGATCTGTCCCTGCCAGGTTGTGTGACCTTGAAGATTTCACTCCATGTCTTTGGATCTGAATGGCCTCAAAGAGAGGGGGAGTTCAGAATAGGCCAAACAAATGTCTGATTCATGTTAAATAAAGAAGAACAATGCCTCTGCCTATATGATCGTGGAGTGCTTCATGTCAGTTGCCAGGTATTTCTGAGACAGCTCTCCTTGAACCAAAGAACCAGCCATCCACGGTGCCATCTGGGGCCACAGTATGGGTAAACAGCCAGGCCAGAGAAGACTTTGCTACACATCACCCTCATCCTTTAGAAAGGACAATTGTTTGCTTGTTTCTGGATTTTGTGTATGTCTTCCCTACCACTGGCCCCACACTCGAAATCACTGACTTTCTGGGAACCTCAGAGACCATGTTAACAGTTGCCAAGCGGAGGATGAACATCTTAGATGTAGCCCTGCTGGCAGTCCTTGAGCCCTTCCATTCATGGAACACCCAGGACCTTTTGAGGGGCTTCCCTGGTGGCTCAGATGGTAAAGCTCTGTCTGCAACGCAGGAGACCCGGGTTTGATCCCTGGGTCAGGAAGATCCCCTGGAGAAGGAAATGGCAGCCCACTCCAGTACTCTTGCCTGGAAAATCCCATGGATGGAAGAGTCTGGTACGCTACAGTTCATGGGGTGGCAAACAGTCGGACACAACTGAGTGACGTCACTTCCAGGTGGCTCAGTGGGTAAGGAATCCACCTACAATGCAGAAGACACAGGAAACATAAATTTGATCCCTAGGTGGGGAAGATCCCCTGGAGGAGGGCATGGCAACCCACTCCAGTATTCTTACCTGGAGAACCCCAAGGACAGGGGAGCCTGGTGGGCCATGGTTTATAGGGTCGCAAAGAGCTGGATGTGACTGAAGCACCTGAGCACACGCGCGAGCAGAAGCTTTTGGAGATAGGCCCCTCTGTCACTGTTCACTTGGAGAAGAGATGAGAGACCAAGTTCACCACTTCACAGACCTGGTGCCAAATCTCTCCTTTACTAGGCGGTCGATTCTAAGGGAAGACTGAACCGTAAACAGGTGCTTCAAATTCTAATATGAATCCCAAACATGTTCTTTTGCGAAAACAGACATTTTTAGAAAAAACTTTTATTTTAGTGGGGAGGGGCCTTTTTTCTCTTCCAAGTAAGCCACAAAAATGGTTACAGAGCGTTGCCTTGAATAAGCAGAGTTTTTTTTCCCCTGGGGACGTGTATTGCTTCTTTTCTAGTTATTGTCATTGCTGCATGGATCTTAATTATTGTTTTCCATAGATGGAAAGTTGCATTTGTGCCGTATGTTATGCTCAGTGGTTTAAATGTTTTTTCTTTCCTTATTCTTTGCCTAATATGAGCAACACACAATCTGAAATGATCTGTCTTGTCACCTCTACGCTGTCAGGGCCTGGAGGACAGGATGTCCTCTTATTTGTTCAGCAGGGTGGTGGTACATGTTGCCCTGTCTGTCTGACATTCTCCGTTCTATTCTTTGCTACGTCTGTTCATTGTTAAGATCTAAGCTTAAATGTCATTCATTTTGAAACTTGTTCCCTGACTTCGTAATCCACATTAAACTCTCACTTAACAGACTTCGAGAATGAATTTATAGCTACCTAGGGGGAAGGAGTAGTTAGGCAGTTTGGGAATGATATGTATATACTACTGTATTTAAAATAGATAATCAACAGGGACCTACTGTATAGAACAGGGAGTCCTGCTCAATATTAGGTAACAATCTAAATGGAAAAAAATTGAAAAAGAATAGATACATGTATATGTATACCTGAATCACTTTGTTGTGCTCCTGAAACTAACATAACATTGTTAATCAACTATACTCCCATATAAAATAAAAAGTTAAATGTAAATTCTCCCTTTATAGTCTCCAGACCATCTCTTACTGTGTCACACCTAACTAGTTATCCTATATTTACTCTTACCAAAGGTTTTTATTCCTTGTACTTTAGTTCCATTAGAGAAAGGACAGTGCTTTTACTGTTTATCATTGTGTTCCTTTTAAGTATCACTGTGCCTGCTACAGAGAAGATGCTCCATAAATATTGGTTAAAATTGGTGAAAAATCCACAGGATATATGATATTAGCCCTGTTCTCTTAAGGGTGAAATTGTGCTTGTGTGTGCTTATTTGCTCAGTAGTGTTCAACTCTCTGAGACCCCATGGACTGTAGCCCAGGCTCCTCTGTCTGTGGAGATTGTCCAGGCAAGAATTCTGGAGTGGGTTGCCAATGTTGGGTTGCCATGCCCTCTTCCAGGGGATCTGCCCAACCCTGGGATCGAACCCAGTCTCCTGCCTTGCAGAGGGATTCTTTACCATCTGAGCCACCAGGGAAGCCCCAACTAAATGACTTAAAGTCACATAAAAAATTACAGGACTCATTTAAAAATTTATAGTATTCAACTAGCTATAACCATATGTTGATTGTCAATTCTGGCTAGGTGTCTAAATATTTCATCTTTCGGTAACATTACCATCCTCCCAGGTAGATTCAATTATTCTTATTTAAGTGAAATATCTGAAGCACATGAGATTCCAATTCATAAAGCTATTGAGTATTGGAATCTGGAGTTGAGTTTGACATCAGAGCCCATATTCTCTCTACTATGCCATGCTGCCTAGCATGTTGCCCTGTGTGAGCTTATGCACACACATATATACGTAGTACAACACGTGTGTTGGATGTAAACTTCAAAGCCTAAATTTCCAGTCTGTAAACTGGCCAGCCTACAGCTCAGCAGCAAGTGTCCTCTCTCTCCATAAACCTAATCAGGGGAGTGAAATCACACAGAAGAGTCTCTCTGCCAATATGTTTCTGTCCCGAATGCTATTGCTCAGCCATCTGGCTTTTTAAAAGTCACTTGCAAATATAAGGTGAGGCTTGAGAACAATAATTAAAAGTCATAGATCACAGGTTAATTAATCCCCAGCTTCACTTAGCACCTGGCCACCAAAATATCCAACACCATGAATGACCTGCAAATCACAGGCCAAATAAACAGACATTAACTGGCTTATTCGACTGGGTAGTCATCCTGACAACCTGCAGTATATACAGTGAAGTCTAGTGCATCAAAGGCATTTTAATTAAATTTTTTTTTTTTTAATTTTCAAAGAGCTGTGTGAGCTTGGCCAGGCAGGTATTAGCATCTTTGCTGGATTTGTTTTCATCAGGTGACATTTAATGACCCATTAATTAATGCCCAGAATCTTTGCTAAGTACTTTATCTTCTCTTAGGTCATTTAGTCCTCACAGAAGCTCTGAAAGCTAGGGGATACTGTTATTTTTGTTTACAAGTGAATGAGTTGAGGTTTCAAGGATTCAGTGCCTTGTGCAGAGTCATCTGGCTGACTGTGGTTAGAGCAGAGTCATTGCCACATCACTTGTATTAGCATCATTTTCTTCTTTTATCAACAAGTGCTTTCTGTTACTGAGGACTCTTGTGAATGCTTGGCACAAATAGTTCTGGTCCCTGTGGACCATGTAATCCTATGAAATGCGTAATAGCATCATTCCTATTTCACTAAGTGAAAGAATTGTAACTAAAAAGGATCTTATAACTTGTCCATGGCCGTACAGCTGGTGAGTGGCAGAGCAGGACTTGAACTCAGCAAGCAGTGTCTTTATTTCTGCAGTCCTGGACTAACTGCAGCCCTGGACTAACTCAGATTTCTGATCCTTAGTCTACTGTCCCTGGTGATACATCATTTTGTCTTTAATATATGCAGGATCTGAGAATCTTTTCTCCTTGCTAAAGTTTCCCAGTATGCATGTAGGAATCCATGTGATGGGGTAGGTGGAAGACTTACATTTAGTAAGTTTCCAGAGGTCATAATGTTGTGTCTATGGGACTTCCAGTGATTGCTGGCTGGGAATGACCATTAACAAGCAAGCTGCCCCTGTATCTTCCCAGAACTGAACAGAGCTGTGGATGGGCAAGAGCAGGTGGTCCAGCAAAAGTAGTGCCATATGGTGATTAATTAGGACCATGTGTCAGAGTCAGCAGAGGCCTGAGGTTTGGCTGAAGCTCTGCTAAAGGTTAGGAAAGAAGTCACGCTTCATACATCAGGTTTGGTGTGGGCTGTCGGAAAGTGGGGTACTTCAGATTTGAACTCACCCATGGCATCTTGGTAAAAAAAAAAAGAGAGAGAGAGAATGGAACTTGGAATTATAAGACACATGGTTGTCAGATTTAATCTATTTAAAGTTTTTCATTCCCTTGTCTATAAAGAGAAGAAGACCTTCTTAGGTATATTATATGAAAACCCCTCTGAGACATACAATTCATTCATTCATTCACATTCAAGCAGGATGGAATGGGTGCCAAGCACATGACTTTAGCTACACTCTAAGTTTTGGAGAAAGACCGAGGTGGTTGTCACTGGACTTCTGTGCTACTCATAGGCTTTCCAGTGGTACCCACCTCCACAAATGTGCTTGAGGGCCCAACAGTATTATTTATTTAAATGTGGTTTGTATTCGCTAAATCAGGACTCGAAGTTTCTTCTGTAAAGGGTCAGATGGTAAATATTTTGTGTGTTGTGGGCTAGATGATGAGTCTCTGTCTAAACCATTCATTCAGCTCTATCATTATTGAGTAAAAATGGTCATATACACACAAATGGGAATGAATTTAAGTTCCTCTGATGCCTTGTTTAAAGTGTTGTGTGAGTGTCCAGTGCTAGGGTGAGTGTGTGTGTGTGTGTGTGTGTGTTCATTACAGTTTTTTTATCTGGGGTATAGTTGCTGCACAATGTTGTGTTAGTTTCTGCTGTAACCAAGTGAATCAGCTGTATGTATAACATATACCTCCACCCTCTTGAACCTCCCTCCCACCCCCCA
>SJYQ01096216.1:792887-824750 GCA_006410935.1 Redunca redunca
ATTATAATTTTGTGTTATATGATATATATTATTTGTATATATATAATTTTATTTATGCATTGGCTGTGCTGGGTCTTTGTTGCATGTGGGGGTTTCTCCAGTTGTGAGGCGTGTCTGCTCTCTAGCTGCAGTGCAGGAGTTTCTCACTGCAGCTGCAAAACCACTCTTGTGGGGCACAGGCTCTAGGGCACATAGACTTCAGTAGCTGCTGAGCGAGGGTTCAGCAGTTGTGGCTCCCGGGCTCTGGAGCACAGGCTCAGTAGTTGTGGTGCTTGGGCTCAGTTTCTCCATGGCATGTGGGATCTTCCCAGACCAGGGATAGAACCTGTGTCTCCTGCATTGGCAGACAAATTCTTGGGCTCCCCTGTGGTTCAGCTGGTAAAGAATCTGCCTGCCATGAGACCTGGGTTCAATTCCTGGGTTGGGAAGATCCCCTGGAAAAGGGAAAGGCTACCCACTCCAGTATTCTGGCCTGGAGAATTCCATGGACTGTATAGTCCATGGGCTCGCGAAGAGTCGGTACACGACTGAACGACTTTCACTTTTCTTCCAACATATTGCTTAAAAACTTCCTCAGCTAAATATCCAGTTTCATCACTTGCAGGTTCTACCTTCCATAAAGCACTAGAACACAAACACAGTTCAGCTGATTCATTTGACATGTTTTAACAAGGACTGCCTGGCTTTCAGTTTCCAATAACATTTTCTTCATTTCAGCCTGAGATTTTACCAAAATGGCCTTTATTATCCATATTTCCATAAATATTCTGTCCAGGGTTACTTAAGTATTCTCTAAGAAGACTGAAACTTTCTATGAGCTCTTCCCTTTTCCTTCTGAGCTCTTACCAGAATCACCTTTAAAGATTATTTCATAGCCATGTAGGCTTTTTCTAGCATGCACCTTGAAACTCTATCAGCCTCTATTTCTTAACTAGTTTCAGAGCCACTTTTATTACCTTTTTAGGTATTTGTTACAGCACCCAGCTCTTGGAATCAGTTTAAGTATTAATCAAGATTCCTTAGAGACAGATCCACAAGGACACACACATGCATATAAAGAGATTTATTCTAAGAAATTGACTCACACAATTATGAAAGCTGAAAAAGTCATCCCATGAACTTCTGTCTGTCAGCTGGAGACCCAGGAAGCCTGCTGGAGTAGTTAGGTCTAAGTCTGAAAGCCTAAGAGCCAGGGATGTTGAAGGTTAGGTTCCGGTCTGGATCTGAAAGTTTAAGAACCAGGATTATGGAGGGCAGATCCATATCCTAGCTCAAGCATTCAAGCAGGAATGGCGGAATCCTTTCTTCTTCAGCCTCTTTGTTCCCTTCTGGATTGGATAATGACCACCCACTTTGGGGAGGGCAAACCACTTTATGGCAGTTCTCTGATTGAAATGTTCAGGTCATCTAGAAACACCCTCACTCACACAAAAATAATGTGGAACCAAATATCTGAGCACGTGTGGTCCAGTTAAATTGACACATAAAATTAATCATCACATGGATGACTTTCTCTCTCCTGTAACAGCAATGATACTCATTCATATTTTTGACATGAGATCTCAGGATGGCAAAGGTTACTGGATAAAGCCATATAACTAACTAAATCACACAAGACAGAGAATGGGCAGATCTTTCTTAAGTATCTCAGAGAAAAGAACAAAATCTAAGGTAGAATGTAATGGATAAAACAACTCTACCAAATCTAGAGTTTTGTTGCAGTGGGGAGACAGATTTAAGCCCAATTTATTGATGATGATATTAGTAAAATCTATGCTAGAAAACATGCCAATATTTTTATATAAGAAATCACATTTAAACCTCACAAGGACCTGTGAGTTATGACAACTGTTGATAATTTATAACTGAGGAAACTGAAATATAAAAAAGTTAGTCATTTAAAAGTTTACAGCTAATAAGGGGCAGAGTCAGGATTTAAAATCCGATCAGTATGAATTCATGGCCTATGTTCTCACATTCTCTTGTCTGTTTCCTGTAATCTTGAGTTTCTTGGGCAAATCCCTTTTCCTTTTCTAAACCACTTTTACTTATCATGAAGAGATATGCTTTTTACAGCATTTAAGCATTTACCTTACTGGAAAAAATAAGAAATGTGACTGTAAATATTTGAGTGAAAGAGATCTCTGCCTTAATCCTATCCCCTTAAAAAATATTCTTTCAAGTGTTGGGCTTAATAAGATGTTGCTATATTATATAGGCCAAGGTCAATTTATGAATTAGTCATCTGTTCCAACCAGAATTTTTCAGAAATCCATAAGACTGTGGCACAGAATGAGTGTGAGATAAATGTCTTCCCAGGGAATGAACTCAGTTTAGCGATGCTGTTATTTCATGCTCATCAGGGCAGGAGTCCTGAGTTAGTCAGGAGTCCTGACTTAGCCTGAAAAAAGACTTAGGTCCCAACTTAAACTGTCTTACAAAAACTGGGAATGTATTGGCTTATATCAGTGAAAAATCCCATAGTGAATAGTTTCAGGTACAAACAGATTTAGGGTGGGTGTTTTTGGTAATCCATTTCTGTCCTCTCTGCTTGTGTCTCTTCTGTGTTGGCTTCTTAGTCATGCAAGATTTCATAACATGACTTTCCCAGTAGATCCAGGAGAGTCTCAGAGTTGATGTTAATTTTATTGAGCATTAGTCCAGTTATGAACCTTTCAATGCAACAAGGAAATCCAGTGCCCTGTCTGTCTTCTCCACTCCTGGAGCTAAGTAGAGTGAATCCCTTTTGAACAACTTAGATTCAGAGTTAGGGAAGAATGGTTTTTCCAAGGAAAATGGGAAAGTTACTGCCAACTGAAGGGAACTGGGAGATACACAGGCAAGGATAAAACATTTACCTCTCCACTGAGTCATCTCTTCTCTGGTATAAGGAGCTCTAGTTTTTCAAACATTCTTCAAATGGCAGGATTCAGGGTCCTCCTAATAGTGTGGCTATTCTCCCCTGATAACTTCTAGAGGCTTTATCCTCTAGAAGATTGTAGGCAAGATTCTGAGTAATGTGTAGATGAAGTAAGAAATGGCTGAAGGGAATTTTCTCAGGGTGTGGATTGGGTGGTGAGATTCAGTGTTTGGGAGACAAAAGGGAGAGGTGAGTGCTTCTTTCTGGTTTTAAACAGTGTGTGTGTGTGTATGAAAAAGTAGGGAGATGAAGTTAATGGAAGGTACATCTTTTTGTTAATTGATGTTCACCAGTGTTTTAGAAATCTGGGACTGGAGATGCCCATAATTGTTTAACTGTATATCATTTACTGTCTGTCCGGTGGTGTTTCTTTGTTGTTGTTGTTTTAACTTTGTATTTTGTTTTGATGTGTGGCCAATTAACAATGTTGTTGATAGTTTTGCAAAGGGACTCAGCCACACATATACATGTATCCATTCTCCCCCACACTCCCCTCTCATCCAGGCTGCCACATAACATTGAGAAGAGTTCCCTGTGCTATACAGTAGGACCTGGTTATCCAGTTAAAATATAGTAGAGTGTACATGTCAATCCCAAACTCCCTAGCTCTCTCTTTCCCTCACTCGCCACCCCTACCTGACAACCATATATTTGTTCTCTAAGTCTGCTTGTGTTTCACAAATAAGTTCATTTGTATCATTTCTTTTCGGATTCTGCATGTAAGGTATGTCATGACATTTCTCTCCGGTCTGATTTACTTCACTCAGTATGACAATCTCTAGGTCCATCTATCCAAAGCCTCAGATGTCATTATTTCATTATTTTTAATGGCTGAGTGATATTCCATTGTATATATACCACATCTTCTTTATCCATTCCTCTGCCAATGGACATTTAGGTTGCTTCCATGTCTTGGCTATTGCAAACAGTGCTGCAGTGAACACTGGGGGTGCTTGTATCCTTTCAGACCATGTTAGTCTCTGGGTATATGCTCAGGAGTGGGATTGCAGGCTTACATAGCCCCATTTTTAGTTTTTAAAGGAACCTCCATACTGTTCTCCAGAGTGGCTGTCCCAGTTTACATCCCCACCAACTGTTAGGAAGGCTTCCTTCTCTCCACACACTCTCCATCATTCATTGTTTGTAGATTTTTAAATGATAGCCATTTTTACTGACAGGTGGTGTTTAAAATATAAATTTTGGGATTTCCCAGGTGGTCCAGTGGTTAATACCACACTTCCTATGCAGGGGGCACAGGTTTTATCCCTACCTACCAGGGACGGGGGAGCCTGGTGGGCTGCCATCTCTGGGGTCGCACAGAGTCGGACACGACTGAAGCAACTTGGCAGCAGCAGCAGCAGCAGCAGCAGCAGCAGGGTACTAGCATTCCACATGCTGCGCAGTGTGGCTGAAAAATAAAATATAAATGTTAACTCATTTAATCTTGAGAATCACATAGTTTGATTACCCCCACTTTCCAAGAGTGGGGACTGAGGCTAGACAAGTTAAATAACTTGCTAAAACCCACTCAAATACTAAGTGGTAGAGTCAGAGCTAGAACCCAGATAGTTTGTGCTTTTAATCATTTCTGTATATTTGGGGGTAAAAAGAACCAGTAGACAATTGAAAGTAGAATCAAGAAAATCTATAAAATAGAACAAAAATATAAACAGTTGGAAAATTAGAGAACAAATAAAATGAAAGAATCATTACAAGATGACCACCACTGCACAAATGAAGAGGGAGAAATGTTAAAGGTTTAGTACAGAGAAAAAGATTCATTCACCTGAAGATGTTTCTACATTGAACAGTCTTCTGTTTTTACATTGAACAGACCAAACTACCACATCTTTACCATGAAATTTCAAACCAGTAAGATAAAAAGAGCTCATAAGTGTATGAAGATGTGAAAGGAATAGGGAAATAAGGAACAGATATCAGAATAACACTAGATATTAGATAAAACTAGAATAAAACTGGAATAGCATTTAAAAAATGTTGAGGACAAATTAGTTTCAACCTAGATTTCTTTACCAAGCTAAATTACCAGTCAACCGTGAAGATAAATATATATATATATAGTTTCTAATTTCCCTGGAAGAAACAATATGCTGTTGACATAAGAGCAATGCCGGGGTTACGGATACTGAACCTCCAAGCAGTAAAAAATCCTCATATAACTTTATAGTGGGCCCTCTCTAGCCATGATTCTGCATCCATGAATCATGTAGTACCATATTATGTTTTTAGTGGAGAAAATCCTCGTATTGTGCACTTGTATACCTCAAACCCCTATTGCTGAAGAATCAACTGTACTTATTATTTACATTAATCCTTATGAAGGTATTTTGTAGATGTGATTCACATTATAATCAAGATGATTATCTATCCTTGATAATGTGTTGAGTCTCATTCATTAAGTTGAAAAGTTTTTAAGAGCAAAATAGAGGTCTACCTGAAGAAGAAGTTCTGATTGTGAAGTGCAGATTCAGCTCCTTCCCTAGAGTAGAGATTGTGGACTTGCCAGCCCCCACAACTGGGTAAACTAGTTCCCTGAAATAAATCTCCATGTACAAGCCTGTGTTTATCTGCATAATATGTACATTGAAGGTGTTATGCTGCTGGCCAACAAGATAAATTCATACTGAAGCTCCAATACTTTGGCCACTTGATGAGAGGAGCCGACTCATTAGAAAAGACCCTGATTTTGGAGAAGATTGAAGGCAGGAGGAGAAGGGGATGACAGAGGATGAGATGGTTGGATGGCATCACTGACTCCATTGACATGAGTTTGAGCAAGCTCCAGAAGATGGTGAAGGACAGGGAAACCTGGTGTGCTGCAGTCCATGTGGTCACAAAGAGTCAGACACAACTAGGTGACTGAACAACAAAGAAAATGGAGTAAGGGGCAAGTAGCCAAGGAATGCATTTAGCCTCTTAAAGCTGGAAAACTCAAAGAAATGGATTCTCCCCTCCAGAAGAATTGCAACTCTTGATTTTAGTCCAGTGAGAATCACTTTTGACTTCTGAGTTCCAGAACTGTAAGATAGGAAGTCTATTTTAAGCCACAAAGTCTATGCTTGTCAGTGCATCTATTGTGCATTATCTGCTGTAAACCTTAAAACCATCCCTGCCATCAAGTCATGCTTTATACGTGAGAGACCTGAAATTCAGAGGCATATTGTAACTTAGGCCAGACCAGAGAGTAACAATCACAGCTAGGACTTGGACCTAGTTCTTAAAATTTACAAGTCAATATTCCCTCTTTGTCTAGCATACATTCTCATGGTATATCTGAAAGCTGACTCTATGGACTGGTTGGATCTCCTTGCAGTCCAAGACATTTCTACCTGTTATGAGTTAATAACAACAACAACAAAAAGATAAAGACAGAAAGAATTGAGGAAAACCAAAGTATTTGGCTTTCTAGTTGATATTTGCTTTGTTGGTGAGTAAACCATCTGTCTGAATGCCTTGTTAGGTAGCACTGAGTGATTAATTGTATAGCTCATCTCTGTGAACCAAGATGATGACTTCTCCAAGATGTGCCAGGCTGTAAACACCAGTAACTGATCAATGCTGCTTTAATGAAGTACTGAGACTCCTTTTTTATACAAAGCCTTTTAATGGTCCTTTCTAACACTTCAGTTCAGTCGCTCAGTCATGTCTGACTCTTTGCGACCCCATGAATCGCAGCACGCCAGGCCTCCCTGTCCATCACCAACACCTGGAGGTCACTCAGACTCATGTCCCTCGAGTCAGTGATGCCATCCAGTCATCTCATCCTCTGTCGTCCCCTTCTCCTCCTGGCCCCAATCCCTCCCAGCATCAGTCTTTTCCAATGAGTCAACTCTTCATATGAGGTGGCTAAAGTACTGGAGTTTCAGTTTTAGCATCATTCCTTCAAAAGAACACCCAGGGCTGATCTCCTTTAGGATGGACTGGCTGGATCTCCTTGCAGTCCAAGGGACCCTCAAGACTCTTCTCCAACACCACAGTTCAAAAGCATCAATTCTCCAGTGCTCAGCTTTCTTCATAGTCCAACTCTCACATCCATACATGACCACTGGAAGAACCATAGCCTTGACTAGATGGACCTTTGTTGGCAAAGTAATGTCTCTGCTTTTGAATATGCTATCTAGGTTGGTCATGACTTTCCTTCCAAGGAGTAAGCATCTTTTAATTTCATGGCTGCAGTCACAATCTGCAGTGATTTTGGAGCCCAAAAAAGTAAAGTCTGACACTGTTTCCCCATCTATTTCCCATGAAGTGATGGGACCAGATGCAATGATCTTCATTTTCTGAAGGTTGAGCTTTAAGCCAACTTTTCCCCTCTCCTCTTTCACTTTCATCAAGAGGCTTTTTAGTTCCTCTTCACTTTCTGCCATAAGGGTGGTGTCATCTGAATATCTCAGGTTATTGATACTTCTCCCAGCAATCTTGATTCCAGCTTGTGCTTCTTCCAGCCCAGTGTTTCTCAGGATGTACTCTGCATAGAAGTTAAATAAGCAGGGGGACAATATACAGCCTTGACATACTCCTTTTCCTGTTTGGAATCAGTGTGTTGTTCCATGTGCAGTTCTAACTGTTGCTTCCTGACCTGCATATAGGTTTCTCAAGAGGCAGGTCAGGTGGTCTGGTATTCCCATCTCTTGAAGAATGTTCCACAGTTTATTGTGATCCACATGTCAAAGGCTTTGGCATAGTCAATAAGGCAGAAATAGATGTTTTTCTGGAACTCTCTTGCTTTTTTGATGATCCAGCAGATGTTGGCAATTTGATCTCTGGTTTCTCTGCCTTTTCTAAAACCAGCTTGAAGATCTGGAATTTGATGGTTCACGTATTGCTGAAGCCTGACAAACCACTAATCGTGGAAAGGCCATTTCAAATTCCTCAGCCATGGAGAGGATTGTATTTGCCTCTTCTCCCATTTTACCCCATGCAGACTTTCTTCTGAACGCTGTAGTTGTTTTTATTTTTGGAATAGGGCTTTCTTTTCCCACTTTTCCATGAAATTTACCCAAATTACATTTTTTCTTTTTTACAGTTTGCATAATTTTCATTAATCATGAATAGCACAATTTCAGAAATTATAATTAAGGCAAAACAAGATGTGTAATTTTTACATTGTAGTTATAAGGTATACATTTTCAATTGATCGTGCATTTAAATGCCTAGTTTTTAAAACCCAAAGTAATTTGCCTTATAGAATGCTATTTTAAATGGAGTGTATACGAAAGCAGTGGGAGGGTAAAACTGTTGCAGACTTTCACTTTGTTTTTCCTGTTGTAAATTCTTACTTTTTGGAAAAATTATCATCATGGAAAATTTCAAAGATATAGGGAAGCATATCGTATAATATTCAGCTAAACCCCCATGTACCTATCCTCTAGCTTGAACAATTATTAACTTAGAGCTAATCTTGTTTGATTTATTTTACTTCATTTATATAAATTGGATTATTTTGAAGCAGAGTTCTAGTTTCAAAATGTTTGGACAAGGGTTTGGAGGTGAGGGGTGAGCTGTTATCTATTGATCAAGGGGAACCATTTATATCAAAGCTACATTTTGATGATTTTTTTCACAGTTTAATTTCTGAGAATTAAATGCTTCTGGAGTTCTTCATTTCTAAAGTATACTGTCTAATTAATTAATTCGGCAAATTGAATTCTCAATGTGTGTCAGAAAGAATACTAGCCTTTGGTGATACAGTGATGACTAAGAAGAAAACATTAGTGCTCAAAACATTATGATATCATAGGGTGAGTAAGTAGATTAATGAGTGATGAGAATAATGATATGCTTATGTGAGATTATAAAACAGAAACATCTGATCCAGTCTTGGAGGGTCCAGACATCTAAAGAGGGACTAGAAATAAACAAGACTGAGAGGTAAGGAGGGTCAGGGTTGGGCATAGTTGACATCTACTGGGAGGGAGAATCTATGTGTAGGTCTGTGAGTAGGGACATGTGTCTTTGTCCCATGGGTACAGGTTTGAATATGAAGGGAGAGTTGTGAGAGGTAAGCAAGGAGTTTGGTTTTCATCTAAGAGGATTTTATTTGGGAAGCTGACAAGATGTATCAGAAAAAGTGTTACTCCAGTCTAGTAGTGAGAGGAGTTGATCTGAGAGATTAATCACTAATTTAAAGACATCAGAAAAATAGTCATCCCCATGCCTGGGTCTCTAGTCTTCTGACTTGAGTTCCAAGATATTGCATATTATTCTGTTCTTTGTTTTGTGATTTTTATTTAAAATTTCAGTCAGTAAAATCGGCCAGTAATTCCCCTCAGTTTCAATCATCTAGCCTTGATTATTAACCCATAGTATAAGACAGAAAGCTAAGGAGGAAGACTCCTGAGTGCAGTTTCCTCAGTAGTAATCATTGTAGAGCTGTTCAAACCACTGATTATCTGCTGGTTAGTCTAGTCTCTCTTCTCCCTTAGTCTTTATTCCTGCTATCTGACTTCCTGACATTAAAAACATATGTGACTAAACCCACAGATCTGTGCCCAGTGAAGTTTTGCTGGGGGAAGAAGGTTAGGTGGAAATAAATGACTATGGGCATAGGGAAGGCAATCCAGCTCTTTGAATCTGGGGACTTCGGCGACCTTGCCAACTGGAGTACTAGGTTTGAGCAAATCAGAAGGGGTAATATTGGTTGCTGGAACAGCTGGAGAGCAGGGGTTAGTAAACTTCAATTGATGGATCAAATTCATATTATTGCCTACCGTTGTCAATAAAGTTTGATTGGAACATTGCCATGTTTATTTATTTATATATCTCCTTATTTATTTATTAAATATCTCCTATATTTATATATAGCTACCACTATACTACATTGGCAAAGTTGAGTAGTTGCAAGAGAGGGAATATGACCTGCAAAGCTTAAAATATTTACTTTATGACATTTTACAGAAATAGATGGCCAACTTGTCCTATAGAAAGAGAGTCAGTGAGGGTGGCTCTTGGACTTGATTGTTCTCTGAAATCCAAAGAGACTCATGAAACTAGAGTCTTTAGGGGGCTCACAGAGGTGGATCTGGGGCCTTCGTTTCTATGAGGCTGAGGGGTCCCTTGGATCCTATAAGACTGCTTCTGGTAGGATGCTTGAGGAGACTGCTTTTCAATTCATTGAACCCCAGAGGGGCTTTCACTTGAGACTACCTAATATAAGCTCAGTGGTGGTACAAGGGCACTTGTACCATCTGGGGGCTGGTGAATTTCCACTCCTGTATGGCATTTGCTTTATGGCATTAGAGCAATGAACAGCACTTTCACTTCCAGCTGTGAGGCATCTGGCTCGGATTCCTCCTCTCTTCTTAGCTACAGTGTTCTTGATGATCCTGCTGTGTGTTCTGAAGCAGATTGGCATATATCTTCCCCTTTGCAGTGTCCTTTAGGCTTTGCCCAATCCATCTTCTGCTGACTCAGCAAGCTTGCCCACTGGAAGCCTTCCTACCCTTGGGGAAACAGCAGAGTTTCTCTTTTGACTACAAAGACTCACAGAGCTATACACAAACTGGATTTTGTTAATTCACTTATAATTATGCCTCTTTTCAGCACCAACCTTGTGTATAGATAGGGGCCTGTGTGAAACATTACGTGAATCCCTGAAAGATCTTCCCTGATCCAAAATACTTTATCTATTGACCTTGCTGTGCTGCTTAAGCTATTTCAATTTGGATGAAGAAAGCTGAGCACTTATTGCAATAATGGTTCCCTTTGCAGAGTAACTCACCCAGCCACTAGCTGCCCCTAAAGCTAAATAGGAAGGAGTTTAATGGAGTCACTAAAGGAGAAATCTAAATCTCCAAGTAAATGGAAAAAGTAAGATTTGAAAGGGTGAGGAATCTAGGTGATACTGGGGACAGACAGGACCACTGGCACGTTCAGAAGGAAATATCTAGATTCTGCATATCAGGGAGATAAGACATCAAATTGGAGCAAAGGGCATGAAAGGTGCTATAACATAGAAATGAGTAGTAAAGTAGTAAAGTTGGAAGAGACCAACTTGTTGACAGATGAGACCACTGAAGGACAGGGCAGGTCTAAGACTTCCCTGAGGTACTGCAAAAAGTCACTGGCAGAGAATCTAGTGTTGCTGACACCTGCCTCTGTGCTCTTTCTTAGCCTTTCCCAAAGTGTGCTCTGGAAAAATTCT
This sequence comes from Redunca redunca, assembly GCA_006410935.1. Lineage (NCBI taxonomy): Eukaryota > Metazoa > Chordata > Mammalia > Artiodactyla > Bovidae > Redunca > Redunca redunca. The sequence continues at coordinate 803,972 of SJYQ01096216.1, forward strand.
ACATCTGCAAAAAATAACCATATTTTACCTGGAGAAAAAAATACAGTGGTTAAATAAATTTAATAAACATGATTAGAAAGAGGCCTATCAGGGCAAAGTACTCCTCTACAGTCTTGGGACTTGAGCTCCAGCCATTTAGACAATAGATATTTAATAAGAACGTATTATGAAAGGATATACCTATAATAAATACTGTGCTGATGGCTAGAAGTTAATCACGAGCAAGAAAGAGAGACGACTTTTGGTTTCATCATTTGCCAGCCTATTCCACTACTGGAAGGTATTAATAGATATTGATCAAATATTCATACAGGCACATAATGTGTTTGCATGTTGAATAGGGGCCTGCAGAGAGGCAGTTAAGTTCTCCAGGAGCATATGTCAAAGGGTTCTGATGATGCAGTGGTTTGGGGATAGCTTCTGGGGTGAAAAGTTTCTTCAGCTGGTCAATGAAGGATAAGTATGAGCTAACTGGGAGAGGAGCAGTTCAAGTACAAGGGACAGCATGGGTGGGAAAGCCTGGGGCGTTGGAGAGTCAAGGTCCACCTATAGCCAGAGGAGGGGGCAGGTGGACTGGGACCCTAATCTTCATCCTCTGAACACAACAGGTGTTGTATATTTCTCCCACTGGGTCTTACAAATATTTTTATTCTCTATGCTGTGAAACAATTGGGAAGTATAACATCAAGGTGACAAAAGGTGGAATTTGGTGAGTTAGGACAATAGTGAGAAATGAACATGGAACATCAAGGAAGAGCCCTAAAATTTGGATCTTAATCCTAAAAGCGATTGTTCCACCACTAACTCCTGAGTCCCATACTTTTTTCGGACTTCAGTATATTCTTCCAAAACTGGGCAAGATCATTTTGCTGGCTTTATGTATTTTTTTTTTTTTCTTTTTTAACTCAAGCAAAGGTAGTTGGCTCTGGAGAAAGCTGTACCAGACTGGTCCTAACGGGGCGCTGAGTTACTTACTGTCTTGGCCTAAGATGATGTAGAGACTGAATAGTCCTGCATGGTGATAGTGAGCTGTGATTTCTCCTATTTCATTATTGCTGCTATCCACCCACCAACTGCCCGGGGTCAGGATCCTAAGATCCTATGGCTTTCTATTTTAAACATGGCAGCTTCCCTCTTCACAGAGTTACATTTGCTGTGGGAGGAAGGGAAGTGGCAAAACCCAGCCCAGCTGGTGGGTAGGGAGCTAGAGCTCTGTTTAGCACCACCACTTCCCTCAGGTACTTTTAAGCCATTATTGACAAACACACATTCCCACAAAAAATGAACAAGCAGAGCAAACCCCCTCTTTCCAGAGCTGGCATTTCTCTCCAGACTCCAAGAATGTGTGATGGCTGTCTCACTACCATTATGTGCATTGCAATGAAAGACCCCACATGACTCAACAAAGATCCCATGTGCTGCAGCTAAGACCCAACACAGCCATACACACACACACACACACACACACACACACACACACACACACACACATTTAAGAAAGGAAATTAGAGAGGTTATTTCAACTTAGTACTAGTGCACTCTAGGAGAAATTGGTATTTATCACTCAAGTAGCTTTAGAAGTAACCTTCTATGGCAGGATGTTCTTCATGATTTAATCTTCCTGCATAATTTTTATTAATTACCTTCTCTACCCCACCGTCTCATTCATCCAAGAACTCTTGTTGCTTAATTACCCTCTAGGAAACTGTTCTATATTCTAGGAATACAGTGAAGGGTAAGCAGGTGGTCCTGTTCTTATGGACTTAAAATCGAGAGAGAGAGAGAGAGAAATCACGAGTTCATAAAACATGTCTGATGAGAGTAATTGAAGGTGTTAGGAGAACACTTACACAGCACAGAAATGAGAGATCAGTAAATGTTTGTTGTCTAGGCAAGAAGGGATTATGGGGATTTGTGTATGTGTGAGAAAAAATACAGATGCCAAATCATACTCGTAAGTTTGATCTTTATTGTTAGGGTAACAGTGATCTCTTGAAGATTATTGAGCAGAAGAATGATGCATGATAAGAGAGACATTTTAGAATTATCAGTCTGAATGCAGTGAATAAGAGGGCATCAGCCATGAGGAGGGAACATCATTGTGGAAGCTCATAGAGCACTCACAGGATTTGAAGCAGAAGCCAGGGACTTGGTGGTTGATTGGATATGAGGGTGAGGATGGGTAGCAGGAGGAAGAGAGAAGAATCACAGTTGACTTCTATGTTTCTGGGTTGATTAACTGGGTGAATGATAATGCTTTTCTAATAAGACAGGGATCCTGAAGAAGAAACAATTTATAAAAATTTTAATAGGGAATAGTTTCCTTTTAGGATGAATGATCCAGCTGAGTATATTGTAACAATTCATGGGTCTAAATCTAGAAATACCTCCTGGTCTTTCAGCAGCAGATCTTGTTCTTTGGGTAGAGAAGGTAGCAGGCTCAACCCAGAGCCACTCTAATCTTACAGCTGTTGTCAAGGGCAAATGTGAGTACCAAGGCCTTCAAGGTCAATTAACTGGATAGTTTTGGCTACATTTATATGGTTACATGCTGACAACAGTAATTTCCATAACAGCTTATTGTCTTTATGGTCCAGCCTTCCTCATTTCCTAATTGGTAAGTTGATGCTTATAACAAGCAACCTTCCAACCCAACTTTGAGTTTGGGAATATGTTTTCTTCATCATTTTAATTATATTAAGTGTAGGGTCATATCAATCAAGAGACAGGTACAAACATTTGTTAAAGATCTATCGAATGTGGAGAAGTGACGAGACTCTGAGGTGTTAGGAAAAATGAAACTGAAATTCAGGAGAATAGTTTTGTATTCTGACTGCCATTTATTTGCTCTGTGACAGAAGGGTGAGTCTTCTGGTCTCACTTTAGCTATCTGTAAAGGAAGGAAGCTGAACCCAAATACGGCTTTTGTCATTAATATTTTATAATGTGCTTATGTTACACAGTGCAGATTGAGAAGGCAGTGTGATTTAGATTTCCATGTCTGTCTCTATCTGAGGCTTACAGCTGTCATTCATAGGCATTGTTTATTAGCATATTCATTCATTACCCTATAAACTTCTGGCTCCTGGTGGTAATACATTTTTAAATTGCTTTTTAAAAAAGTAAAGTCATTTTAGGCTATAGAAAGAGTATATTTCTCAAGTAAAAGGAAGAGATAAGTCCCAGTTACTCTATGTTGACCTGGTCATACATGAAATATGTCTCTCTTTCTCTCCCCCTAATTTGTTTTCTTCAAATAAACACACGTATATACCTAATATGCACCAAGTACTATTTTAGACGTAAAGATGTTGTTATGATTAAAACATGGCTCTTCAGAAGATTGCAGTTTGGTGATGACAGAAAAAAATTAACCAATAATTATAATACAGCATAAATGTTCTGGCAGATATATAAATTACAGTGCTATGGAAAACATGGGCTATTCATCCATCCATCTGTCTATCTAACAAGTATTTGAGTGGCTGCCATATCTTATTATACAAAGCCTGATCCAATTGCTATCAAAATAGACAGAGTTCCTCCCTTAACAGAACTTAAAGTCATTTAGAAGAAGAGAGAAAAAGAATCAATAGCAAACAAAGGCTTTCAGATAGTTAGAAATACTGTATGGGGATATTCAAACTAGGGAATGGGGAATGGTGATGAGGACAGCAATTTTCCATAGAGTGGTCAGAAAGTTTTGTTGGTAAGACATTTGATCAGCAAGCTAAGGTAAGTGGGGGAATGGCACAAGATATAGAGGAATAGTGGTTCAGAGAGAAGGAATGGCAGGTACACAGACCCTGTGACAAGTGTGTGCTTGACCTGTTTGAGGAATAGTGGGGAGGCCAGTCTGGGTAAAATGAGTCTGAACAAGTAGAAGAGTGACTTGTCCATTGACTGAGTGAGGGAAGACTGCAGGAGGAGCAGTTGTGTCCGGAAGGGGACATCTGGGGTTTGATTTTGGACATATCATATTTGCAGTGTCTCTTAAGCATCTAAGAAAGATGACGTGGGGACAGATAGATTCTTGGTTCTGGAGTTCACATGGTATGTCCAGGCTGCAGATGTAGATGTGGGTGTTATCACCATATAAATGTACTTAAAATTTAAATATTTAATATGGTTAGAAGATATCTCTCCCAGGGAATAACTGTCTGTAGACATCTAGGTGAAGCAAACCAGCCAGCAAAGGAAAACTGAGAGAGTTTGGTCAGAAAACGTAGGAGGAAAATTGAGACTGGTGACCTAAAATTTAAGTGAAGAAAGACAAGGGGTTTCAAGAAGGTGGAAACAATCAGTTGTGCCAATGCTTCTGATAGCTCAAAAACTGACACACAGGGAAGAGAATTGCTGAGGACCAGTGGAGAAGGAAATGGCAACCCACTCCAGTGTTCTTGCCTGGAGAATCCCAGGGACGGGGGAGCCTCGTGGGCTGCCGTCTCTGGGATCGCACAGAGTCGGACACGACTGAAGCGACTTAGCAGCAGCAACAGTAATGGAAGATAGACTGGAGGGATTCAAGGCTAAAGGCTGGAAGGGTGAGAGAAAGGTGGCCTAAGACACGTAAGTAGTGTGGTGGAGCAAAACTGAGAAAGCCAGTGAGACTGACTGACTGGATTGGAAACTGAAGGAGTGGTTTATGGCACTGCTTCATAGGAAAATAGGAAAAGGGGGCTGATTTCTAGAATTGAGATCTGAATCACTAGAGGAATTAAATTATGATGCCATGCACTAACAGTGGGAACACTGGAGGAGGGGGCGTGTTTAGGGAGAGGAAGATGGTAAGTGTTTTGGGCAAATTGATTTTGAAATTCATGAGCTACCAAAGTGAATATTGGGAAATTGCCTGTGAATTTGAAGCATGGGGTACAGCTCGAAGGTATTTCATCTGTGGCTTGTGTTTTCATATTTTTACTGATGTAAAGGCAAATGAGTACATGTTCAGAGAAAAGCAGCAGGAGAATACATGATCTAGAAACCTTATTAAAAAGAGGAAAATGTGGAGAAGTTGGTTGTCAGCCATCCTGGGTTCTAAGCTGAGCACGTTATGGGCTAGTTGTATGAGTTTTGGCAACAACCTGGTCAGAGTTCTCTACTCTGTAAGATATATCCAATAACAACTTCAAGGTAACTTGACAATCCAGGCTGCTAGTAAAGGGAGAGAGGATTCAAATTTATTCCATGTGTTTATATCATTATAGCTACTTCTGCCATTACTACTACTACTACTACTACTATTATACCTACAAGAATTAATTTATTACTAATGAAATCTCCTTGTCTCCATCATAATGAGGACAACCAGTTTTTTAAAGATTACATTTATAAAAGGGACCCCCTTCTACTTTCTGCCATTAAAATATACTTCTTTTCTCCATCAAACTCTCATTAGTTTCTGATTTAAACTCAAGGGAGGCTATTATTTCCATGTATCTGGGAAACTAAGTCCATGCCCATTAACTAGACTCAATCATTTGGGGAAAGAAACAAGACAGTTTTAAGACTGCTTTAATAGGAACCCACTAGGATGAATTTCCACTTGCCTGTATCTGTCTATGTCGTATATAACACCTTTTCAACTTCTTTTGACAAACACCTGATTTTAGGTTCCTTGACTTGGCTAACAGCATCGCCTCCCTGATGTGTGCTGTCTTGCTGTGGCTGGAAGAGAGGAGGCAGGTGATTGTGCCTTTCAGCACTCAGCAGTCTGTCCTTACATCACTGTCACTTGTCATCCTAACGGCCAGCCTGGCCTGGACATCCTTAGCAGCTACTAAGAGTACTGAGCATGACTGCCCTGCAGGGAAAACTGAAGGCTGGGCCAGTCCTCTTGTAGTGATGGTGTGGGTCTCTTCATTGATTGATTTCACTCATTTGTTCAATGGACAGAGCTAATCAGACACCCACAATGAGGATGAGGATAATGATCACTAGCATTTAGCATCCATGCCAGACTCTGTGCTAAGAGGTTTAAATATGTTTTATCCACTAAAGTTCCTAAGACTAATAAGTGTTGGGCACATAGCTACTCTTTTAGCTGAGAAAAATAAGAACTTAGAAAATCAAGTCATTTTCTCAGGTTCCTCCTGAGGTTGGTTAGAGCTGAATCATACATTAAGGTCTTTAATTTTTTTCTTTGTTTTTATTTATTTTTATTTTTTACAACAGCAGTAAATGTGAATGTAGAAAATATAGAGCTGGGGACCCCCAAGAACCTTTTAGGAGAATCTAAAAGATAATAAAATTTTCATTATACTACTAAGGCATTATATGCTTTTGACACTCTTGATCTTTCATGAGTATACAGTGGAGTTTTCCAGAGGTTAACATGATATACAATACAAATTACATACAGAAACATATGTAAGAATCCAGCTGTGTTTTATTAAGCCCAGATGTCAGAGATTTTTTTCCAGTATTCTTTCTTGCCTGGAGAATTCCATGGACAGAGGAGACTGGTGAGCTCCTTTGTCCATGTGGTCACAAAGAGTCGGACATGACTGAGCATTAACACACACACACAGTTTTTTTTTTTTTTTTTTCAATGTGAAACAGTGCCTCTCTTCTCACTAACTTTATTTTGGAATAAATGAAAACATTTTGTAATAATAAATAAACATATTTTCGTAAAAATATGTTATTTATGTTAACATGAAATGGGGTTGTTGTTATTTTATTTTATTTATTTATTTATTGTTATTTTAAATGAAATAGACATCTTTTAAAATTCCAGTTTTATGGAGGGCTCAAACTTCCTGACTTCTGACTATATTACAAAGCTACAGTCATCAAGACAGTATGGTACTGGCACAAAGATAGAAACAGAAATATAGATCAATGGAACAAAATAGGACCTAATTCAATTTAAAAACTTTTGCCTAATAAAGGAACTATAAGCAAGGTGAAAAGACAGCCTTCAGAATGGGAGAAAATAACAGCAAATGAAACAACTGAAAAAAATTAATCTCAAAAATATACAAGCAACATACGCGGCTCAATACCAGAAAAATGAACAATCCAATCAAAAAGTGGGCAGAAGCCATAAACAGACATTTATCCAAAGAAGACATACAGATGGCTAATAAACACATGAAAAGATGCTCAACATCACTTATTAGAGAAATACAAATCAATACCACAATGAGGTATCATCTCACACTGGTCAGAATGGCCATCATCGAAAAGTCTATAAACAATAAATGCTGGAAATGCTGGAGAGGTTGTGGAGAAAAGTGAAACCTCTTACACGGTTGGTGGGAATGCAAACTGGTAAAGCCACTATGGAGAACAGTGTGGAGATTTCTTGAAAAACTGGGAATAGACTGCCACACCATCCAGCAATCCTCCTGCTGAGCATATGGGCTAAGGAAACCAGAATTTAGAGAGACACATGTACCCCAGTGTTCATTGCAACACTATTTATAATAGCTAAGACATGGAAGCAACCAAATATCCACTGCTAGATGAACGGATAAGGAAGTTATGGTAATATACACAATGGAATATTACTCAGTTATAACCAAAAAAATGCATTTGAGTCAGTTCTAATGAGGTAGATGAACCTAGAGCCTGTTATACAGAGTGATGTAAGTCAGAGAATGAAAATATTATATATTAATGCATATGTATGGAATTTAGAAAGACGGTACCGATGATCATACGTGCAGGGCAGCACAGGAGACACAGACTTATAGGACAGACTTTGGACTCAGTGAGAGAAGGTGAGGGTGGGATAATTTGAGAGAATAGCATTAAAACATGTACATTACCATATGTAAAATAGATGACCAATGCAAGTTCATGCCTGAAGCAGGGCACACAAAGCCAGTGCTCTGGGACAACCCAGAAGGATGGGGTGGGGAGGGAGGTGGGAGGGGGGGGTTCAGGATGGGGGTACACAGGTATACCTGTGACTGATTCATGTTGATGTATGGCAAAACCCATCACAATATTGTAAAGTAATCATCCTGCAATTAAATAATTTTTTAAAATCCCCCCCCCAAAAGAAAATATAGAGCTAAAATAAGTAAAACACTACACCCTTGCTATGCAGAAGTCACCATTATGTTTTGTTAGGCTAGGTGTCCATCTATATCATTACATCTTACATGCACATATGTAGAGATTTCCAGCTGCTTCTAAAAAACTGACCCCTGTGCTTTGACAGCTCTGTATGAAAAAGTTCATCTTAGTCATTGAATTCCATCCACTTACTACCTTACAGACAGGAGAGTGCTGTCTGAGGCAAAATCCTACAAATGCAGAACTTACCAAATGAACTTACTGTTTCAAAGGTGAATCCTCTTCAACTTCTTCCTGCTCTTGTTTGCACTCTAGTGCTTTTATTTTACTTTTAAAGTTTTTATTTGAATTGGGGTATAGTCGATTAATGATGTTGTGTTAGTTTCAGGCAACACACTCTAGTGTTTTTAAATAGTCACGGTTTACATATTGTCCTGTGTTTAAAGACTGTTATTTACAGGAGGACTAATCCAGCACACACTTTTCTGCCCTTGCTGGCACCACAACCACCTCATGTTGCTTTAGCTTGTGTTTCTCTTGGGACTGAAGTCGAGTATCTGTTTCATAGAGAGTCTTGGTTTTTATTTTATGTGGATTCTCTGTTCATGTGCCTTGCCTATTTTTTTTTTTCTATTGTGTTTTTTGTCTTTCTCTTATTTTCTGATTGTTCTTTTTTATTTTGGGGAGAGTAACTTTTTGTCTATGATATGAATTACAAATATTATCCCACTTATTTTCAGATATTATTTCATATATTTGAAAATTTTTGTTATAGTTATTTTAGTTACCTTTAAAAAGTTATCTTTTATATTATTGATTCTGTATTTTGAAACTTTGTTACAAAAATCTCATCTACTCTGATTTTAAAGGAGTATATGTTTTCTTCATACAGATTCCCCTTTCCTCTCTTACACTGTGATCTTTAATCCATTCGAACTTTTCCTTGGTATATGATGTGAAGTAAGGATCCAAGCTTGTCATTTTTCTAAAAGGTATGCATCTTTCTTAGTATCATTTAAAAATACATCTTAGGCCCACTCATTAGAATGCCTCCTTTTCAGCCTATCCTAAACTTTCATATGTTTGAGGGGTAATTCTGGATTTCTTACTCTCTTCTATGGATATTTCTATCCATTTATGCACCAATATAATCCTAACTAAAGTATCTTAATCGTGGGTTTTAATGTAAGACTAATAAGACTGTCCCCACTTATTTCTTATTCTTGCTTGTCAGACCAAGTCTTTCTGCCACAAAATTTCATACTTTTGTCTAATGTGTTATACTGGCCAGTACTGTGTCTGTTCATATACCACATCATTACAGAAAATTGCAAACCTGTTTATGCTGGTCTTCATGTTAGAGAGTCCTATCTTCAGTGAGCTTGAGTAGAATCCTAGTAGTTTTTTTTTTTTTAATTAATTAATTTGTAGGCTAATTACTTTATAATATTGTGGTTTCGGCCACACATTGACATGAATCAACCATGGGTGTATATGTGTCCACTAGCCTGAACCCCCCTCCCACATTGCTCTGCATCCCATCCCTCACGGTTGTCCCAGCAGCTTTGAGAGCTCTGTTTCATGCATCAAACTTGGACTGGTCATCTATTTTACATATGGTGATATACATGTTTCAATGCTATTCTCTCAGATGATCCCACCCTCTCCTCCTACAGAGCCCAGAAGTCTGTTCTTTATATCTGTGTCTCTTTTACTGTCTAGTATATAGAGTTGTTACCATCTTTCTAAATTCCATATATATGCATTAACATACTGTATTGGTGTTTTTCTTTCTGACTTAATTCACTCTGTATAATAGGCTCCAGTTTCATCCACCTCATTAGAACTGAATCAAATGTGTTAGTTTAAATAGCTGAGTAATATTCCATTGTGTATATGTACCACAGCTTTCTTCTACATTTGTCTGCCAGTGGACATCTCGGTTGCTTCCATGTCCTAGCTATTGTGAACAGTGCTACAATGAACACTGGGTAAACGTGTTTCTTTTAATTCTGGTTTCCTCAGTGTGTATGCCCAGCAGTGGGATTGCTGAGTCATAAGGCAGTTCTATTTCCAATTCTTAATCTCCACACTGTTCTTCATAGTGGCTGTACTAGTTTACAGTCCCACCAACAGTGTGAGAGGGTTAACTTTTCTCCACACCCTTTCCAGCATTTATTGTTTGTAGAGTTTTTGATAGTAGCATTCTGACCAATGTGAAATGGTACCTCATTTGCATTTCTCTGATAATGAGTGATGTTCAGCATCTTTTCATGTGTTTGTTAGCCATCTGTATGTCTTCTTTGTAGAAATGTCTGTTTAGTTCTTTGGCCCATTTCTTGATTGGGTCGATTATTTTTCTGATATTGAGCTGCAGGAGCTGCTTATATATTTTTGAGATTAATTCTTTGTCAGTTGCTTCATTTGCTATTATTTTCTCCCACTCTGAAGGCTGTTTTTCATCTTGCTTATAGTTTCCTTTGTTGTGCAAAAGCTTTTAAGTTTAACTACGTCCCACTTCTTTATTTTTGCTTTTATTTCCATTACTCTGGGAGGTAGATCATAAAGGATCTTGCTGTGATTTATGTCAGAGAGTGTTTTGCCTATGTTTTCCTCTAGCAGTTTTATAGTTTCTGGTCTTATATTTAGATCTTTAATCCATTTTGAATTTATTTTTCTGTATGGTGTTAGAAAGGATTCTAGTTTCATTCTTTTACAAGTGGTTAACCAGTTTTCCCAGCAGCAGTTGTTAAAGCGATTGTCTTTTCTCTACTGTATATTCTTGCCTCCTTCGTCAAGGATAAGGTGTCCATAGGTGCATGGATTTATCTCTGGGCTTTCTATTTTGTTCCATTGATCTATATTTCTGTCTTTGTGCCAGTACCATACTGTCTTGCTGACTGTAGCTTTGTAGTATAGTCTGAAATCAGGCAGGTTGATTCCTCCAGTTCCATTCTTCTTTCTCAAGATTGCTTTGGCTATTCGAGGTTTTTTGTATTTCCATGCAAATAGTGAAATTATTTGTTCTAGTTCTGTGAAAAATACCATTGGTAGCTTTATAGGGATTGTATTGAATCTATAGATTGCTTTGAGTAGTATACTCATTTTCCCTCTGTTGTTTCTTCTGATCCATGAACATGGTATATTTCTCCATTTATTTGTGTCATCTTTGATTTCTTTCTTCAGTGCCTTATAGTTTTCTGTATATAGGTCTTTTTTTTCCTTTAGGTAGATTTATTCAATGGTGAATGGGATTTGTTTCCTTAATTTCTCTTTCTGTTTTCTCATTGTTAGTGTATAGGAATGCAAGGGATTTCTGTGTATTAATTTTGTATCCTGCAACTTTACTATATTTATTGATTAGCTCTAGTAATTTTCTGGTGGAGTTTTTGGGGTTTTCTATGTAGAGGATCATGTCATCTGCAAACAATGAGAGTTTTGCTTCTTCTTTTCCAATCTGGATTCTTTTTATTTCTTTTTCTTCTCTGATTGCTGTGGCTAAAACTTACAAAACTGTGTTGAATAGTAGTGGTGAGAGTGGGCACCCTTGTCTTATTCCTGACTTTAGGGGCAATGCTTTCAATTTTTCACCATTTAGGGTAATGTTTGCTGTGGGTTTATCGTATATGGCTTTTATTATGTTGAAGTATGTTCCTTCTTTGCCTGCTTTTTGGAGAGTTTTATCATAAATAGATGTTGAATTTTGGCAAAGGCTTTCTCTGCATCTATTAAGATAATCATATGGTTTTTATCTTTCAAATTGTTAATGTGGTTTATTGCATTGATTGATCTGTGAATATTGAGGAATCCTTGCATCCCTGGGATAAAGCCCACTTGATCATGATGTGATCTTTTCAATATGTTGTTGGATTCTGTTTGCTAGAATTTTGTGAGGATTTTTGCATCTATGTTCATCAGTGATATTGGCCTGTAGTTGTTTTTTTTTTCTGTGTCATCTTTGCCTGGTTTTGGCCTCATAGAATGGGTTTGGGAGTTTACCTTCCTCGGGAATTTCCTGGAAGAGTTTGAATAGGATAGGTGTTAGCTCTTTAAATTTTTGGTTAAATTTAGCTGTGAAGCCATCTGGTCCTGGGCTTTTGTTTGTTGGAAAATTTTCGATTACAGTTTCTATTTCTGTGCTTCTGATGGGTCTGTTAAGATTTTCTGTTTCTTTCTGGTTCAGTTTTGGAAGGTTATACTTTTATAAGAGTTCATCCATTTCTTCCAAGTTGTCTACTTTATTGACATATAGTTGCTGATAGTAGTGTTTTATGATCCTTTGTATTTCTGTGTTGTCTGTTGTGATTTCTCCATTTTCATTTCTAATTTTGTTGATTTTATTCTTCTTCCTTTTTTTCTTGATGAGTCTGGCTAATGGTTTGTCTATTTTATTTATCTTCTCAAATAAACAGCTTTTAGTGTTGTTGATTTTTGCCATAGTCTCCTTTGTTTCTTTTTCATTTATTTCTGCCCTAATTTTTATGATTTCTTTCCTTCTACTAACCCTGGGGTTCTTCATTTCTTCTTTTTCTAGGTGCTTTATTTATTTGATTTTTCTCTTGTGTCTTGAGGTAAGCTTGTAAGGCTATGAACCTTTCTCTTAGCACAGCTTTTACTGAATCCCATAGGTTTTGGGTTGTCATGTTTTCCTTTTCATTTGTTTCTATGTATATTTTGATTTCCTTTTTTTTATTTTAAATTTCTTCCATGATTTGTTGGTTATTCAAAAGCAACTGGAACACACATGGGATACAACGTTCTGAGTACTAATCTATGCATCTGTTTTTGAATTTTGATTTCTGAAGAGCCATCAGATTTTAGAATAAATGGATTCTGAGAAGAAACAATAACCCAAGGCCTCCAATCTGGTAATTTCCTTATTTCCTATCATATCATAAATATGATATGTAGTTCCAAATTGGAAGGGATCTCAAAGATCCAAATTCAGTCTGCTTATTTAACTCATGTGGAAATAGGTCTAGCTATAATGTAATCGACTTAAAATTCAGTGTCTTTTTTCGGCCAGGAAATGAACATTTATTTCAGTTTCGTTTTTCTTCTTCATTATGCCATGCTGAGACCTCATTGAACAAGCCAGTATCTCGTGCCTGAAAGGTGTAAAATTAATTTAATTCATATGTAAACATTGCTAAAGCATTCATTAGGCCAGGGTTGCTTTCACTCAATATTTTGAACACGACTTCTAAATTTATTCATTATCTATTTGTTCATACATTTATACATTTACTGATTAAACACATTTCCTGAGAGTTGTGCATCTTGGTTGATGAGATTAAATAGCAAACACTGAATATGTATTCAAGTATTTTAAAATTAACTGTATATGTAAGATACATACACAAGAGATTTTAACAAACAATCTATAATTTAAATAGAATACAATACGAATGATTCAAGGAAAGTTGCAAAGCATTTATTTATTTATTTATTTTTTTAGTCGCAAAGCATTTAGATGCCACCTGAGTGGAATAAAGAGAAGTCAGTGTGGGCTGGGAGTTGTTAGAGAATGTGCTGAGTAGGAGGTGATTGTTTTGTTTGGTTAGATATTGGGGAAATGTGAAATGTATTTGATACCAGAAAATACAGATACATGTGCATCTAGCAAATGAGCCTGCCCAGTGGCTCAGCAGGAAAGAATTTACCTGCCAATGCAGGAGACCTAGGTTTAATCTCTGGTTCAGGAAGATCCCCTGGAGAAGGAAATGGCAACCCACTCCAGTGTTCTTGCCTAGAAAATCCCATGGACAGAGGAGCCTGGCGGGCTACAGTCCATGTGCTCTGAAATAATTGGACACGACTTAGAGACTAAACAGTAACAACAAGCCTAGCAATTATGAGAAGCAATGAGAGACTTTTTTCTCTTTCTTTGACCTTTAGCAGCGCACTTTTTCCCTCCTTCTAGCCATGTACCTCTGTTTTACAACATTTGTCTTTTCAAACAATAGGAATGATTTGAATTGAAGCAATCAATAAATATACTACACAAATAGAAAATCCTCCCCAAAGAGCTAACATCATTGAGGCATGTAGTGTTTGATAAAAACTGAATTTTTCACATTACTGAAGCTTACCTTCTACAAGTCAAAATCTGTTTTTTTAATATATTTTACCCATTTTGTATATAAATACAGAATAGTTTTTCGACCATCTTAACTTTTTATAAAGAATTTATGATACACCTGAACTCCTCCTCAAGACTAGAGTTATCATAAGAAATGTGTTCTTTCTCTCTGTACAATTGAATAGCTCTGTTTGTCATTCAACTAAAATTTTTGTCAATGGCAAAACATGTGAATTTATTTTGTCTTTTTAGTTTCCTTATTTCCTCTCTCATGGTATCTTGTTATATATTCCCAAGTTTTGGGTATCTATTTTTCACAGTCTAGTTTCTCTTCTGAAAGTAACTTGTGTCCATTACTTATAAAAGAATAAATGAGAAATGAATTTGGGGAGGGCTTGCAGTATAAGGAAAGGAGCTGGACTGGGAGTTCTGGGAACTGGGTTTTATTAATGGCTTTGCCAACAGCCAGCCTGATAACCTTAGGAAAGTTGCTTTCTTTCATTCCTGGTTTTCTCAGTTGAAAAGGCAGCATGATGATGTGGATATGATGATGTATTGGATAGGAACCTAGGGGCTTAGTGAAAGCTCTTGGTCATTCCTTTCCTCCCCCCAATACTTTTAACTCAACTATCCTAGCTTCTCTGTACCTCAGATATTTTCATAGAAAACGTTCCATAACTCTATTTTTTCATTGAGAATGACACTGAATTAGAGTTGTAATGGCTGTGTTTTATTCATATATTAAATATCTCTGTGTTCCCAAATTTATCCTAGGCTTTTAATACATATCACCTCTAATGTTCACAAATTCTTAAAAGATGGTGGAGCACTATTATCCTCACTTCACATTTGAAAAAATGAGCCTTGGGTGTTTAAGAAACTTTCAAAAGAATAGATAGCTAGTAAACATACAGGAATATGATTCTAGCTCTGTCTGACAAGACTCAAGAACTGGTGAAAGTTTCATATTGTCTCGTAGTATTATGACCAACCTAGATAGTGTATTCAAAAGCAGACATTACTTTGCCGACTAAGGTCCGTCTAGTTAAGGCTATGGCTTTTCCTGTGGTCATGTATGGATGTGAGAGTTGGACTGTGAAGAAGGCTGAGTGCCAAAGAATTGATGCATTTGAACTGTGGTATTGGAGAAGACTCTTGAGAGTCCCTTGGACTGCAAGGAGATCCAACCAGTCCATTCTGAAGGAGATCAGCCCTGGGATTTCTTTGGAAGGAATGATGCTAAAGCTGAAGCTCCAGTACTTTGGCCACCTGATGTAAAGAGTTGATTCATTGGAAAAGACTCTGATGCTGGGAGGGATTGGGGGCAGGAGGAGAAGGGGACAACAGAGGATGAGATGGCTGGATGGCATCACTGACTCGATGGACATGAGTCTGAGTGAACTCTGGGAGATGGTGATGGACAGGGAGGCCTGGTGAGCTGCGATTCCTGGGGTTGCAAAGAGTTGGACACGACTGAGCAGCTGAACTGAACTGAATGATACCCTGCACTTCCACATGCCTACCACAGCTAGACATTGTATAGTTGCATCTAAACCAGCTGCAAGAAAAACTTCAGAGTGAAGTGGTTTTCTATTAGGAAATTGTGTTACAGTGTGAACTAGTGACATTTACCCTTGCTTTGACCTTTTTGCTCTTTTTTCCTGGCTCATGATCGTGTTCTGAATATAGCTTCACCCTTAGAGCTTTATGGCAAATATGGCATCATATTTACCATTTAAAAGATTTAAAGATGCATCAGTTGACTGTATGGGAGAACATGGACAAAAGAGAAATACAGGTTTGAAGGAGGAGAAATCCCATGTTATATTCCTAAAACAAGATGAGTACTAAACTTGGAAAATACCATTTTTCAATTTGGAAAACAGATCTTCTATGTATTTGGTAAATTTCCACCCCAAAGCGAACTTCAGTGGCTTTTCAGTTCTTTAACTTCCCTTTGCCAAGGTCACAGGAGAAAGCTGTCTCTGTTGGCAGGAAGAAAGAAATTAAATAATAAACTGAAGCCAGAGAATGGCGAAGACACAAGTGCACGCACACATGTGCACACACACACACACGTGCCTTTGTCTCTGAATAGCAGTAATTATTAGTTCCCTGCACCTCTTATTCTTTCTACTCTGAGCTGTCAAACTTCTCACCTACCTTTAAAAAAATATTAGCAAAGGTTAATGTTCTTGCTTTTTCAATGAAAAAGCTCCAATTTAAGAGAGCAACCAAGAAATGCCCAAAGATTTTTCCCCAGTTGCCTGGTTTTCATCCTAAAGCTACATTTTTTCCCCTCCTTGTCAGCAGATAGTGTGAGGGCAGAGCTTGACCTTCAGTATTTAATAGAGCACCTCACTGCTGTTTCCTAGTTTTTGAACTCTGATTTCCATAGCCAAGGCTGAGTGTGGTCTCTGTCCTGAAGTTTCTTGACTTCTCAGAGGGAAAGTATACCCTTGAATAAGCCATATCCCCTTTCTTCTGGTTTGTGTTTCAGGGAGACATGACTTGGAATTCCTGAACATCTTTTACAATTCTCTGAGGCTCCTGTCCTCTACAAAACATTTTTTTTTTTTTCTTTAGGAGTGCATGAAAGCTGAAAGCAAAGTATAGTGTGACCAAACACCACGTACTTTATCTTACTCAAGTAGGTAGAATTAACCTTAGGCAGAGTTAACCTAGTAAGTACTATGGAATAATATTCACAGCATTTAGGGGAGTACAGATTTATTTCAAATTCATTGTTAATCTTCTATTTTCATGTTCTTGAGAAAATCTTCATCTCTTTTAAATTTTTAAAATTTTAACTGCACTGAGTCTTTGTTGTGGCACACAGGCTTTTCTCTGGTCACAGCGCACGGGCTTCTCTTGTTGCTACAGATGGGCTCGAGAGCACACGAGCTCTGTTTCCCCAAAGCACGTGGGGCCTTAGTTCCCCAGCCACAGACTGAACCTGCATCCTCTACATTGGAAGGTGGATTCTTAATTACTAGAACACCAGGGAAATCTTTTAAGACTTTTCTTACAGAACAGTTTACCTGGGATATAATTCATATGCCATAAATTTACCTTTTAAAAGTATGTCATTCATTGGCCTTTAAAAACCTCAGAGATCTGCTTCCATCACCACCACCTATTTCCAGACTGTTTGCATCATTTCAAAAAAAAAGCACAACTGCTACTCGTTTGTGGCCACTCCCAATTCTCTCTCCTTTACCTCCACCCCTTGTAACTCCTAATCTATGATTTGTCTATTCTGGACACTTCATATAAATGGAATCACAATACATGGCTTTTTGGGTTTACATTTTTCACTTAGTATAATATTTGCAAGGTTCCTCTACTTTGTAATGTATTAGTGCATCATTTCTTCATATAACAGAATAATATTTCCCTCAATACCATATTTTGTTTATCTCTTCATCAGCTGATGGAAATTGAGGTTGTTTCCACTTTGGGGTGTTACGTATAATGGTAGTATGAATGTACATGTACAAGTTTTCATGTGGATATGCTTTTAATTCTCTTGATTATGAACCTAGAAGTGGAATTGCTGAGTCATATGGTAATTCCATGCTTAGTTTTTCTGAGGCATGCAAGATTGCTTTACAAAGCGGTACAACATCTTACATTCCCACCAGCAGTGTTAGCATTCCAAATTAGCATTCCAATTTCTCCAAATTCTCACCAATACTTCTTGTTTCCCAGTTGTTTTATTATTACAGTCTTACGAAGGGACGCGAAATGGCATTTCATTGTGCTTTTGATTTGCATTTCCCTCACTAGTAACACTGAATTTTATGTACATTCTGGACATTGAAGATCTTCCCTGGAGAAAACTATTCAAATCCTCAGTCCATTTTAAATTGGGTTGTTGATCTTTTTATTAGTAGGTTGTAACAGTTCTTTATATATTCTATATAAAAGTCCTTCATCAGATAAATTCTTTTCATGTATTTTCTCTCATTCTCTCTACTATCTTCTCACTTTATTGATGATATCCTTTCAAGACAATTTTTTAAAATTTTGTGAGTCCAGTTTCTATTTCTTTTTATTGCTTGTATTATTGGTATTAAATCTAGGAAACTGTTGCCTAATCCAATGCCATGTGTATTTGCCTATTATTTTCTTCTAAGATTTTTCAGGGCTTTCAGCACTTATATCTAGGTCTATAGTTTATTTTGAGTTACTTTTTGGTTATGGGTTGAGAATTTTTGTGTATGGATCATTTCTTATGCATATGTCTGTTCAGTTGTGCCTGTATTATTCACTGAAAAGACCATTCTTTGACCATTGAATTGTCAAAATCAATTGACCATAACATAAGGTTTTATTTCTGAGCTCAGTTCTACTCTATTGATTTCTATGGTAATGTCTATGCTAGTACCACACTGTCTTACTGTTGTTTTTTAGTAACTTATGGCAGGTGGTTTTGGCTAATCAGGGTCTCTTGCATACCCGTGTGCATCTTAGAATCAGCTTCTCAGTTTCTCTAAGGAAGAAAAGTCTTCAGATCCATGAACGTGAGATGTCTTTCCATTCATTTAGGTCTTCTAAATGTTCATGTTATGCCGCTTCATGTTTTTTGTCTAATTTTCACAATGGTTCATTCTATTTGGCAGGGGCTTCCCAGGTGGCTCTGTGGTAAAGAATCCTCCTGCTAGCGCAGAAGAGGCAAGTTCAATCCCTAGGTCAGGAAGAACCCCTGGAGTAGGACATGGCAACCCACTCTAGTATTTTGCCTGGAAAATTCCTTGGACCGAGAAGCCTGGCAGGTTACAGTCCATGGGTTCACAAAGAGTTGGACACAACTCAGCATATACATAATGTTAGTGTAAAATCTCCTTGTTAAATTTGTTGTTGAATATCATTTTTTTTTGGATATCATTGTAAGTGAAATTGAGTTCGTTTCATTTTCAGATTGTTTATGTTGCTATATACGATATAATTGATTTTTAAAAGCCCTCTGTATCCTTACTGAATAAGTATATTAGCAGTAATACTTTTTGCTGTTCAGTTAGCATTTTCTATATACAAAATCATGTCACCTGCAAAGAGATATAGTTTTAATTCTTTTCTCTAGTCTACATGCTATTTTTTATTTTTCTTGCCCAAATTCCCGACCTTCAACCTCCATTACAGTGTGAATAGAAGAGGCAAGAGTGGGTGTTCTTGTCTTGTTCCTGTTATAAAGGGAGAGTTTTTAATCTTTCAGCACACAAGTTGTTAGCCTTGCAATTCTGGTGGATGCCTGTGTTTCTTTAGGTTACTGTTCCTATAAACTTATTGACTTAAGACAAGGGAAATATATTTTCTCACAGATATGTAGACTTAGAGTTCAAAATCTGGTTGAGTTGCACTCTGTCAGAGAGCTATACTGGAAAATTTACCCTTTGCCTTTTCCAGCTTCCGGTGATCACTCTGTCATTCCTAGACTTGTGGCCACATCCCTCCAGTTTCTCTCTCCATCTTCACTTTCTCTGCTGTGTGTCTGTATTTTATGAGTGCATATCATTGCTTTAGGGCCTACCTAGATAATCCAGGATAAGCTCCTCCTCTTAAGATCCTTAATGGAATTACACACTCTTCAGTGTAAGATAATACTCTTTTTACAAAAAAAAGGTAAAATGTACAAGCTCTAGTGATTAGGAAGCAGACATATCTTTTGGGGTGTCACCATTCAACCTTTTATTGTGTTGAAGTTCCTTTCTGTTCCTGAGTTGTTGAGTGTTTTTGTTTTATCATGAAAGGTAGTTTGTAAAATTCTCACTCTACATTAATTGAGATGTAATTTTATTGTCTCTTTCTAGTAATGTGTTGTAGTACATAGATTACCTTTGTTGTATTAAAGCAGCCTTGCGTTCCTAAGACAAATTCCACTTAATTATACTATTAATCATTTCTATGATTCATTTTGTTAGTGTTATGCTGAATATTTATATATCTATATTCAGAAGGGTTATTAATCATTTCTATGATTCATTTTGTTAGTGTTATGCTGAATATTTATATATCTATATTCAGAAGGGTTATTGGTCTGTAGTTTTCTTATTTTGTTGTATCTTTTTCTGGTTTTGTTATCAGAGAAATACTGTCTCAAGGAATGACTTGTGGAGTGTTCAGTTGTCTTCTCAGTTTCGGAAGAATTTGTGGAACATTTGTATTAATGCTCTTTTAAACATTTGGGACAATTCACCCACCCATAAAGCCATCTGTTCCTGGACATTTTTCTGCATGGGGGAGGTTTTTCATTTAATCTCTTTACTTACTATTAGTCTGTTTATAGTTTCTATTTCTTCTGTTTCAATAGTTTGTCTCTCTCTAAGAAATGGTCCTTTTAATTTAAGTTAATTAATTTGATGGCTTATAGTGTTTACAGTATTCCATTATGATTTTTTTAGTTTCTTAAAAGTTGACAGTGATATTAGCTTTATTTAATTCTTGATTTTAGTAGATTCTCCTTTCTTGCTTCACTTTACCTTGATCATTATAACTAAAATTTAATTAATTTTGTTGAATTTTTTCAAAGAAACAGCTTTTAGGTTTATTTTCTCTGTTGTTTCATTATTTCTATTTTTTCAATTTTTTTTCCTTTCTCAGTCTTTATTATTTGCTTCCTTCTGCTTTCTTTGGTTTGTTTCCTTTTTTTTTAAGTCATTTTAAGGT
>SJYQ01096216.1:825323-862841 GCA_006410935.1 Redunca redunca
CCAAAGAAAGGCAATGCCAAAGAATGCTCAAACTACCACAGAATTGCACTCATCTCACACACTAGTAAAGTAATGCTCAAAATTCTCCAAGCCAGACTTCAGCAATACGTGAACCGTGAACTTCCTGATATTCAAGCTGGTTTTAGAAAAGGCAGAGGAACCAGAGATCAAATTGCCAACATCCACTGGATCGTGGAAAAAGCAAGAGAGTTCCAGAAAAACATCTATTTCTGCTTTATTGATTATGCCAAAGCCTTTGACTGTGTGGATCACAATCAACTGTGGAAAATTCTGAAAGAGATGGGAATACCAGACCACCTGACTTGCCTCTTGAGCAACTTATAAGCAGGTCAGGAAGCAACAGTTAGAACTGGACATGGAACAACAGACTGGTTCCAAATAGGAAAAGGAGTACGTCAAGGCTGTATATTGTCACCCTGCTTATTTAACTTATATGCAGAGTACATCATGAGAAATGCTGGGCTGGATGAAGCACAAGAATCAAGATTGCTGGGAGAAATTCAATAACCTCAGATATGCAGATGACACCACCCTTATGGCAGAAAGTGAAGAGGAACTAAAGAGCTTCTTGTTGAAAGTGAAAGTGGAGAGTGAAAAAGTTGGCTTAAAGCTCAACATTCAGAAAACAAAGATCATGGCATCTGGTCCCATCACTTCATGGGAAATAGATGGGGAAACAGTGGAAACAGTGTCAGACTTTATTTTTAGGGGCTCCAAAATGACTGCAGATGGTGATTGTAGCCATGAAATTAAAAGACACTCCTTGGAAGGAAAGTTATGACCAACCTAGACAGCATATTAAAAAGCAGAGACATTACTTTGCTACAAAGGTCCGTCTAGTCTAGGCTATGGTTTTTCCAGTAGTCATGTGTGGATGTGAGAGTTGAACTATGAGGAAAGCTGAGCGCCGAAGAATTGATGCTTTTGAACTGTGGTGTTGGAGAAGACTTTTGAGAGTCCCTTGTATTGCAGGGAGATCCAACCAGTCCATCCTAAAGGAGATCAGTCCTGAGTGTTCATTGGAAGCTGAAACTCCAGTACTTTGACCACCTCATGCGAAGAGTTGACTCATTGGAAAATACTCTGATGCTGGGAGGGATTGGGGGCAGGAGGAGAAGGGGACGACAGGGAATGAGATGGCTGGATGGCATCACCGACTACATGGACATGAGTTTGAGTGAACTCCGCGAGTTAGTGGTGGACAGGAAGGCCTGGCGTGATGCAGTTCATGGGGTTGCAGTCAGACACAACTGAGCGAATGAACTGAACACAAAGTAAGCACTAAGTGAGTTCAAACAAAGATAACCCTTGAAAATAGAACTTTTCATTTTAGTAGCTGACAGAAAAGTCAAATAGTGAAAATTATTTTCGGGATAAAATTTTTAGGAATCTCCACATCCATTCGGAGAAGGCAATGGCACCCCACTCCAGTACTCTTGCCTGGAAAATCCCATGGATGGAGGAGCCTGGTGGGCTGCAGTCCATGGGGTCGCTAGGAGTCGGACACAACTGAGCGACTTCACTTTCCCTTTTCATTTTCATGCATTGGAGAAGGGAATGGCAACCCACTCCAGTATTCTTGCCTGGAGAATCCCAGGGATGGGGGAGCCTGGTGGGCTGCCGTCTATGGGGTCGCACAGAGTCGGACACGACTAAAGCGACTTAGCAGCAGCCACATCCATTCTAGTGCCTTTGGTGGTTTCTATGCTGCTGTTTTTCCTAAATTCTATACTTTCAATTTGGTTTTTCAGACTACCATGGTACTGAGGATACAGAAATGGGATAAGGGTAAGTTAAATTGCCACAAAGCTTGCTGTGTTAACAAGATACTTGAATAAACACTCCAGATTGTTGCAAGCCTTTAGTTAATTTCCAGAGTTCTAAAACTGCTGATTTTTTGACAGATTTTACTCATGTCTTCCATACTTTTATGGAGGAACAGGTTTTAGAGAGGTCTTCATTCTACCATTCTGAAAGTCACTTCCTTAGGAAAGTCTTCTGAATTTATTGAGCCTTTCTTTCTTAGCTTTGAGTACTTATGATCTCCTCCACCCAGTTCTCAAGCCTGCTCATACCCGGAAAACTTTTAAAAATTCTGTTGTTTCAACTTTATCTCTAGAATTCAAATTTAATTGATCTGCTATAGGGCTATTTATTTGTTTAAGATATGTAGGTAACTTTAATGTGCATATAGAATGGAGAACAGCTAGTCCATTTCTTATACAGATACAAAAGCTTAGAATAAGCAAAAGAAAGAAAGGTGCCCTAAATCATATGGCCCAATGGTGGCAGAGCCTGAACATGAGCCTGAGTTTTCCTGCCTCCTTGCTGAAGCTTCTTCATTAAAACTATCTCACATCATGTCACTTCCCTGAAATGATCTTTCTCTCTGCCTTGTTCTCACATTCATGCAGACATGTGTGACGTGATTGATGCCACAAGGCCTTCAGTTCAGTTCAGTTGCTCAGTCATGTCTGACTCTTGAGACCCCATGAATCGCAGCATGCCAGGCCTCCCTGTCCATCACCAACTCCTGGAGTTTACTCAAACTCATGTCCATCTAGTTGGTGATGCCATCCAGCCATCTCATCCTCTGTCATCCCCTTCTCCTCCTTCCACCATCCTTCCCAGCATCAGAGTCTCTTCCAATGAGTCAACTCTTCGCATGAGGTGGCCAAAGTATTGGAGTTTCAGCCTCAGCATCAGTCCTTCCAATGAACACTCAGGACTGATCTCCTTTAGAATGGACTGGTTGGATCTCCTTGCAGTCCAAGGAACTCTCAGAGTCTTCTCCAACACCACAGTTCAAAAGCATCAATTCTTCAGCACTCAGCTTTCTTCACAGTCCAACTCTCACATCCATACATGACTACTGAAAAAACCATAGCCTTGACTAGATGGATCTTTGTAGAAAAGTAATGTCTTTGCCTTCTAATATGCTATCTAGGTTGGTCATAACTTTCTTTCCAAGGCCTTAGCAGAGCTCAGTTCTAGAAGAGGGGAGAGAGAAGCCTCTTAAAATATATCCCAAGTCAGCTGAGGCTGTCAAAGTAGAGATTCTTGCTGGTTAAATCTCAGCACTCAGTTTTATCTTTATGCCCTCAAGTCTTTGCCAAGTTTTTCTCTCCTCCCTAAGAAGCAGTTTGACAAGCACAGTCTCTTTAGATCCTGTTCTTTGTGTTAGCCACTATGCTAGCTTAGCTGATTATCTCTGGGTATCCATGAATAATTTTAAGAATCTTTGATTTTACTGTGTTTTCCATACATATTTTACTTTTGTGAACTTGGACTCTCCTAAACCAGTCTGTGGCTCTGGCCAACTGCTGAAGTGTCTTGTATTCTGAACAGCTGTAGTCCATACTGTGTGCTTCTCAGTTATGGAAGAAAAGAAAGAAGCCTCCTTTACTGCCATTTAAAACAATCCCTTTTTTATGGGTAAAACAAATGGGGGTCTTAGACAAGAGGAGGAAAATCCTGTGTTGTTTTCTGGGTAGTCTATAGAAGTTAGTTTTTTAGCTTCCTTGAGGAGTGGAAAAGGGAACAGATGAGACTCAAGAAAGATCTTGTTATCTTCTTTCAGCTCCTAGACTTATGATAAATCTTTCCTTCTGAAAGCCTTGTCTCTGCCTTGAGATGGGAGTGGCTATGAAGCAACATGGGGATGGCAAGTTGGTAGTGAATGGCAAAGGAAGAAAGACATAACATTCATAGCCATGTCAAGCATTTATTAATTTTTTCAAGCAAAGTATTTCAGAAAGACTGTTATGGATAACAGATCACAGAGATGTGCAAATCAATAGGCAGTGTCAGATGAGAGGAAGATAGAATGTGAATCTAAGACATGGGGTAAAAGTGGAGCAGAAGACTGCTGGTCGGAAGACCCAGATTCATCTACTGTGTGAGCTTCCAGTCCCAGAGAGGCACTGCACTCACTAGTTTCTTATCTTTAGAGTGAGGAACAACTTTAGACTAACTCTAAATTCCTCCCTACTTAGATAACCAGTGATTTGGGATGTAATATATACTCTCAAAATACTTCTGAGGGATCTCATGTCCTCAGTTACATCCAGTGATGGACAAGTGATGACTTTTGGTGGGTCATGATGAGAAGGTAACTGAGATTTGGCACTCTGTATACATTTTCTCATTAAATACTCATATCCTGAAAATATAGTGGTATTATCCCATTTTCTAGGTGAAAAAAACAAACAATAAGACTCAGAAAGATTTAGGCAGGCACAAATTACCCCGAGGATACCAAAAGTTAGTCTAGTGAAAGAGAATGAAGTAATGCAAGTTGCTCTCAGGAGGTATCAGAATAAAACAAAATAAATGAAAAATCATTCTGGATATACCAGCAATACTTAACGATGTCTTCAGAGCAATTGTATGTATACTCAAATCATGCATTAACCAAAAAAAAAAAAAAAATGGGAATACAGTAATGAGGAGAAGGAGAAAAAGTGGAACAGCCAACTTACTGAGTATCTACTTCTTGCCAGGCACTAGGTATAAGTCCTCCAGTGGACCAAGTCCTTTAATCTCTAATTCACAAAAATTCTATGAAGTTGGTTCTATTGTGGACCCCATTTTCAGGTAAAAAACAAGCAAACAAACAGGTTTAATGTGGCAGAAAGTGAATCATTCAGCTTATACAACAGATTGGCAATAGAGCTGAATCAACACCAAAGAGTCTGACTCTGAAAAGTGTATACTTTGCCACTGTACTATATAAAAGCCAGAATGCTTTTATTAACAGGAAGAATCAAGTAAGGGTTCATGAAGGAGATGGTATTTGAGGTGTTGCTAAAGATGAATAGGATTTTGTTTGGAGAAAATGAGCCAGGACTACCCATTAAAGGAGAGGCATGAGCTAAAATACAGAAAGATAGTAATTTCAGTTGAAGATACAGAGATCTTCATAGGAGGAACAAATGTGTGTGTGAGGAAGGAATAGGGATAAAAGGCTAAAAGACAATTTGAACCTTGATATTAAGTATTTCTTGAATGACGGTTTAAAGCCTTTGATCATTTTCCTACAGGAATTGGAAAATGAGCAAATGACTATGATGAAATGCATGTCCATATCTGTGTTTAGAGAGACTCTGACTTCAGGGTGATAAATTCTCCTTTAATGGGCAGTCCTGGCTCATTTTCTCCAAACAAAATCCTATTCACCTTTAGCAACATCTCAAATACCATCTCCTTGATGAATTTATCCCAGCCTCTACTTGTGTTCCCAACCTTAGTGGGGCTTCTGGATAGAGTCTGTAACCCATCTGTGAAAAATCTAAATACTGGCCGTATTCTCCAGTTTGAATGGACACCTGTGGTGCTGACCTCCACTTGCTGTCAGAGCCTGCATAAAAGTGTGTTTCTCCAACATGATCATTAATTCATCCATAGGTTTACCCAGCTATTGACTCACTGACTTGTTCGTTTCTACAGTGATTCAGTCACCGGCATTTAATGGACAACTAGTCTATGTCAGGTTCTGTGCTATGTATTGGAATTCAAAATTGAATGAAATACAGCTTCTGCTCTAAGCTGTCTCATTGTACCAGAGTGGAGATAAACATTTCAGCCAACAATTGCAATATAAATGATAAGTACAATCAGACAGAGGTGTAAAGAGAACACACTAGGCAAGACCAGTAAACTTTGTTTGAGTCATATCGAAAGATATGATATTGAGAAGATTCTTTAAAAAAAAATAATGGAAATGAAACAAGAAAAGAGCATGCTCAGAATACTTGAACTAGGATTTGAGTGGTGTGATGTGATGGAACGGGGCAAAAAGAAAGTCATCCGAAGCAACAGAATTAACATTTTTATACCTTGAGCATTAACATGTTTTAGACTGCCTTATATTTTATTCCTCTACATAGCAGAATTTTAAAGAGTTCTTAGGTAAGACTAAATAATGTATTAGATACTAAGTTCAAACAGATGTGATTCTACACTCATGAAATTTAAGTGAAGTGTGAAGAGTGACCTTAATTGTCATTACTTAACAATATAATTCCACTTGGTGGTTTAATGAGAGGACAGGATTGTGGAGCTATGAGTGAGATTCCTGAGACTGGGTATAAATGTCTGTGCATGGATCTGAGTGAAGGGTGGAGGGTGAGTACCATTTGGGGTAGAATGAAAAACTAGGGGCAGATCACAGAGGGTTTTGTACCCCAGGAATAGAAATGTGCACTTTATCCTTAATGGGTGAGAAATCATAAATGAAATATAAAGCCAGGAAGCTTAGTTGTATTTATCTGAAATACTTTATAACAGTTTAAAAAACTGGTTTGAGGTAGGTAAGACTAAAGGCGACAAGAGTAATAAGCAGGTTCTTCTTAAATTTCTAATGAGAGATGGAATAGCCTAATGCTATAACTGTGAGGAGGGAGAGAAGATTAAAGAAGAATTAGTGATGTTAGAGCAGTGAAAGCAACAGTACTTGCTGGCCAGTTGGTTTTATGCTATTATTTCCATGGAGTAGCTGGGAACCTACTTGCATTGAAAATCCCATCCTAGAGACAGAGTCCAACTCCCAGAAGCAGAGTTCGGTACATTTAAGTCACTCTCCTCCCACTCCCACCAGCTGAGGTCAGGGATGGGGCGGACACACCGAGGACGGCCTGTGGTTTCTGACTGAGATTTTGGAAGAAAGCAGGATGATTGGTTCACAGACTCTAATGTGCTCACGAATCCACTGAGGTATTTGTAATAATGCAGATCCCCAGGCTGTGCTACGAGAGACTGTTTTCCCCTCGACTAGGTGTGGGTCTTGGGACTCTCATTCCCCAGGTTATCACAGGTAATACCACACCAAGAGGAATCATTTAAAGAGAACTCATGGCTGGACCACTGACCTAGCTCACCTCAGCATTTTGCCCCCTCTCCTTGCTTCCAGTCATTTCAAACTCCTTACTGATGTAAATACTAAGAAATGAAACCAAAGTAGAAGCATTGTCCCTCAAGGTTTTTTTGTTTGTTTGTTGTTTTCTCTCTCAATGGACTCTAAACCTGTTGAGTACGGGTCCTTCTCTGTTTCATCCTAAATATAACACAATGCTCTGCACATAATAGGCTTGTAACATGTTCCCTGAAATTCCAACATGGAGAAAATTCCAGTAAGAAAAGCAAAGCCCTATATGAGAGAAGTTTTAAATTCAGTACCCATGAATAAAGTAGCAATAGAACTTTAGAGAATGCCATTCATGCAAGTAATATTTCCTCTCTAAATGGCTGTGTTCCGGTCCCCCCTCCCCAACCCCATACAAACTAAAATTAATGCTGGCTAAAACTGACATCAAGTACCACTGTGGAGGTAGCTTGAGCTGCTAGCATGTTTTTAGAGTCTTCAAAATTGTCACTGTAAGTGTTCATATAAAATACCTGCTTGGCATGAGGTACTACACTAATTTTAATTTACACATTATGGCAAGTCTTGCGAAGCAGACATTATGGCTGCCTGTCAGTTATAAAAAAAAAAAAAGCCCTGACTTAATATTGTTCCTCATGAGGTTGAATATCATTTTTTAAAACAGCTTTCATTGGAAGTTTTTTTTTTTTATTTATTTATTTTTTTTACTTTTAAAATTTTTATTTTAACTTTAGTTTACTTTACATTACTGTATTGGTTTTGCCAAACATTGACATGAATTCACCACGAGTGTACAAGCGTTCCCAAACATGAATCCCCTCCCACCTCCCACCCCATGCCATCCCTCTGGGTCCTCTCCTTGCACCAGTCCCAAGCATCCTGCATTCTGCATCTGACATCAACTGGCGATTCGTTTCTTGCTTGATAGTATACATGTTTCAATGCCATTCTCCCATCTCATCCCACCCTCTCCCTCCCTCTCTCTCCCCCAGAGTCCAACAGTTCACTCTATAGATCTGAGTCTCTTTTGTTGTCTCGCATACAGGGTCATCATCCCCATCTTTCTAAATTCCATATATATGCGTTAGTATACTGTATTGGTGTTTTTCTTTCTGGCTTACTTCACTCTGTATAATCGGCTCCAGTTCCATCCATCTCCTTAGAACTGATTCAAATGTATTTTTTTTAATGGCTGAGTAATACTCCATTGTGTATATGTACCACAGCTTTCTTATCCATTCATCTGCTGATGGACATCTAGGTTGTTTCCATGTTCTGGCTATTATAAACAGTGCTGCGATGAACATTGGGGTACATGTGTCTCTTTCTATTCTGGTTTCCTCGGTGTGTATGCCAAGCAGTGGGATTGCTGGGTCATAAGGCAATTCTATTTGCAATTTTTTAAGGAATCTCCACACTGTTCTCCATAGTGGCTGTACTAGTTTGCATTCCCACCAACAATGTAAAAGGGTTCCCTTTTCTCCACACCCTCTCCAGCATTTATTGCTTGCAGACTTCTGGATCGCAGCCATTCTGACTGGTGTGAAGTGGTACCTCATTGTGGTTTTGATTTGCATTTCTCTGATAATGAGTGATGTTGAGCATCTTTTCATGTGTTTGTTAGCCATCCGTATGTCTTCTTTGGAGAAATGTCTATTTAGGTCTTTGGCCCATTTTTTGATTGGGTCATTTATTTTTCTGGAATTGAGCTGCATAAGTTGCTTGTATATTTTTGAGATTAGTTGTTTGTCAGTTGCTTCATTTGCTATTATTTTCTCCCATTCAGAAGGCTGTCTTTTCACTTTGCTTATATTTTCCTTTGTTGTGCAGAAGCTTTTAATTTTGATTAGATCCCATTTGTTTATTTTTGCTTTAATTTCCAGAATTCTGGGGGGTGGATCATAGAGGATCCTGCTGTGATTTATGTCGGAGAGTGTTTTGCCTATGTTCTCCTCGAGGAGTTTTATAGTTTCTGGTCTTACATTTAGATCTTTAATCCATTTTGAGTTTACTTTTGTGTGTGGTGTTAGAAAGTGATCTAGTTTCATTCTTTTACAAGTTGTTGACCAATTTTCCCAGCACCACTTGTTAAAGAGATTGTCTTTACTCCATTGTATATTTTTGCCTCCTTTATCAAAGATAAGGTGTCCATAGGTGTGTGGGTTTATCTCTGGGCTTTCTATTTTGTTCCATTGATCTATATTTCTGTCTTTGTGCCAGTACCATACTGTCTTGATGACTGTGGCTTTGTAGTAGAGCTTGAAGTCAGGCAAGTTGATTCCTCCAGCTCCATTCTTCTTTCTCAAGATTGCTTTGGCTATTCGAGGTTTTTTGTATTTCCATATAAATCTTGAAATTATTTGTTCTAGTTCTGTGAAAAATACCGCTGGTAGTTTGATAGGAATTGCATTGAATTTGTAGATTGCTTTGGGTAGTATATTCATTTTCACAATATTAATTCTTCCGATCCATGAACATGGAATATTTCTCCATCTATTAGTGTCCTCTTTGATTTCTTTCATCAGTGTTTTATAGTTTTCTATATATAGGTCTTTAGTTTCTTTAGGTAGATATATTCCTAGGTATTTTATTCTTTTCGTTGCAATGGTGAATGGAATTGTTTCCTTAATTTCTTTTTCTTCTTTCTCATTATTAGTGTAAAGGAATGCAAGGGATTTCTGTGTGTTGATTTTATATCCTGCAACTTGACTATATTCGTTGATTAGCTCTAGTAATTTTCTGGTGGAGTCTTTAGGGTTCTCTATGTAGAGGATCATGTCATCTGCAAACAGTGAGAGTTTTACTTCTTCTTTTCCAATGTGGATTCCTTTTATTTCTTTTTCTGCTCTGATTGCTGTGGCCAGAACTTCCAGAACTATGTTGAATAGTAGCGGTGAGAGTGGGCACCCTTGTCTTGTTCCTGACTTTAGGGGAAATGCTTTCAATTTTTCACCATTGAGGATAATGTTTGCTGTGGGTTTGTCATATATAGCTTTTATTATGTTGAGGTATGTTCCTTCTATTCCTGCTTTCTGGAGAGTTTTTATCATAAATGGATGTTGAATTTTGTCAAAGGCCTTCTCTGCATCTATTGAGATAATCATATGGCTTTTATTTTTCAATTTGTTAATGTGGTGAATCACATTGATTGATTTGCGGATATTGAAGAATCCTTGCATCCCTGGGATAAAGCCCACTTGATCATGGTGTATGATCTTTTTAATGTGCTGTTGGATTCTGATTGCTAGAATTTTGTTGAGGATTTTTGCATCTATGTTCATCAGTGATATTGGCCTGTAGTTTTCTTTTTTTGTAGCATCTTTGTCAGGTTTTGGTATTAGGGTGATGGTGGCCTCATAGAACGAGTTTGGAAGTTTACCTTCTTCTGCAATTTTCTGGAAGAGTTTGAGTAGGATAGGTGTTAGCTCTTCTCTAAATTTTTGGTAGAATTCAGCTGTGAATCCGTCTGGACCTGGGCTTTTGTTTGCTGGAAGATTTCTGATTACAGTTTCAATTTCCGTGCTTGTGATGGGTCTGTTAAGGTTTTCTATTTCTTCCTGGTTTAGTT
Organism: Redunca redunca; assembly: GCA_006410935.1. Taxonomy (NCBI): domain Eukaryota; kingdom Metazoa; phylum Chordata; class Mammalia; order Artiodactyla; family Bovidae; genus Redunca; species Redunca redunca. The sequence continues at coordinate 835,796 of SJYQ01096216.1, forward strand.
TTGGAAAGTTGTATTTTTCTAAAAATTTGTCCATTTCTTCCACGTTGTCCATTTTATTGGCATATAATTGCTGATAGTAGTCTCTTATGATCCTTTGTATTTCTGAGTTGTCTGTTGTGATCTCTCCATTTTCATTTCTAATTTTATTGATTTGATTTTTCTCTCTTTGTTTCTTAATAAGTCTGGCTAATGGTTTGTCAATTTTATTTATCCTTTCAAAGAACCAGCTTTTAGTTTTGTTGATTTTTGCTATGGTCTCTTTTGTTTCTTTAGCATTTATTTCTGCCCTAATTTTTATGATTTCTTTCCTTCTACTTACTCTGGGGTTCTCCATTTCTTCCTTTTCTAGTTGCTTTAGGTGTAGAGTTAGGTTATTTATTTGACTTTTTTCTTGTTTCTTGAGGTGTGCCTGTATTGCTATGAACTTTCCTCTTAGCACTGCTTTGATAGTGTCCCACAGGTTTTGGGTTGTTGTGTTTTCATTTTCATTCATTTCTATGCATAATTTGATTTCTTTTTTGATTTGTTCTGTGATTTGTTGGTTATTCAGAAGTGTGTTGTTCAGCCTCCATATGTTGGAATTTTTAATAGTTTTTCTCCTGTAATTGAGATCTAATCTTAATGCATTATGGTCAGAAAAGATGCTTGGAATGATTTCGATTTTTTTGAATTTATCAAGGTTGGATTTATGGCCCAGGATGTGATCTATCCTGGAGAAGGTTCCGTGAGCACTTGAGAAGAAGGTGAAATTCATTGTTTTGGGGTGAAATGTCCTATAGACATCAATTAGGTCTAACTGGTCTATTGTATCATTTAAAGTTTGCGTTTCTTTGTTAATTTTCTGTTTAGTTGATCTGTCCATAGGTGTGAGTGGGGTATTGAAGTCTCCCACTATTATTGTGTTATTGTTGATTTCTGCTTTCATACTTGTTAGCATTTGTCTTACATATTGCGGTGCTCCTATGTTGGGTGCATATATATTTATAATTGTTATATCTTCTTCTTGGATTGATCCTTTGATCATTATGTAGTGGCCTTCTTTGTCTCTTTTCACAGCCTTTGTTTTAAAGTCTATTTTATCAGATATGAGTATTGCCACTCCTGCTTTCTTTTGGTCTCTATTTGCATGGAATATCTTTTTCCAGCCCTTTACTTTCAGTCTGTATGTGTCCCTTGTTTTGAGGTGGGTCTCTTGCAAACAGCATATAGAGGGGTCTTGTTTTTGTATCCATTCAACCAATCTTTGCCTTTTAGTTGGGGCATTCAACCCATTTACATTTAAGGTAATTATTGATAAGTATGATCCCGTTACCATTTACTTTATTGTTTTGGGTTCGGGTTTATACATCCGTTTTGTGTTTCCTGTCTAGAGAATATCTTTTAGCATTTGTTGGAGAGTTGGTTTGGTAGTGCTGAATTCTCTCAACTTTTGCTTGTCTGTAAAGCTTTTGATTTCTCCTTCGTATTTGAATGAGATCCTTGCTGGGTACAGTAATCTGGGCTGTAGATTATTTTCTTTCATCACTTTAAGTATGTCTTGCCATTCCCTCCTGGCCTGAAGAGTTTCTATTGAAAGGTCAGCTGTTATCCTTATGGGAATCCCCTTGTGAGTTATTTGTTGTTTTTCCCTTGCTGCTTTTAGTATTTGTTCTTTGTGTTTGGTCTTTGTTAATTTGATTAGTATGTGTCTTGGGGTGTTTCGCCTTGGGTTTATCCTATTTGGAACCCTCTGGGTTTCTTGGACTTGGGTGATTATTTCCTTCCCCATTTTAGGGAAGTTTTCAACTATTATTTCCTCAAAGATTTTCTCATGGTCTTTCTTTTTGTCCTCTTCTTCTGGGACTCCTATAATTCGAATGTTGGAGCGTTTCATATTGTCCTGTAGGTCTCTGAGATTGTCCTCATTTCTTTTAATTCTTTTTTCTTTTTTCCTTTCTGATTCATTTATTTCTACCATTCTATCTTCTATTTCACTGATCCTATCTTCTGCCTCTGTTATTCTACTATTTGTTGCTTCCAGAGTGTTTCTGATCTCGTTTATTGCATTATTCATTGTATATTGACTCTTTTTTATTTCTTCTAGGTCCTTATTAAACCTTTCTTGCATCTTCTCAATCCTTGTCTCCAGGCTACTTATCTGTGCTTCCATTTTGATTTCCAGATTTTGGATCATTCTCACTATCAATATTCGGAATTCTTTCTCAGGTAGATTCCCTATCTCTTCCTCTTTTGTTTGGTTTGATGGGCTCTTCTCCTGCTCCTTTACCTGCTGAGTATTCCTCTGTCTCTTCATCTTGGTTATATTGCTGCGTTTGGGGTGGCCTTTCTATATTCTGGGAATTTGTGGAGTTCTCTTTATTATGGAGCTTCCTCACTGTGGGTATAGTTGTATCAGTGGCTTGTCAAGATTTCCTGGTTAGGGAGGCTTGTGTTGGGGTTCTGGTGAGTGGAGCTGGGTTTCTTCTCTCTGGAGTGCACTGGAGAGACCAGTAATGGGCTATGAGATGTCAATGGTTTTGGAGTAGTTTTGAGCTGCCTGTTTATAGAAGCTCAGAGGTGTGTTCCTGTGTTGCTGGACAGTTTGCGTGGTATGTCTTGCTCTGAAGCTTGTTTGCCCTTGGGCAGGGCTTGGTTTTAGAGTAGGTATGGAGGCGTTTGATGAGTTCCTGTTGGTTAATGTTCCCTGGATTCAGGAGTTCTCTGATGTTCTCAGGCTTTGGGCTTAAGCCTCCTGCTTCTGGTTTTCAGTTTTATTTTTACAGTAGCCTCTAGACTTCTCCGTCTATACAGCGCTGATGAAAAAACATCTAGGTTAAAAATGAAAAGATTCTCCACATTGAGGGACACCCAGAGAGGTTCACCGAGTTACATAGAGAAGAGAAGAGGGCGGAGGTTGTTAGAGGAGACTGGAATGAGATGAGGTGGGATCGAAAGAGGAGAGAGCAAGCTAGCCAGTATCACTTCCTTATGTGCACTCCACCGTCTGGCCTGCTCATAGATGTTCACGGAGTTATACAGGAAAGAGGTGAGGGAGGAAGTAGATGGGGGTGGCCAGGAGGATCAAAAAGGGAAATGTAAAGGAGAGAGACAGATCCAGCCCGTAGTCAGTTCCCTAAGTGTTCTCCACCATCTGGAACACACAGAGATTCACAGAGTTGGGTAGAGAAGAGAAGGGGGAGGGAGGAGACAGAGGCCACCTGGTGAGTCCAAAGGAGATGGTGGTCAAGCCAGTAATCTCGCTCTCAAGTAAAACTGGATAGTGAAGTTTGGGTTTTTAAATGAACAAAATTGACAGCAAAAACTCAAAAGCAAGGATTAAAAATCTAGAGTAGATGTTGGATTTTCATAAATATAATATTATTGAAATGAGGAAGGAAAAAATATTTAAAAAAAAAAAAAAAAAAACAAACAAAAAAGAAACAAAGCCACAAGAATTATTTAAAAACCTGTCAGCAACCTCACATAGACTATATATGGTGTTTGCTTTAAAAAGTAGGTTTTTTTTTTTTTTTTTAAGAAAAATAGATTTAGAAGTAAAAATTAAAGGGGAAATAGAGGGCTTATCAATTTTAAAAATTTAGAAAAAAAAAGAAAAAAGGGGGAGAAAAAAAAGGGGGAAAGAAAAAACAGGGGGTGTAATGGTTGTAAAAATAGTAAAATTATATCCGGCCCTTTCTTTGGAGGTTTGGGCCTTGTGGGGTCACTTTCAAGGCGGTTCCCTCTGTTTAACTTCTCTTTGCTGGTCTCTTCCGTGTCAGATTTCCGTCCTGGCACGGGGCGGGGGGAGGGGGGAGTGGTCGGTGGTGGACCCCCTTTTTTTTTGGCTCACTGTTCAACCTCGCTGTGGGGAGGGAGGGATGCTGCACACCGATAACACTGTCGTGTGTACGTGGTGCCTCAGCCCCGTTGGGTCTGTCCCTGCTTGCGGCGGCGGGCGGGGGCTGCACAGGCCTCCTGCGGGGCTGGCGGGGGCTCACAGACCACGCCGCTTGGGCTCCACGCTGCTCCTCCGGGAACCGTCTGAGGCCGGCTCTCGGCTGCGTTCCCCTCCCCAGTCTAATCCGCTCAGGTTCGGCGCTCAGCTCTTTCCCGTTGGTGCATATTGGGTTGGGATTGCGTTTCGTGCCCTTCCCAAGTCCAAGTTTCCCAGGTGTTTGGGGAACGCAGTCTCTGCGACCCGTCACGTTTCTCGTCCCTGCTGCTCAGTCTTCTGGGTGTATCGCTGACCAGCACCCCCAGAAGTTTTAGCAAAGAAGCCTGCTTGCCGTTTGGCAGGGAGAGTCTCTCCGGGGCTGTGATTGTCCCTTTTCAGCCCTTACGGCTCTGGCTGCCTGTCCCTGGCGGGGGATGGTCTGCAGCCAGCTACTTCTGTTCTGTCCTTTGTTCTGTGGGCGGTCCTGGCGGTGTCCTATGTTCGAGCTTTTCGTGTGGTTAGCTGTCCCCCAGTCTGGTTTACTAGCCCAAGTTAGTTCGTTCTGGTTACTTGCAGGGCGTTCCTACCTGATTCTTATAAAGCTGTGCAGCCTGCGCCCCGCGCGCGTGTCCCTGCCCCGCCCCCACCTGCTAGTGGCGGGTGCAGGTTTATGTGCTGCTTTTCCGCTGGGGAAGTCACTGTTGGGCTTGTAATCTGTCGGTTTTAATTATTCATTTATGTATCGTTCCTGTTATGATGCCCTCTGTGCTTCCAGGGCTCGCCACAGACTCGGCAGGGAGAGTGTTTCCTGGTGTTTGGAAACCTCTCTTCTTAAAGTTCCTTTCCCGGGTCGGGCTTCCCTACCCAGGACGGAGCTCCCTCCCCACCTCCTTTGTCTCTCTTTTCGTCTTTTATATTTTTTCCCTACCTGTTTTTGAAGGCAATGATCTGCTTTTCTGGGTGCTTGATGTCCTCTGCCAGCATTCAGAAGTTGTTTTGTGGATTTTGCTCGGCGTTGAAATGTTTTTTTTGAGGAATTTGTGAGGGAGAAAGTAATCTCCTGGTCCTATTCCTCCGCCATCTTCTCTCCCTCCTTCATTGGAAGTTGCATCTATCTTTTCATTTTATCTCCTCTCCCTGCAAGAAAATATTATATAATCACATGTAACTTACTTGATGGCTGGATCAAAAAATATTTATTGATGTGATACATCACTTCCATTTCCTTTTCCTGCTGCTTCTGGAAGCTGCAGAATCTGTTGTTCAATTAACTAAAGGTCAGAGAGCTGTCAGCCTTTTCTCACTGTTCCCTCACTGTCAGTTCAGTGAGAGTGAGAAGAGCAAAAGCCCCCAGGATGGGTGAGGACTACTGGAAGTAGTCTCCCGTGAGCTGTGTGTGGCCACATCTCTACACAGACATCCGATCCCTGTGGCACACCAAGCCCCCGGGCATGTAGGAATCACACTTTTTCATTAAAGTTTGAAAAGAACCAAAGATGAGTAGATAAAATAGTCAGGATGTCAAAGCTGTCACATTTATTCACAAAAGCAGCAGCAACTAAAGCTGAGCTTCCCTGATGGCTCAGTGGTAAAGCATCCACTTGCCAATGCAGGAGATGCAGCTTCAGTCCCTGGGCTGGGGAGATCCCCTGGAGCAGGAAGTGGCAACCCACTCCAGGATTCTTGCCTTGAAAATCCAGTGCACAGAGTAGCCTGGCAGCCTACAGTCCATGGGGTCACAAAAGAGTCAGACATGACTTAGTGACTAAAGCAAACTAAGGTTAGCTTAGAGACCAGATGCCCCCCACTGAGAAAATCCAAGTTGCGAGATTCAGGTTCCATCTCTGTGACCTTGATGAGACAGTCTCACCTGCTTCCGATCAGGGTATTCTGAATGAATCTTCAAAAGTTCATTTATTTGCTTATTCATTTATTCATTCATCTTTCTGTTTTTCTATCAGTCAGGTGGGGCTTAATGTTCTTTAAAGGGGATATTCTGCCTTTGTTCATTTCAGTTAACTGAGAAGGTAGGCATCTACATTTTTTGGTAAAGAGTCACATAGTAAATATTTTAGTCTGTAACCATATGCTTCCCGTTGTAGCTATTCCAATCTTTCCTATGCAAAGCAGCTGTGGACAATATATAAACAAATGAACATGACTTTTCTTTATAAAATCTTTATTTTCAGAAGCAGGTGGTGACCTACATGCTCTGCTTTTCTGTTTCCTGAACCAGGACCATCCTAGAGTTGATGCAAACATCAGTATTTCAAAAAAAATCCTGGTTAAAGTTGGCATGAGTGGCTTGATACCCACAGGGTGTGAAATGAAGACAAAAGAAACAGTACTAAATAAGGGTAGGGTTGCATTTCAGCACTGAAGCTGCTTTCTGCTGTGACCAAAGATAATTGCATCACTTCTCTCTACTCCTATATCTTAACCTAGGTTTCTTCCCCTGGACTTAGAGACTAATGAGGGCCTCTTCAATGAATGGTCAAGATGAGAGATATTTAAACCCTAGTTGTAGGGTGAGCAGCAGAGTAATCATTCAGTGAAAGCCTACAAATAACGTGTGATCACTGAGGTACAAATCACAACGACTAAAGGCTTTACTTACAGCTGATGTGCACAAGATAAAATTGATGTGTCTTTCTCAGGAAAAGCCTGTCTCTGTTGAAAGCACAGATCATGAGAAATGCTTTTCAGTAAGCATGGGAGCTAGAGAAAATGTAAGAATACAAATTGGCCCTGGAACTAAACTCCTGTTTTTCAGTTCAGTAGAAAAGTGAAATAAGCAAAAGCTATTTCGTAATCATAGCACTCATTCATTTGAAAACGGTCTTGATAATGATCAAAGAAATCGTTCCTGCATTACTAAGAAGATATCCATGGGGTGTGACTTGAGTGAGTTTCTGGCAATTGTCCAATTAATCTATCCATCAGCAAGATCCTGCTTTCTAGATATGAGTGTTCTCTGCTTCATGGACGACATGTGGCTAAAACTAGTCCAGATGAGAAAAGCAGACACAGATTGCCCAATTTGTATATGGATCAATACACAGAAATGGGTCGAACATTATCTTCTGTTTTATAGGGAACACAGCATTATTAGGCTAAGCATTACTAAGCATCAGAACTCGCACAGCAGGTATTGCATAGTTGTCAGATGAAAGATCTGGATGCTAGCTTCCTACCAAACCTGAAGAAAGAAGAGTTGACTTTTGCAAGTGGTCAGGAAACTCAGAGGACAAAGTGAAAACTTGATGCATGAAAGGTAAGGATTCTCTTCAAGATATAAAACAGGATATGGGGTGAAAAGTGAAGTGAAAGTGACGTTGCTCAGTCGTGTCTGACTCTGCCACCCAATAGACTGTAGCCTACTAGGCTCCTCCATGTATGGGATTTTCCAGGCAAGAGTACTGGAGTGGGCTGCCATTTCCCTCTCCAGGGGATCTTCCTGACCCAGGGATCAAACCCAGGTGTCCTGCATTGCAGACAGAAACTTTACCATCTGAGCCACCAGGGAAGCCCAGCATATGGGGTATGGAAAAGAGAAAAGCATATTGAAAGTACACAAGATAGACTGGTAAATGAAGGAGCCAATGAGTGAGTCTGGAAAACAGGTTAGGTTACATTGGAAAGGACTTCAAGTTACACCATGGAAGGCTTGTAATTCTGTACCTGCAGTGACAAAATAGGGAATATAAATAAGTGGAAAGAACAAAGAGCAGAGGGAGGGAGAGAAGGAGAGAGCAAGAGGAAGCAGGCAGGAAGGAAAGCAGGTCACCAAGGCCCCTGCTAAGGGGCAGCTGGCTTTCAATTTAAGGATATTTTGTGTCCCGGGGATGTGGGCTCAATGTTGTCCATCACATAACTTTTCAGACTGAGTGGAGGATCTAGGACTTTATGTGAAATATTCTGCATATTAGACTAACCAACTAAACACTTTCAAAGTGCTGTGTGAAGCAAAATAACAGCAATAACAAAACCCCAAACATGTAAGGGAATAATCTGCTGGTGACGTTTGTAGCCTCTGGGCTGGCCAGAAAGCCCTGGGGAGCACCTGTTGCTGATAAGGAATCTGGAAAGGATGGCATTTAGGAGGGACTGAAAGGGAGAAGCTTGAGAGCTCCTATGAGACTGTCAGAGTGGTCCAGGTGGGGTCAGTCAGATGGACTTGACCGTGGTTCTGGAAAGTGAGAGGGAAAGAAGATGGTAAATGGGACACGGTGTGTGGCTGCAGAGGGAGGTCCAGTAAGATGGAATCTTTCTGGGAAAGCCAAGAGATAGGCTGTGCTCCGTTTCTCCACAGATGGCCCTGCCTGTGCTTTGTCCTGCGTGGGACACACCCTCAGTGGACCTTTCGCTGAGCTGATAATGTTTGAATTGCTATGCTATTACTTATTGACTTTCCCAGTTCAACACTTCCATCCCCCCTCCTCCCCAGGTAAACTTGAATGCAGGTCCAACTGAAGGCTGTAATCTTTAAAATTGCCAAATAGGGACTCATCTTACAGGCATATTCTGATGTGTTTTTTTTTTCTCTTGCATTTCAAGTTGAACAAGATCAAGGGCTTGCAACTAAATGATTTTAGAGATAAATGATCATAGGAGAATGTAGTACTTTTGAAGAAGAATATTCTATTTTCTCATCTTGTGGCAATGCTCTTCTCTTTGAAAAAACTTCTCCTAACCACTGCAGCACATTATAACCCTTTATTTATATATTTTGGACCTTTTAAAACTTTTCAGGTTATAGTTCATTTTCACAATGTAAAGATTTACTTTCTTCTCTGGTTTAAAGATTGTATACTGACTAAAATAATGTTTTCCAAAACATACAAAACAGAAATTTAAACATCCCCACTGCTATATGTTTGTTTCACATGGTATTTTCTATATATTGTTCCAAAACCTGAAGTTTCTCATTTAATAATAAATGTATATATGAAAAAGTGAAAGCTGCTCAGTCATGTTCAACTCTATGACCTTGCCAGGCTACTCTGTCCATGGAATTCTCCAGACCAGAATACCAGAGTGGATAGCCATTTCCTTCTTCAGGGGATCTTCCCAACCCAGGGATGGAACCCAGTCTCCCACACTGCAGGTGGATTCTTTACTGTCTAAGCCACCAGGGAAGCCCAAATACATATATACATTTCAATAAATATGAAATTGCATTGGCATTTTTAATAGCTGTGTTCTACTAGATATATCTGTGTGTATATCTACATAAATGTAACAATATATCATTGCCTTTTCAGTGGCTATTTAGATTGTTTCCAAATTTTCAAGTCTTATCAGTGAGGTAGACATCCTTTATGCTCATTTTATTGTGATTATCCAGTAATTCCCTTAAGATACAGAATTAAAATAGTTGAATCGAAAGTAAAATATTCTAAGGATATTTGTCTGTTTTTTCTCATAAGTGTTGTTACATTTAGTTCCATAACAAATGGAAGTGTGTCCCTTCCCTACAGTCATAAACATTAGCAACATTTAGATATTTAATTATTCAAAAGGTAGAACTTTATCTCTTCAGTTTTTATAAAATGTTTGTTTTTCTCATTTTGGGATTTAGATGCTTAGTGAATTTATTGACATTTAAAGACCTTGAAAATATTTGTCTTTCCTGTTAAAATATGAAGACTTAAGATGCTGTTTCTATTTACGACAGCCATCTCTAGCGTGGCTCTATCACCTTCATTTCTTCATTTGTTTTCAGTGGCCTTCCAGCGTTATTTCACTTTGCATCAGGTTAGTTTAGTTTAGTTCAATTCAGTCGCTCAGTCGTGTCCGACTCTTTGGACCCCATGAATTGCAGCACGCCAAGCCTCCCTGTCCATCACCAACGCCCAGAGTTCACCCAAACTCATGTCCATCGAGTCAGTGATGCCATCCAGCCATCTCATCCTCTGTCGTCCCCTTCTCCTCCTGCCTCCAATCCCTCCCAGCATCAGAGTCTTTTCCAATGAGTCGACTCTTCATATGAGGTGGCCAAAGTATTGGAGTTTCAGCCTCAGCATCAGTCCTTCCAAAGAACACGAAGGACTGATTTCCTTTAGAATGGACTGATTGGATTTCCTTACAGACCAAGGGACTCTCAAGAGTCTTCTCCAACACCACAGTTCAAAAGCATCAATTCTTCGGTGCTCAGCTTTCTTCACAGTCCAACTCTCACATCCATACATGACCACTGGAAAAACCGTATCATTGACTAGATGGACCTTTATTGGCAAAGTAATGTCTCTGCTTTTGAATATGCTATCTAGGTTGGTCATAACTTTTCTTCCAAGGAGTAAGCGTCTTTTAATTTCATGGCTGCAGTCACCATCTGCAGTGATTTTGGAGCCCAAAAAAATAAAGTCTGACACTGTTTCCACTGTTTCCCCATCTATTTCCCATGAAGTGATGGGACCAGATGCCATGATCTTCGTTTTCTGAATGTTGAGCTTTAAGCCAACTTTTTCCCTCTCCTCTTTCACTTTCATCAAGAGGCTTTTGAGTTCCTCTTCATTTTCTGCCATAAGGGTGGTGTCATCTGCATATCTGAGGTTCTTGATATTTCTCCCAGCAGTCTTCATTCCAGCTTGTGTTTCTTCCAGTCCAGCATTTCTCATGATGTACTCTGTATAGAAGTTAAATAAGCAGGGGGACAAATATACAGCCTTGACATACTTCTTTTCCTATTTGGAACCAGTCTGTTGTTCCATGTCCAGTTCTAACTGTTGCCTCCTGACCTGCTTATAGGTTTCTCAAGTGGCAGGTCAGGTGGTCTGGTATTCCCATCTCTTTCAGAATTTTCCACAGTTTATTGTGATCCACACAGTCAAAGGCTTTGGCATAGTCAATAAAGCAGAAATAGATGTTTTTCTGGAACTCTCTTGCTTTTTCCATGATCCAGTGGATGTTGGCAATTTGAGCTCTGGTTCCTCTGCCTTTTGTAAATCCAGCTTGAACATCAGGAAGTTCATGCTTCACATATTGTTGAAGCGTGGCTTGGAGAATTTTGAGCATTACTTTACTAGCATGTGAGATGAGTGCAATTGTGCGGTAGTTTGAGCATTCTTTGGCATTGCCTTTCTTCACCTTGTGTACCCCCCCAAATAAGGAATCATGAGATTAAAAAATAAATTATTAATATTCTTTTCATCTCCAAAGCAGCAAACATTTATTGATAGCCTATTCTGTGTTAATTTTTCATTCCTGCTAGGAAAAAAGCCCCTGTAAACCCTACTAGTGACATATATGTTAAATATACAAATGCAGCCAAGGTTTAGAGCTACACTGTGCAATAAAACAGCCAATGTTACATGGATCTAGTGAGTATTTGAATAATGGCTAGTCTGAATTGAGATATGTTGTAAGTATGAAATACACATTGATTTTGCAGGCTTAGGAAAAAATCCTACAAATAATTCTATATTGATTGCATTTTGAACTGATAATATTGTGAATATGTTGAACTCAATATACTAGGCTAATTCATTTCACCTGTCTCTAACAATTGTTTTTTTTTTTTTTTTTTTAGTGTAGCTACTAGAAAAAATTTAATAATGTGGCCTGCATGTGTGATTCACATTTTGTTATCTCTCTTGGCCATGCTGGGTCTTCATTGCTGCCAGGCGTTTCTCTAGTTGTGGAGAGTGGTGGCTACTCTCTAGTTGTGGTGCAAGCTTGTTGCAGTGGCTTCTCTTGTTGCAAAGAACAGACTCAAGAGCACTTAGACTTCAGTAGTTGTGGCATGTGAGCTCATTAGTTGCAGATTCTGGGCTCTGGAGCACAAGCTCAGTTGTTGTGGCACACAGGCTTAGTTGCTCCAGGGCATGTGGGATCATCCTGGACCAGGAATCAAGCCTGCGTCTCATGCATTGGCAGGCAGATTCTTTACCACTGAGCCACCAGGGAAGCCCCCTCTAGTTTGTTTGTTTGTTTGTTTTGGTTAACTTTTTTCATTTTTATTTTATTTGGGAGTACAGTTGATTAACAATGTTATGTCAGTTTCAGTTGTACAACAAAGTGATTCAGTTATACATACACATGTATCTAGTCTTTTTCAAATTGTTTTCCCATTTAGATTGTCACAGAATATTAAGCAGAGTTCCCTGTGCTATATTGTAGGTCCTTGTTGGTTATGTTTTAAATATAGCAGTGTGTACATGTCAGTCCCAAACTCCTGATCTATCCACTCCACCTTTGACCACTGGTAACCGTAAGTTCATTCTTTAAGTTTGGGCGTCTGCTTCTGTTTTGTAAATAAGTTAATTTGTATCATTCTCTTTAAAGATTCTGCATATAAGTGATATCATATGATATTTGTCTTTCTCTGACTTACTTAATATGATAATATTTCCATCTAATGGTGCTGCTCTAGACATTTTTGCGGTGTAGATAAATATTAAGACCATAAAAGGCCAGCCCTGAATGTACTACCAGATGGTCTTCAGGTCAGAATTTCATCATTCTTTTGCAATAAGAAAGAAAGCCAAGCTCTCTAATACCATTGTCATACTGGCTAATGTTTGCCTTGTCTTTCATCTAAGCAAGCTTTGATGAAAGGAAACAGCTTCAACCAGAATAGTTTATAGCCCCTTTGGAAAGAAGCTTATATTGAAAAGGAAGAGATAAATTGAAACAGTTCTGACTTTGAACAACTGCTCATGTCACCACAAAGCCAAGGCCACTGTGTGATCTGTCAGCTGGCTGCAGAAAGAGGGCAAATCACTTGTCTCCTCAAAAGGTTGGGTATTGCAGAATCCTGAAGGCGGCACAGAGCTGATGGAAGCTCAGCCTGAGCCATGAGGAGAGATCTTTATCTGGCTTGCTGGTCCTTCTGTCTGTGGGAGCGGAGGAAAGAGAATGGCTCTTCACACAGGGTCCCAATGATCTTCCCAGTAATGATGTTTCTTGAGGGGCAGTGCGACCTCCGTCCCATTAAAATGGACACTCGCAGCACTTTGCAGTTGGCTTTCTCATTTAGTACATAAGATACATGGCTAGTGAAGTAAATGACCCAGACCCTAGAATGGAAGTGTCTGTTGAAGTAGAAGTCAAATTCGAGTTTTTACATTTATGGTGCAAAGCTGCTTTTGTAGCAGTTTGAACTGCCTATCATAGTTCTTTTAAGAGGGATATATCTTAGCTTTATAGGTTTCAATTCTCATTTCTCCTTGAATGAGCTTCATCAGTTGGCTCTGGACAAAGCCTGCTCTCTACTAGATATTTTGAATGCAAGTTCTCTTTATTATCTAACTTCTTTCCTCTATCCTCCATTTGGCTTTACTGTTTGTTTTTTATTTTTTGTTATTATTGTTATTTTTGCTGGTTTTTTCTGTTATTGTACACACAGATTTGTGTGTAAAATATTGTTATTTTTATTGTGTTTTTCTGTTATTTATTTTTTCCTGTGTTAATATATGCCTTTGGATTGGCAGGAATATAGTTTGAACTCATCAAAATCAGAGTGGGTCTCAAACCCCTAACCCTACAAATGAACACAACTTCTTCATTCATTCATCTGTTGATAGACATCTAGATTGCTTCCATGTTCTAGCTATCATAAATAGTGCTTCAGTGAACATTGGAATACATGTGTCTTTTTCAGTTACCGTTTTCTCAGGGTATAGTGGGATTGTTGGGTCATATGGTCATATAGATTTTATCCCTAGTTTTTTAAGGAATCTCCACACTGTTCTCCATAGTGACTATACCAGGTTACATTCACATCAACAATATAAGAGGGTTTCCTTTTCTCCATACCCTCTCCAGCATTTACTGTTTGCAAATTTTTTTGATAATGGCCATTATGACTGGTGATACCTCATTGTATTTTTGATGTGCATTTTTCTAATAATGAGCGATGTTGAGCATCTTTTGATGTGTTGTTAGCCATCTGTATGTCTTCTTTGGAAAAATGTCTGTTTAGGTCTTCTGAGATACAGGCATAGGCTTGTGGACACAGTCTGGGAAGGAGAAGGGAGGGACAAATTGAAAGAGTAACATTGAAACATATACATCACCATATGTAAAATAGATAGCCAGTGGAAATTTGCTATATGATGCAGGGAGCGCAAACCTGGTGCTCTGTGACAACCTAGAGAAGTGGGATGCGGTGGGAAGTGGGAGGAGGGACATATATATGTATGGAGGACGTATGTATGTAAGGGGATATATGTATGCCTATGGCTGATTCATGTTGGTATATGGCAGAAACTAACACAGTATTATAAAGCAAGTATCCTCCAGTTAAAAATAAATAAAAAATAAAACAAAATCCTACCCTTAACTTTCATCTTTGCATATTAGAAGAAGATACTTAGATATCACACATCCAGATCTTACTAAATGTGTGTAGTATGTGGCTGTCCCTAGGTGTTGAAGGATATGAGAAAGGCATTTGTCTCGCATATCTTCTATAGAAATAGTGCATTTGGGAAAAAAAATAATATCCTACTAAAATGAAAGGACCAGGGAGTAAGCTACTACATTATCTATAAGTTATTTTGTGTAGCCTCTTTCATTCTTACATTTAATGAATTTCTTCATTTTTCTACCCATCCACAACCTACCCAATACAGACGACTTTTGACTGTGTATTGGGTTGGCCAAAAAGTTCGTTCAAGTTTTCAGGTACTTCGTACAGAAAAACCTGAATGAAATTTTGGCCGACCCAATATGTTACATTTGCTATTCTAGGAGAGAGAGTTGTAAGATAAGACCCCACTGTCCAGGATCTTATGGTAGAGTTATGATTCTCATATTAAAAGTATCAGGATGTTGAGAAAAGGTGGTGAATGTTGAACTCTAGGAACCTGGGTTGGGTAAGGCATTGTTCCCTGGAAAAGGCCTTGGGCATCCATGGAGTGGTATATGGCCTGTTGATAAATGATGAATGAATGATGAATAAAAGATGAGAGGACAGCAGAGATGGTTCATAGACAGGGGATGATAAGCTTCATTTCCTTCCTAATTTTGTTAATGGTGGTCCATAAAAGAAGAGTGATACATTTAAACTGTACAACTCCGAGGGATTCATCAGACTCTGTGTCTTTGGACTTTAATGAGGAAATGTTTACCATGGTCTAGCAGCCTGGGGAAAATTTGTCTTTCTTGATAAGAGAAATTTTGAGGAAGAGAAATGATTTTATTCTCTCCAATTTTCATTTTCTTTGAAACTAGAAACATAAGGCTTAGCAAGCCTGGGATTAGGGAAACAAAGTCCCTTCATCTTGCAGTAAATAGCCATTTCCTGTAACAAGTCTGATTCCTTCCCCAGATGCTTGGAATTTGCAAGCCTTGTGATTCTATTTCTAGAATTGTTTATAATGGGCCTCTCTTCCTCATTTCCTCACCCTTTCTTTTTCCTGCATTCTGAATATACTGTTACTACTCTCTAGCTCTATTCTCAATCTCAAAGATAGCCAAGGTCATGGCAGAGAAAAATAGGGCTGAATGTTAAGATTCGGCTAAATAAAATCTTTTGGAATCTCTGGAATTCATTATTTGGAAAACATATAAAGTGCACTTGTTTAGGAGTAACGAAGAATATTATAGAAGATTAAGTGTTTCTACCATGTAGTTACACATGCTTGTCTGCTAGAAATAGCTTCATAAACAACTACACTTCCCAGGTGGTGCTAGTAGTGAAGAATCCACCTGCCAATGCCAGAGATGCAAGAGATGGGGGTTTGATCCCTGGGTTGGGAAGATGCCCTGGAGAAGGAAATGGCAACCTACTCCAGTATTCTTGCCTGAAAAGTTCCATGGACAGAGAAGCCTGGTAGGCTACAGTCCATGGGGTCACAAAGAGTCAGACACGACTGAGCAAGTGAGTGGACACACATTAAACAATTGCTTGAGTTTTGGAAGTCATGCCATCTTAGGTGTGATTCTTGAATAGTGTGACTGAATCAGTAGCTTACCCATCTTGGCCCGTTTCTCCATTTGTAAACTCAATGATTATTCCAGTTTAGTTTTGCTGACCTCTTATCTACTGAGATAATAATATGAAGTAATATATATCTCTTGAGCCCTTAATATGAAACAGCAGCTGCGCTAATGACAGAAGTGAATTCTCTGTTTTAATTCTTACAGGCGGTTCTACAGCTTGTGAGGTTAGGTAATAATGCTGGCCTCATTTTACAGAAAAGGAAGCCATGATTTAAGTATGAGCCCAAGACTGAAGGGGCTAGTACTTGAAATAAGGTTGTTGAACTCTGGAGCTGAACTGTAGGCAGCTGATATCTTCCTATATCATCTATTGCTTGATTGAATATTAAAGATAGAACAAGATTCATGACTAGATAGTAATCTCAAAATTAAAACAAAGTTTGCTATATTTTTCAGTTTGAGGTTCTACAATATGAACTTAAAGAAAACTAAAAGAAAAAAAATGTACTTGGTGTTTGGGGGGATATTTGTATAGAAAAGGAAGAAGAATGCCAACTTTTCAGATTGAGCCAAGAGAGACATATGTCAGAAGTGAACTGAGTGAGTGAGTCTGGGGAGTATAAAATGGTTAGGTTGGCTTTTAAGCAAGTCTCTGGATAGATGAGATTGAATAGATAATAACATTGGTTTATGGACAGAGTCAGGCTTCCCTGGTGGCTCAGAGGGTAAATCGTCTGCCTGCAATACTGGAGACCTGGGTTTGATCCCTGGGTTGGGAAGATCCCCTGGAGAAGGAAATGGCAACCCACTCCAGTATTCTTGCCTGGAGAATCCCATGGACAGAAGAGCCTGGTGGGCTACAGTCAATGGGATCACAAAGTGTCAGACACGACTGAGTGACTTCACTTTCACTTTCACTATGGACAGCATCAAATATCATGCTCAGTAAAAAGGAATATATTCACTCATTCAAAAGATATTGACAGAAATGAAACATAGATACTTTCATGAGAGCATAACCTAATACAGAATGACTGTTCCTTTTGGGTTTGAATCATGGAACTGCCATTTGCTAGTTCTTTGGCTTGAGTTAGTGTTATAACATCTCTGGACTTTAGTTTTTCATCTGTGGAATGGAAATAATGATGCACCTTACATAATTTTATGAGAATTCAAAGTTGTATCTGAGATACCTCCAAAATTGTATACTCAATGGAGCAAACTGAGTATATACTCAATCCATACCACTGCTGTTATTTCCTGAATTAAAAAATAATACATGCAAAGTATCTGATACAAGGTCTAGCCCTTTGTAAGCCCAGAATAAATGTGAACTCTTTCTGCTGCTACTTCTAGTGTAAGACAGATAAGCAGCCTCAAATTGTAATCTAGTAGAGAGAAAAGCCAAATACAGTTCATGAAAATGCAGTGTAATTGTTATGGAGATATTACAAAGTACACTGTAAATATCAATGAAGAGACACCGAGGTTGGCCAAGAAAATGTGGATGATCCGTGAAAGCTTTATAGAGTAAACCACATTTAGGGAAAGCATCTTAAAGAGGAATTAGAGTAGATGAAGAAGTAGGTGAAGGGTATTTTGACAGGAAACCCAAGCAGGAGGATATTAGAAATCAGGGAGCACGACCTGAAAACAAGTAGGAAGTGAATTGCTGAGACATGATGTGAGAAGAGGGAATGGCAGGAAATGGGGATGAAGAAGTAGGCAGCAACCAGATAAGGCTGGACTTTATACACCATGTGAAGTCATTTAAGATTCCACATGGAACACAACAGGACAACAGCATCTAACTGACGTGGTCATGATCGTGAAAAGGAGACTTTTCATGATCGTGTAAAGGAGTCTGCAAATGACAGACTGTCCAAAGGGAGGGAGCTGCTTTTTACATTTTTAAAAATGCTAACTGAAGGTGTGAGTCCTGTCCAAATCGAGGTGTTAGATTCCAGACTGCGGTGGGGAATTAATGGCATCAGTCTTTGCTTTGAATTCTGTCCTCTCACAATTGGAGGATGAGTCTTTAGCTTGCATCAAAGGAAGCAAAGTTACATGGGAATAGTGTGTCAGATTGGCAGTGAAAATGACAGCTTGATACAAAAAGTATTGATTCCAGCTGTAAGCAAGATACTTTTAAAAGGTCAGACCTGGGAGTCACAAAACATACTGTTCACCTTGTCAAAAAAGAGGTGGATTTACATTAAAATTTTATGATGAAATGAAACAAGCATGGACTTTGGAGCTCTTTCTCCTGGGTGGATCTGCCTCCCTCTAACTGCCCACTTGCGTGTCTACCTTTCTTCCTTCCAAAATATTTACTGAACACTTCCTGTGTAACCTTAGACAAATTACTTTACCCCTCTGAGACGTATTCCTCACTTGCAAATTGGAAATTAGCTCCCCAATGGCTAAGCAGTAAAGAACCTACCTGCAATGCAGGAGATGCAGGTTCAATCCCTGAGTCAGGAAGATCCCCTGGAGAAGGAAATGGCTACCCACTCCAGCTTCTTTCCCGGACAAAACCAAGGACAGAGGTGCCTGGCAGGCTACAGTCCATGGGATCACAAAGAGTCAGACATGACTGACTGACAGATCACAAAAAAAACCCAAAACAATGCCTCCTTCAAAACTGAGAATCAGCAAGGCAGTGTATTTGTTCTTTTAACAATTTTGTTGAACTATAGTTGCCTTACAGGGTTACATTAGTTTCTGCTGTACAGTGAAGTGAATCAGCTACATGTATACATATTGTTATTGTTGTTCAGTCACTAAGTCGTGTTGGATTCCCTTCAACCCCTGGGCTACAGCATGTCAGATTTCCCTGTCCTTCACTGTCTCCCAGAGTTTGCTCAAACTTCTGTCCACTGAGTTGGTGATGCCATCCAACCATCTCATCCTCTCTCACCCCCTTCTCTGCCTGCCTTCAATCATTCCCAGCATCAGGGTCTTTTCTAATGAGTTGGCCATTGGCATCAGGTGGCCAGAGTATTGGAGCTTCAGCATCACTTCTTCGAATGAGTATTCAGGGTTGATTTCCTTTACAATTGACTGGTTTCATCTCCTTGCTGTCCAAAGGACTCTCAAGAGTCTTTTCCAGCAACCACAGTTTGCAATAAATATATATATCCACTCTCTTTTGGACTTCCTTCCCTTCTAGGTCACCACAGAGCATTGAGTAGAGCTCCCTATGCTACGTGAAAACATTCACTCCAGGTCTAATCACATGGTAGATGCTCAACAAGCACTTCTCCTTTGTACTCACTGTTCCATAGATATTCACTCAGTACCATTTGTGTTCCAGGCATGAGTGTGAACATTGGCCAGGAACAGAACAAGCAGACTCTCCTGAAGCTTTCAGTGGAGAAACAGGAAATAAATGAGTTAAAAAAAACAACTACGACAATTTCTGATAGTGTTAAATGTGACAGTTAAAACAGTGATGTAAAAGGCAGCATGCACTGGAGAGAGTACTAATTTTGTAGGGTGGTATGGAGAAGGCAGTGGCAGCCCACTCTAGTACTCTTGCCTAGAAAATCCCTTGGACAGAGGAGCCTGGTAGGCTGCAGTCCATGGGGTCGCTCAGAGTCGGACATGACTGAGCGACTTCACTTTCATATTTCACTTGCATGCATTTGAGGAGGAAATGGCAACCCACTCCAGTGTTCGTGCCTGGAGAATCCCAGGGATGGGGAAGCCTGGTGGGCTGCCATCTATGGGGTCTCACAGAGTCGGACATGACTGAAGCGACTTAGCAGCATGTTGTATTATCCTGGAGGAATGGTATTTTGAAGCAGAAACATGAATAAAAATTGGAGCCTAATGTGCCCAGTTCTGGGAACATGCTTTCCAGGCAGAGGGATCTCTTATTTGGTTGGTACTGAAGTATAAACTTGGGGTATCAGTGAAGCAGAGCAGAGGCCAGAACCTGACCCATGAGGGGGAAAGTAACCTTAGCAAGTCTGAGGATAGTAGTCAGCAGCCACTGTAAACCAGCAGTCGTCACTAGCAGAGGGAGGTGCTGCTGTCAGAGATGATACAGTCAGAAGACCAGCATCCTCTAAAGCAGCCTTCTTCCTGTACATGAATCCCTCCTACATGACCTTGCCAAGTGCATTTAAGAGGGGCTTGGACATCTGGACTAAACAGATAATTTTCCTATTTCCTTTAAGCCAGCAGTTTTCAAAAGCACAAACTCAGACCTTCAATCTTTCTTTAATCTCTGTTTGTGGCATATGTCACTTTTGAAGATACACATTTTATGATAAAATCATAGAGCTTACAAGGTTATGGTAGAGATAAGTGCACACGGTAGAGGTAATACTATAGCAGAATTACAGAAGCTCTGTGAGAATGCAGAAGATAGGCACAATCTACATGTGTGGTCTGAAAAGTCTTCACAGAGAAAGTTTTAAGTCAAATGTTGCTGGTCTCCAAAGGTGGAAGGTGTAGTCTTCTTCCCTCTTTTTTAAATTTTGTTGTTGTTCTTTATAAATATGTCCAGATTTTTACCAACCTAAATAATTCTAGATTTAGATTTCTTCTAATTCATTTCTTTCTGCTTTTCTTTAGAATTGCCTTTAACATAGAGAGATTTTTTTTTTTTAATTTGTCCCAATTCAGGATGAGGTGTTCCCATGTCTTAGATGTGACTGTTTTGGTTTATATTTTCTTTTATAACCTCCAGTAAGGTGATAGGATTTAATTTGCAGTGAAAAACATCAGTTCCCAAACACTTTCAATAATTGAACATTATCTAAAACTATAGCTTTGTTAGAACCCAGAAAGCTCTAGCATCTTTTCCAGTTGCCACTCCAAAATTACATGATCACCCTTGTTCCAAGCAAAGACACATAAGAGAAGGTGTTTTCTCTCTTTACAAAGCACAAGCAACATTTTCCTCTTTTCTCCCTCATATATTTATTATGCATTAATTAGATGTCAAGCTTGGCAGTAAGGATTCTGGCTTAGAACATACAGTTTGGCGGGGAGAGGGAATGGAGCAAAGGTTATAGAATTGGGAAGAACAGTGTGGTCATTTCTGAGTTCTTGATGAAACTTCTGAGAAGAGGATATACAAGGCTTTTTTCATGAATAGAGAGGCCATGTCCTGGAAGGAGATATGTAAGTAGATCCCGGGTCCTAAATATCTAAAGAAAGGAGGTTTATTTATTTATTTATTTAAATTCAACTGTAGACTGAGTGGTCACAACTATTTGTGCTGGAGAAAGAGGCCAGGAATAATCACATAACCAGAGATATATGGATTTTTTTTCAGACAATCATTACCATAATTCTGTCTTCAGTTAAGTTCAGTCTCTCACTCATGTCTGACTCTTTATGACCCCATGCATTGCAGCACACCATGCCTCCCTGTCCATCACCAACTCCTAGAGTTCACTCAAACTCATGTCCATTGAGTCAGTGATGCCATCCAGCCATCTCATCCTCTGTCGTCCCCTTCTCCTCCTGCCCCCAATCCTTCCCAGCATCAGAATCTTTTCCAATGAGTCGACTCTTCGCATGAGGTGGCCAAAGAATTGGAGTTTCAGCTTCAGTATCAGTCCCTCCAAAGAACACCCAGGATTGATCTCCTTTAGAATGGACTGGTTGGATCCCCTTGCAGTCCAAGGGACTCTCAAGAGTCTTCTCCAACACCACAGCTCAAAAGCATCAATTCTTCGGTGCTCAGCTTTCTTCACAGTCCAACTCTCACATCCATACATGACCACTGGAAAAGCCATAGCCTTGACTAGACGGACCTTAGTCAGCAAAGTAATGTCTCTGCTTTTGAATATGCTATCTAGGTTGGTCATAACTTTTCTTCCAAGGAGTAAGCATCTTTTAATTTCATGGCTGCAATCACCATCTGCAGTGATTTTGGAGCCCAAATATTGATACAGGTCATATTTATAGTTCGCCTTCCTCCAGACTATTTGCTGCCTGAAGAAAAATAGACTCATGAAACCTAGCCAACTTTTGTAGTGGTCTGTGGGTAGGTGCATGCATTCTATTTGCTGGTTAGTCTCCAGCGCACTCAGGATGGAGAGGCATAGGTGAATTATCCTTCTTATCTGTAGCTGCAATAATATTTTGTTGAAAGTAGCTTATTTTCTCTGATAACAGTAAAAGCTCATTGAACAATATTTGGGAAATTGAGCATAAATAATAGGAGACAGATGAGCTATAACTTTAGATCTCAAGGAAAATTCACTTTATCATTTGCATCTTGCTTCTATTGCATGCATGTTTGTGCTAAGGACAGCTTGCTCTCCACAAACCTTTTAATAATGTGAGGTACCTAAATGGCCTAGCATAAAAATGAGCCATACTGGTTTTTTTTTTTTTTTTTTAAAAAAAGCTTTTTATTTTATACTGAAGTGTAGGTGATTAACAATGTTGTGATACTTTCAGGTGAACAGCAAGGGACTCGGCCACACACACACACACACACACTTGTATATTCCTGTATCCATTATCCCCTAAGCCCCTCTCCCATCTAGGTTGCCATGTAACATTGAGCAGGGTTCCCCTGGCCCTTGTTGGTTATCCATTTCGTACTGCTTTTAAATGGCAGGGATTGGCCCAGTGTTCACTGTGATTGTTTCTCTTTCTGTTCTCATTGGGTTGCTATGATAGAAGCAGTATATTGGAGAGGTTCTGACTCAATTCTGGAGCCAGAATATCTGGGTTTGAGCCCAAGGTCACAATAGGTGTATGACCTTGATTAAGTTTCCTAATATCTTAGTGCCTTGGTTTCTTCATCTGCAAACTGGAGATAAAAGGAGTACTGAGTAGTGACTAGGTACTTTGTTGAATGAGTTAATACGTAGGGACCAGAAGAATTCCTGGCACATACAGAGTGTGGAATAATGTAAGCTATTAACCACAGGGGGACACAAACTCTAGTGCCTATAAAGGGATCAAGGAGATGATGTAACAAAGTCAGGTGTAAAATAATGCAGCTCTTTTGGATATTCCACCTCTAGCAGTATATTCAGAATAAGAGGATAGAGGACATGTCTCAAAGATGAAGGGGAAAAAAGTCCCTTGAAAGCATAATAAATGCAGATAACTCTTATTTATTGTTGGAAAACAGTAATAAATAATCAGGACCATAGAGGACTTGGAAGCTAGGTGTACTAAGATCCACACAACTTCTGCCAAGAGAAGCTGGAACACTAGATTAATATGTGAAATTTCCCAGTGTTTAAATGTTAGCACCCAATGCAAACTTGAAAAAAAAAATTGTGTGTGTGTAACCTAAGCAACTTATGCCCTCAAGCTACATTTGACCCCGAAGTTGGCAGTTTAAGAACTCTGAACTTCAACTAAGGAGTATATTTTGAGTTCTAGACAAAGAGATCTGTCTCTGATTCCTGGACTCCTTCTATGACAGCTGGCTGTAATGTCACACATTTATTGACCACTTTAACCCTTGGATTGAAAGGACCAAAAGATGTGACCCACACTGGTACTCTACCCATTGCTAGCACTGGTATATATGGATCATCCAGGGGCTGCAGTAAGAAATGATCAGTCAGAGAAAATAGCACTGTCTCTAGTTCCTGTCCCTGTCCCTTGGCCACACAAAAACTATTTTGTCTTAGTTGGGACAAACTTAGCTATATCCCAGCCTCCGCCTAAATCGCTGTCTACTTACTGGCTGATGATGGAGGCTTTCCAGATCTTCCATCTGACTTTGGAAATGTCATTGTGCTACTCATTCTGTTTAATTGCTCCCTCCTGTGGAAACACTGTGATGTACCTGCTGCTCCTTCGAGTGGAGAATAACATGTCTTTAGGTTTTTCTTGGCTCTTACTTGCTGAGGAAGGAGATGATAAATGCTCGGTGCTGAGGGGGCTGCTTTCTGAACCACGCTGAGGCGACAATTGCTTATTCAGACTTAAGAAAAGGAGGCAGGCATGCAGGGAGTAGCTTTTGAATAAAACAGTTTATGATCAGGGAAGGCAAAGGAGAAAGGCAGACTTGACCTCCGGGGGTGTCCTCTCACCATGACAAAGAACAGGCTGAAAGGAGAAGTACTGCAGGGGACCAGAGCACAGCATTTAGAATCAGCCAAAGGGCTGCCTTGGAGCAGGCTGCTTGGCTTTACGATAACTGTCTCTAACAGCTGGTCAAATAGAATGAAATAGGGAAATTCCAACAACCCTGTTGCTCTCCAAATCTCAGCCTCTTCTCCACCGCCTCCCATCCCCCCCCCCCGCCACCCCAACAAACTTCCAATTATATTTGTAGAGAGAAATCATACATAGTCATTTCTTTAGTCTTATCTAATGAGACTCCATTCTTTTGATTTCTTTCTCATCTAATCCCACTACGCTCTAGTCTTCTCACTTGCTATACGCTGTCTTTGCCTTTGCACATTGACTTTTCTGTCTGGAATACCCATCTCTTATCTCAACCTACAGAAATCCTGGGCTCACTTCAAACTTTGTCTCTACCAATAAATCTGTCTGGATTTCTCCCAGTACAATAGAAATCAGGAACCTCTAGGAAGGAAAAGATATTCTTTGCTTTTCTTCCCACCCATTCTTCCTTCCTGCATCCTATTCCAAGGAAAATATATAAATCTGATTGGCCAAACTCTAATACTTTTACTGGGAAAGTTTTTCTAATGGTGGAATCACTTTACTTTCAAAGCTACGTGCCAAGATGTTTCTCTTTCTGTCTACACTGTATTTTGTTCTTATAGTGAGAGGAGTGATTGCAACTAGGGTCTGCCCTCCTGGAGATGACACAACCAGCTTTCCAGGAAACCCTTCTCTTTTGTCTTGAGTCTTTCCTTTCCTACACTGATATTATAAAACTGAGGTGGTCATGAGACAGGAATCTGAGTTCTTGTCCATGGAGCTGAAGAATGGAATCTGCAAACACACAAACACTCATGGTAGCAAGTGAAGAGGATTTATTAAAGAGAGGAAAGTATAAAGCTCTCAGCATAGACACTGAGAGAGAGTAGAGAGTCCCCCCAAGGTGGGACTTACAGCAGTTTTTATATCCTTCCTTAAATCACATTATTTCTTACCAACCAATTGGGGTGGGAGGTGGGAGGGGATTCATGTTTGGGAACGCTTGTACACTCGTGGTGAATTCATGTCAATGTTTGGCAAAACCAATACAGTAATGTAAAGTAAACTAAAGTTAAAATAAAAATTAAAAAAAAAAAGAAAAAAAAAAAATAAAGATAATTAACATCTAAACCATACTCACAGAAAACTAGTCAATCTAATCACACTAGGACCACAGCCTTGTCTAACTCAATGAAACCAAGACATGCCTGCGGGGCAACCCAAAGGGATGGGTCATGGTGGAGAGGTATGACAGAATGTGGTCCACTGGAGAAGGGAATGGCAAACCACTTCAGTATTCTTGCCTTGAGAACCCCATGAACAGTATGAAAAGGCAAAATGATAGGATACTGAAAGAGGAACTCCCCAGGTCAGTAGGTGCCCAACATGCTACTGGAGATCAATGGAGAAATAACTCCAGAAAGAATGAAGAGATGGAGCCAAAGCAAAAACAATACCCAGCTGTGGATGTGACTGGTGATAGAGGCAAGGTCTGATGCTGTAAAGAGCAATGTTGCATAGGAACCTGGAATGTCAGGTCCGTGAATCAAGGCAAATTGGAAGTGGTCAAACAAGAGATGGCGAGAGTGAACGTTGACATTCTAGAAATCAGCTAACTAAAATGGACTGGAATGGGTGAATTTAACTCAGATGACAATTATATCTACTACTGTGGGCAGGAATCCCTTAGAAGAAATGGAGTAGCCATCGTGGTCAAAAAAAGAGTCTGAAATGCAGTACTTGGATGCAGTCTCAAAAATGACAGAATGATCTCTGTTCATCTCCAAGGGAAACCATTCAATATCACAGTGATCCAAGTCTATGCCCCAACCAGTAACGCTGAAGAAGCTGAAGTTGAACGGTTTTATAAAGACCTACAAGACCTTTTAGAACTAACACCCAAAAAAGATGTCCTTTTCATTATAGGGGACTGGAATGCAAAAGTAGGAAGTCAAGAAACACCTGGAGTAACAGGCAAATTTGGCCTTGGAATTTGGAATGAAGCACGGCAAAGACTAAGAGTTTTGCCAAGAAAATGCACTGGTCATAGCAAACACCCGCTTCCAACAACACAAGAGAAGACTCTACACATGGACATCACCAGATGGTCAACACTGAAATCAGATTGATTATATTCTTTGCAGCCAAAGATGGAGAAGCTCTATACAGTCAACAAAAACAAGAATAGGAGCTGACTGTGGCTCAGATCATGAACTCCTTATTACCAAATTCAGACTCAAATTGAAGAAACTAGGGAAAACCGCTAGATCATTCAGGTATGACCTCAATCAAATCCCTTATGATAATACAGTGGAAGTGAGAAATAGATTTAAGGGCCTAGATCTGACAGATAGAGTGCCTGAAGAACTATGGAATGAGGTTCATGACATTGTACAGGAGACAGGGATCAAGACCATCCCCATGGAAAAGAAATGCAGAAAAGCAAAATGGCTGTCTGGGGAGGCCTGACAAACAGCCGTGAAAGAAGAGAAGTGAAAAGCAAAGGAGAAAAGGAAAGATATAAGCATCTGAATGCAGAGTTCCAAAGAATAGTAAGAAGAGATAAGAAAGCCTTCTTCAGCGATCAATGCAAAGAAATCGAGGAAAACAACAGAATGGGAAAGACTAGAGATCTCTTCAAGAAAATGAGAGATACCAAGGGAACATTTCATGCAAAGATGGGCGCGATAAAGGACAGAAATGGTATGGACCTAACAGAAGCAGAATATATTAAGAAGAGGTGGCAAAAATACACAGAAGAACTGTACAAAAAAGATCTTCATGACCCAGATAATCACGATGGTGTAATCACTCACCTAGAGCCAGACATCCTGGAATGTGAAGTCAAGCAGGCCTTAGGAAGCATCACTATGAACAAAGCTAGTGGAGGTGATGGCATTCCAGTTGAGCTGTTTCAAATCCTGAAAGATGATGCTGTGAAAGTGCTACACTCAATATGACAGCAAATTTGGAAAACTCAGCAGTGTCCACAGGAATGGAAAAGGTCAATTTTCATTCCAATTCCAAAGAAAGGCAATGCCAAAGAATGCTCAAACTACCGAACAATTGCACTCGTCTTACATGCTAGTAAAGTAATGCTCAAAATTCTCCAAGCCAGACTTCAGCAATACATGAACC
>SJYQ01096216.1:866001-876336 GCA_006410935.1 Redunca redunca
AATAGGCACATTGCTCTTGTATGTTAATTAGACACCAAGTTCCTGTTTGAAAGGATACCTCATAAGGTTTTATAAATAAGTTTAGAGGCCAGTGCTCTGTGACTCCCTACTGAGTAATTAGTTTCACCTCTTGGTGATGAGCATTACCAGCAGGATTAACATAAGCATGTATACAGTGTAACAAGTATAGCAGCAAATACTGATCTTTCTACACTTCTAGTCTATGCATTACCTGCATTCATTCCCAGTTTACTTGTAAACTATGTGGCTTCTTTCAGCATTTGGACAGTTGCCAAATAGTTTTTAAAGACTTTAAATTGATAACTAATTGATATGTGAAAGGATGAACTTACATTTTTTTTCATACTATTCATTAAACACCAGCAATTTTCTTGTAAGTTTCATGGGCTCTTTCCAAGTGCCCTGTAACCAGAACAGTGTCTTTGTAATTTATAGATCATTGGTTGCTAATCTCACAATTAGTAATTAAAAAACCAGTGAAGGTCCTTTCAGAAATCTGTAGACATCAATCTAATATGGAACATCTCACCAAGAGTAATAAAATAGTTATGCACAGGAGATATTAAACATTGATGAAAACTCTAAAAAACAACAACAAAAAAACAATTTTAAGTCATTGGAGAAATAACCCTCCTTGTATTCAATAGTCTGTCCAGCTACCAAACGACAGATTGTGCTTGTGCACTTTCTATGTATAAATATCATCCTAGTCTTACTATAAGATAGAATCCTATGTCCCAAGGTGTTTATTGTACAGTGAGAAAGATAAGGCATCTCCTGAAAGAATGTTCCTTTAAGGTATAAAGTGGAAAAAAACCTCATGAAGTTCATACAAAGGGCATTTATGTTAGAATACAGGAGATACACGTAGGATAAGGGTTAGTGACACAGGCTTTGGGAGGCAAAGAGATAAGGAATCAATCCTGCCTGACAGTATGCCAGTTTGGGGATAACCAAGTTGTTTAAATCATCACAAGTTCAATTTCTTCACTTTAAAAATAAAATTGGCACAGTAATGAAACTGCCCGTGTCTGGTGCTTTATACACTGAATCTTAGAGAGGTGATGTTTATACTAGCACTTGAAGAATGAAAATATTTGAATAGGTGATGATGAGGTAAATTGGAAGTGGTCAAATGAGATGGCAAGAGTGAACGTCAACATTCTAGGAATTAGCGCACTAAAATGGAATGGAATGGGTGAATTTAACTCAGATGACCATTATATCTACTACTGCGGGCAAAAGAAATGGAGTAGCCATCATAGTCAACAAAAGAGGCTGAAATGCAGTACTTGGATGCAATCTCAAAAATCACAGAATGATCTCTGTTCTTTTCCAAGGCAAACCATTCAGTATCACAGTAATCCAAGTCTATGCCCCAACCAGTAACACTGAATAAGCTGAAGTTTAACAGTTCTATGAAGACCTATAAGACCTTTTAGAAATAACACCCCCCAAAAGATGTCCTTTTCATTATAGGGGACTGGAATGCAAAAGTAGGAAGTCAAGAAACACCTGGAGTAACAGGCAAATTTGGCCTTGGAATTTGGAATGAAGCAAGGCAAAGACTAATAGAGTTTTGCCAAGAAAACACACTGGTCATAGCAAACACCCTCTTCCAACAACACAAGAGAAGACTCTACACATGGACATCACCAGATGGTCAACACCCAAATCAGATTGATTATATTCTTTGCAGCCAAAGATGGAGAAGCTCTATACAGTCAACAAAAACAAGACCAGGAGCTGACTGTGGCTCAGATCATGAACTCCTTATTACCAAATTCAGACTCAAATTGAAGAAAGTAGGGAAAACTGCTAGACCATTCAGGTATGACCTCAATCAAATCCCTTATGATTATACAGTGGAAGTGAGAAATACATTTAAAGGCCTAGATCTGACAGATAGAGTGCCTGAAGAACTATGGAATGAGGTTCATGACATTGTACAGGAGACAGGGATCAAGACCATCCTCATGGAAAAGAAATGCAAAAAAGCAAAATGAGTGTCTGGGGATGCCTTACAAATAGCTGTGAAAAGAAGAGAAGCGAAAAGCAAAGGAGAAAAGGAAAGATATAAGCATCTGAATACAGAGTTCCAAAGAATAGTGAGAAGAGACAAGAAAGCCTTCTTCAGTGACCAATGCAAAGAAATAGAGGAAAAGAACAGAATGGGAAAGACTAGAGATCTCTTCAAGAAAATGAGAGGTACCAAGGGAACATTTCATGCAAAGATGGGCTCGATAAAGGACAGAAATGATATGGACCGGACAGAAATGATATGGACCTAACAGAAGCAGAAGATATTAAGAAGAGGTGGCAAGAATACACAGAAGAAGTGTACAAAATAGATCTTCATGACCCACATAATCACGATGGTGTGATCACTCACCTAGAGCCAGACATCCTGGAATGTGAAGTCAAGCGGGCCTTAGGAAGCATCACTACAAACAAAGCTAGTGGAGGTGATGGAATTCCAGTTGAGCTATTTCAAATCCTGAAAGATGATGCTGTGAAAGTGCTACACTCAATATGACAGCAAATTTGGAAAACTCAGCAGTGGTCACAGGACTGGGAAAGGTCAATTTTCATTCCAATCGCAAAGAAAGGCAATGCCAAAGAATGCTCAAACTACCGAACAATTGCACTCATCTTACATGGTAGTAAAGTAATGCTCAAAATTCTCCAAGGCACCCTTCAGCAATACGTGAACCGTGAACTCCCTGATGTTCAAGCTGGTTTTACAAAAGGAAGAGGAACCAGAGATCAAATTGCCAACATTTGCTATATCATGGAGAAAGAAAGAGAGTTCCAGAAAAACATCTATTTTTGCTTTATTGACGATGCCAAAGCCTTTGACTGTGTGGATCACAATATAAACTGTGGAAAATTCTGAGAGAGATGGGAATACCAGACCACCTGACCTGCCTCTTGAGAAATCTGTATGCAGGTCAGGAAGCAAGAGTTAGAACTGGACATGGAACAGACTGGTTCCAAATAGGAAAAGGAGTCCATCAAGGCTGTATATTATCACCCTGCTTATTTAACTTATATGCAGAGTACATCATGAGAAACGCTGGGCTGGAAGAAACACAGCTGGAATGAAGATTGCCGGGAGAGATATCAATAACCTCAGATATGCAGATGATACCACCCTTATGGCAGAAAGTGAAGAAAAACTAAAAAGCCTCTTGACGAAAGTGAAAGAGGAGAGCGAAAAAGTTGGCTTAAAGCTCAACATTCAGAAAACTGAGATCACGGCATCTGATCCCATCACTTCATGGGAAATAGATGGGGAAACAGTGGAAACAGTGTCAGACTTAATTTTTTGGGACTCCAAAATCACTGCAGATGGTGACTGAAGCCATGAAATTAAAAGATGCTTACTCCTTGGAAGAAAAGTTATGACCAACTTAGATAACATATTCAAAAGCAGAGACATTACTTTGCCAACTAATGTCCGTCTAGTCAAGGCTGTGGTTTTTCCTGTGGTCATGTATGGATGTGAGAGTTGGACTGTGAAGAAGGCTGAATGCCGAAGAATTGATGCTTTTGAACTGTGGTGTTGGAGAAGACTCTTGAGAGTCCCTTGGACTGCAAGGAGATCCAACCAGTCCATTCTGAAGGAGATCAGCCCTGGGGTTTCTTTGGAAGGACTGATGCTAAAGCTGAAACTCCAGTACTTTGGCCACCTCATGCAAAGAGTTGACTCATTGGAAAAGACTCTGATGCTAGGAGGGATTGGGGGCAGGAGGAGAAGGGGACAACAGAGGATGAGATGGCTGGATGGCCTCACTGACTCAATGGACGTGAGTGAGTGAACTCCAGGAGTTGGTAATGGACAGGGAGGCCTGGTGTACTGCAATTCATGGGGTCGCAAAGAGTCGGACATGACTGAGCGACTGAACTGAACTGATGATGAGTGAGGTATAATGTGTCTAAGGAGAAGAAACTAAGGCAGATACCAGACAACCATAGCATTGAAAGGAGAAGAGTGTTAAAAATACGTAGTTTGTCAAGGGAATATTTAAAGATAAAACTAAAAAAGTTAGGGCCAGGTGATAGAGTGATATATCAAGAGATTCTGTATAATAAAGTAATTTCCATATCATTGCATGGATGGAGCCAAAAATTATCATGCTTTTGTCATGGTTAAGAATGTGAGCTCAGTAAATAGTTTGTGTGGCTTTTTATCTTAGCTTTACTTTTTGCTATCTGGGTGATTTCAGGAAGTTTTAGCTTAACTTCTCTGCTTAGTGCCTCATTCATAAAATAGAGCTTATACTAGTAAATACGCTTTCTATGGTCACTCTTACTGTTTTTGTCTCAAAAATGACTCTTTTGAATAGTATGAAAAGAAAATCTTCTCTGAACAATAATAATTTGTAGCTCCCTTATCCTTCTATCATCTTCTTCTAGGAATAATGGGCTAGATTCTTGAAACTGTTTTGCTCACATTGCCCAAGAATCTGCTAATAACACTGGACCAAACAAATATTTTAATTCACCTTAAAAAAAAAAAAAAAGAAAACTATAGAGCTAAAAGATAATGGGGCATTACCATGCCAAGGGAAAGGCTGTAGAAAAGATAACCCTGGGCATACGATAAAGAAATATGCCCCTTTCCCATGACATATGGTTGGAACTGGAACTCTCCCACCCTATCTGGATATGGATAGTGAAAACGTGTACAACATATGCTGGGGACTGTCAAAAAGTATTAGAAACATGAATGTGGGTGAATCTCCTTAGATGACAAACTTTACTCCCATTGGAATGCGTAAGCCCTCACCCATATATAGTACTTGGGTACTGTTCTTACATATTCAGTTCAGTTTGTTGCTCAGTCGTGTCTGATTCTTTGCAACACCATGGACTGAAGCACGTCAGGATTCAATGTCCATCACCACATCCATCCCGGAGATTGCTCAATGTCATGTCCATTGAGTCAGTGACGCAGCCCAACCATCTCATTCTTTGTTGTCGCCTTCTCTCACATTCAATCTTTCCTAGCATCAGGGTCTTTTCCAATGAGTCAGTTCTTCACATCAGGTGGCCAAAGTATTGGAACTTCAGCATCAGTCCTCCCAATGAATATTAAGGGTTGATTTCCTTTAGGTTTGACTGGTTTGATCTCTTTGCTGTCCAAGGGACTCTCAAGAGTCTTCTCTAACACCACAGTTCAAAAGCATCAATTCTTCAGCACTCAGCCTTCTTTATGGTCCAAATCTCACATCCATATATGACTACTGGAAAAACCATAACTTTGGCTAGATGGAAATTTGCCAGCAAAGTAATGTCTCTGCTTTTGAATATGCTGTCTAGGTTGGTCATAGCTTTTCTTCCAAGGAGCAAGTATCTTTTAATTTCATGACTGCCATCACCATCTGCAGTGATTTTGGAGCCCAAGAAAGTAAACTCTGTCACTATTCCCATTGTTTCCCCATGTACTTGCCATGAAGTGATGGGACCAGATGACATGACCTTAGTTTTCTGAATGTTGAGTGTTAAGCCAACTTTTTCACTGTCCTGTTTCACTTTCATCAAGAGGCTCTTTAATTTTTCTTCACTTTCTTCCATAAGGGTGGTGTCATCTGAATATCTGAGGTTATTGGTATTTCTCCCAGTAATGTTGATTTCACCTTGTACTTCATCCAGCCTGGCATTTCACATGATGTACTCTGCAATTAAGCAGGGTGACAAGATACAGCCTTGACAAACTCCTTTCCCCATTTGGAACCAGTCTGTTGTTCCTTGCTTGGCTCTAACTGTTGCTTCTTGACCTGCATACAGATTTTCTCAGGAGGCAGGTCAGGTGGTCTGATATTCCCATCTCTTTGAGAATTTTCCATAGTGTATTGTGATCCACACAGTCAAAGGTTTGGTGTGGTTAATAAAGCAGAAGTAGAAGTTTTTATGGAACTCTCTTGCTTTTTTTAATGATCCAACGGACATTGGCAATTTGATCTCTGGTTCCTCTGCCTTTTCTAAATCCAGCTTGAACATCTGGAATTTCATGGTTCACGTACTGTTAAAGCCTGGCTTGGAGAATTTTGAGCATTCTTTGCTAGTGTGTGAGATGAGTGCAACTGTGCAGTGGTTTGAACATTCTTTGGCATTGCTATTCTTTGGGGTTGGAATGAAAACTGACCTTTTCCAGTCCTGTGGCCACTGCTGAGTTTTCCAAATTTACTGGTATTATTGAGTGCAGCACTTTCAAAGCATCATATTTTAGGACTTGAAATAACTCAGCTGGAATTCCATCACCTCCACTAGCTTTGTTTGTAGTGATGCTTCCTAAGGCCCACTTGACTTCTTATTCCAGAATGCATGGCTCTAGGTGAGTGATCACACCATCATGGTTATGTGAGTCATGCAGATCTTTTATTTTGTATAGTTCTTCTGTGTACTCTTGGCACCTCTTCTTAATATCTTCTGCTTCTGTTAGGTTCATACCATTTCTGTCCTTTATTGTGCCCATCTTTGCATGAAATGTTCACTTGGTGTCTCTAATTTTCTTGAAGAGATCTCTAGTCTTTCTCATTCTGTTGTTTTCCTCTATTTCTTTGCATTGATCACTGAGGAAGTCTTTCTTATCTTCTCTTGCTATTTTGGAACTCTGCATTCAAATGGGTATATCTTTCCTTTTCTCCTTTGCCTTTAGCTTCTCTTCTTTTCCCAGCCATTTGTAAGACCTCCTCAGACAACCATTTTGCCTTTTTGCATTTCTTTTTCTTGGGGGTGGTCTTGATCACTGCCTCCTGTACAGTGTCATGAACCTCTGTCCATAGTTCTTCAGGCAGTCTGTCTATCAGATCTAATCCCTTGAATCTGTTTGTCATTTCCACTGTATAATCAAAAGGGATTTGTCATACTGAATGATTAGTGGTTTTCCCTACTTTCTTAAATTTAAGTCTGTATTTTGCAATAAAATATATATATATTTGCAATTACTTGTGAAACTACTGAAAATGAGAAGGGCTCCCTTTTTGTTTATTAATGCTGCATGCTTCTTAAACAGCCTTAGAGTTAAGGTTTAGAGCTAGAATCGGTTTTACTTAGAAAATATACCTTCTATGACAACTGATACAAACACTATGCAAGACATTTTTACATTCCTTATCCTATTGTTGATCACTCTCTTTTGTAGGTAGTATTGTCATCTTTATAAATGAGGAAACAAGGATGCAGAGAGGTTAAAGATCTTGTCCATGTTTGTTCAGCCAGTGGATGGCAGATGAGGAATATAAACTCAGAGCCTGTGGTTTTCCTAGGATACCAAATTGTTCCACTGGAAATTTCATTTTCAGTCTGTAGGAACTAGATGTATTAAAAGCCCTTTTTAAAAATTTCAAAGTTTTTGGATTCTTTCTTATATGTAGGATAGGTTTTTTTTTTTTTTTTTTTGACAAGTGTAGTTGATTAACAATGTTAGTTTCAAGTGTACAACATAGTCATTCATTATCTTTACAGATTATACTCCATTTAAATTTACTACAAAATAATGGCTGCATTTCCCTGTACTGTACAATATACCCTTGTTGTTTATCTATTTTAATAGGTAGCAGTTTGTATCTTTTAGTTCCCTATCTGGGGAAGGAGCATGTTTTCTTTTCCTATGCCCGGAGATATCTTATCTGCAGCCGTGTCCTTGAATTTACTTACCTAGGAGTGCGCAAGCCAACCTAGAATTGAACAAAAGAATAACAGATGGATTTAGAGATTCACTTGTATTTTACAAGGAGAAAATAAGTGGGAGAAAGAGTGATGAGATGGTAAAAAGTGACCATACAAAGTCTTCAAAAATATTAACAAACGGAAAACTCAAAGTAGTGGAATTACTGGTCCATGCACAGTCAGGACTGAAAGGACCCTAAGAAATAGAGGATTCAGCCCCCAGTGTAAAATCATGAGGAGTAGAAAGGGCCATTTCCCAAGTGAAGGAGAAAAGCATGCTTGCTGGAGACTCGGTTCTCTTCCAACGTGCAGGGCTGAACACACATGAGGAAGTTTAGGGCAAAAGCTGCTTTGGGGCAGACAGTGTTTAGTGCTTTTGCTCCCAGA
The DNA here is from genome assembly GCA_006410935.1 of Redunca redunca. NCBI lineage: Eukaryota > Metazoa > Chordata > Mammalia > Artiodactyla > Bovidae > Redunca > Redunca redunca. Next base: position 874,087 of record SJYQ01096216.1, read on the forward strand.
AATACACAGATTTGCTTTGGTGATATTTCCGGTGAGTTAGAGACACATTTTGTAGTTCCAAATTGGAAACTAAGAGTAAACTCTCTTTCTATAACTGAGTGGGCTCTCATGGGGAATACAACATTCTCTAGGTAAGAATTTTTAAAAATAAATCTTAATGACACTTCTTGCCACTCCAGAGCCAGTGGAAGGAAAAGGAGGGCCTTGAACTCAGGGGAGAATAAGGGTCATGTTCTTACCTCCCCAGACAGAGTGATATGTCCAATGAACCAATGATGGGAAGAAGTAGGCGTCATTCCACAAAACTCAGGTCTCCTATGATTCTGGATCACCTCCTCCACTCGTGGCAAAGACAGCAGTTCTGGCCACAAGTTCTATTCATTGCTTTGGCACAGACTTCAGTGTATGTACCCTCCTCCATCAGGGTGTCACATGCGTACTCAGTGACTCAGTCACATCTTAACTCTTTGCAGCCCCATGGACTGTAGCCCAACAGGCTTCTCTGTCCATGGGGTTTTTGAGGCAAGAATACTGGAGGGGGTTACCATTTCCTCCTCCAGGGAATCTTCCTGACCCAGGGATCAAACTTGCGTCTGCTGCATCTTCTGCATTGGCAGGCAGATTTTTTACCACTGAGCCACCTGGGAAGTCTCATCAGGATGTTCAGTTCAGTTCAGTCGCTCAGTAGTGTCTGACTGTTTGTGACTCCATGAACTGAAGCATGCCAGGCCTCCCTGTCCATCACCAAGTCCTGGGGTCCACCCAAACCCATGTCCATCAAGTCAATGATGCCATCCAACCATCTCACCCTCTGTCATCTCCTTCTCCTCCTACCCTCAGTCTTTCCCAGCATCAGGGTCTTTTCCAATGAGTCAGCTCTCTGCATCAGGTGCCCAAAGTATTAGAGTTTCAGCTTCAACATCATTCCTTCCAATGAACACCCAGGACTGATCTCCTTTAGGATGGACTGGTTGGATCTCCTTGTAGTCCAAGAGACTCTCAGAGTCTTCGCCAACATCATGGTTCAAAAGCATCAGTTCTTCAGTGCTCAGCTTTCTTTATAGTCCAACTCTCACATTCATACATGACCACTGGAAAAACCATAGCCTTGACTAGATGGACCTTATTGGCAAATTAATGTCTCTGCTTTTTAATATGCTATCTAGGTTGGTCATAACTTTTCTTCCAAGGAGTAAGCGTCTTTTAATTTCATGGCTGCAATCACCATCTGCAGTGATTTTGGAGCCCAGAAAAATAACGTCAGCCGCTGTTTCCACCGTTTCCACATCGATTTCCCATGAAGTGATGGGACCAGATGCCATGATCTTAGTTTTCTGAATTTTGATCAGGATGTTAGAGAGCCAAAATGCTTTCTCTCGTGAGGCTGAAAGGTACACCCACAACTCTTAACAAAAGTCAGGCACTATAGACCTCATATATACAAGTTCCCTGCACCCCTCCTCAAGCATTAAAATCCAAGCCTACTCTTAGAGTCACATGAAATTTTTACCTAAAGTCAAACTGTCCTATGAAATATCTTGCATAATTCAAGGACTAGAGGACCATTCTCTGGTCCAAGGCAGGAAGCCTCTTTGCAAAACAGCACTTATTTGGAGGGTCTGGGTACCTTACATGAGAGAGATCCTCCCATTTTCCCACCACTGTAGCCAAAAGGAAGAATTTGAAAAATGACACTTGCTGAATGGTTACAGTGTGCCAAATGCTATGCTGATTATTTTACATAAGCTACCTATGAAGCTGAAAACATTTAAGGAAAAACTATTATTCTAAACTCCCAGAGAAGTTAAGGAAATCACCTAAGTGTATAAATAGTTAATATTTAGGTGCTATAAATGAGATTTAATAGAGGTTTATCTTTTAAATTTTTTTCTGTTTTTTTCCACTGTACCTGTTTCCAATAAGAAGTTATTCAGAGTAACGGTGTTGTTGATCCTGTACTGTTAAGAAAAGATAACATTTATCTAGAGAGATACAGTCTTCCTTTGAGTAGAAAATGATACTAGTCGTAGGTGATGATTACTTAGAATATTAAATCACTGCTCATTTCTAAAATATATTAGGTATTAACATATTCTTCCTCCATTCATGAAATATTTCAGTATAATACACTGAACTGCTTTGTGCGCTTATGGCTTCAAACTGACTATATTGTTAAGTTCATATGAAGTTTCATTTTTTTCTTCATTTGTGTATTAAGACATCTCAGCAGACAGAATTCAAAGAGTATGG